>CM023832.1:7017500-7617500 GCA_013266295.2 Branchiostoma floridae x Branchiostoma japonicum
TACTTACAACTTAGATCTTCCCCAGGTAGGCCTTAGAGCTTGTTAGTTGAGGGCATTGCCTTCTCCATTCCTCTCAGTCTTGAATAAAAAAAACCTCCTCCTCAAGTCTGTCTAGTCTGCCCAGTCATCGTAGGTCATCGTACGATTTTGATGTCGCACTGTTTTCAAGCAGGCTGTGACAGAACCAAACACCGAGAAGGCAGCCTTTTCGTAACAAGACAGCTGAATTTTTCATGAGACTTTACTTTCTTTGACGTCATGTCAATGATTTTGCAAAAAAAGTTATGATGATTTATCTTTATTCTCATGTACATCATTTTGTATGATTTATGTGCATCCATTATCCAGTACAAGGCATCCTTGGTGAAAGCGTTCTCTGAAAAAGCGCTGCCTCATTTTGTCTCGGGAGGACCAGTGGCACTGACGCCCATCATTGACAGGGTGCTGCCACTACGGGACATCGCCCAGGCTCACAGGTGCATGGAGGACAACAAGAACACGGGGAAGATTGTCCTGTCTGTCAGGGAGGACGATCGTGACGAACTGTAAGAAATACCAGAATGGACTTGCTTCTTTATATATATATATACAATCATTTACATTGTGTATGGGACACTGGGACGAAGAAAGAGGGGTAGGCAACGGAAAAGATGGGAAGATAATATCAGAGAATGGACTGACACAACACTAAGTGAAACATTGAGAACAGAAGACTGAGAAGGGTGGAGAAAACTGGTTGTCAGATACTTTCTACTACATGTAAATGTTATGAATCATTTATCATGTTTGCAAATAGAAATCCTGATAGGATGACATATATTATACAACTACATAAAATTGTTTCAAAAGCACCAGGAGTAAAATATCATTTCAATCAAAAGGCTGATATATTAACATTTAACTGACAATAATGTTCTTCAGTTCTATGGGTGGCCTTTAAATTTGCCAATCAAGCACAGAAATGTTGAAATTAAAGGACACATCTGACCTATGTACATATACAAAATTAGCCATTATCAAATTTAAAGATCTTTGGCCTCAACAACACTGATTGTCATGATCATAGTTTTTAGTCTATAAGGTATAGTTTCAACATGGCAGAATATTACATGTACTTTTGCTACCAGTCTTTTGGTATGCCACAAGAATTTCCTACATTGTAAGTTAGCAGCTCTACTGTACTATACTATACACATTCAAATACCATCTAAAAAGTTTGTTAGTTTTCTTGTTTCTTTGTGTACAAATGTTAAATTTGATACAAATTGGCCTTGTGCAATTTTTGTTTTTTCATATACTATTGACTGTAATTTCGTAGGCTATGGCAAGTACTACTTAAAGCTGGCTTATTATTTGGACTGTTTTGGGATTTTGTTGTTTTTTTTGCATATTTCACTTTTCTAGCTAATGCATGTCAAAAAAGAAACATTTTGGACTAAAAGTGGTATTCCACAATTTTTGTGCCTTCACATATAGTTTTACATCAGATTTCATACAATTACAACTGTTACAGTTTTGTTTTTTTTCTGAATCAATGTTTCTTTTAAAACATCAACAGTCTTGTGTAGTTTCAACATTTGTAATACTAAAGTTATACTTAATTGCTCTCTTCCAACATTTGGTCCATTAAAAACGGAGCATCAAGCCCTTATAGTACAGTACTGCAATCTGTGACTGTTATGGTTTAGACCTAAAGGCTCATTTTGACATTCTAGTCACACTTCTCTTCTGACTTCTGCACTGTTGCACTTTCCTCTTTGGCCTTTGACCCACTTTCCACATCATTTGACTGACTCTGTATAGGAAGACAAACCCCTTCTACATTTTCATCAGTTGCTTCCTGAGATTTTGTTCCCCCTCCCACATTTTCCTCTATTTCTTCTAATTCTGTCGCTTCTAAGGCACTTTCGACTTCAGCCAGATTTCCCTCTTCTTGGCTGACATCTTCATTCTTCTTGTGGAAGTCACTTGAGTTGTTGCTTTCACTTGCACCAAGCTCTGCTCTTTCCACGATCAAGAATTCTGTTTGTGATTTTGTGACGCCTTGCTGTGGTTTCTCCTGCAATTCTGCCAACTCCGGTGCGGTGGCGCTCCTGCGCAGGCCGGTGACTCCGTGCCTCTTGCTGCTGTCCAAGGCAACCGTCGCCAGGTCCCACTTGTCAGCAACTCGACACTCTTTGGTCTTCACGCCGACCGCCTTCAGGATGGTGTCCATCTGGTTCATGTAGTCCATGTGGCCGTTCACCTGTCAGTAACATGAAACAAAATTGGAAATAGCTACACAGTGTGAATCCACAGGATTAGTGCTGCATACCTAAACCAATTTTCAGGTTCAGGTCCGGACTCGAGTCCAGAGGTTTAGGCATGATGTAAGCAAAGCAACTTGCCTACCTAAAGCCTTGGATTAATTTGAGCTGACTGCTGAACTACAAAATGCAATGTATATAGACCTAATTACTAATATGGGTGTTTCATAATCATGAGTCAATGAATACTGTATTATTATACTCAGTAGTAAACACATATTATTGAGCTGCTAGTATTATACAGTGTATAATTTAAGAAAAAAAATCTTTTTCAGCTTTAATAGTACAATTTTTTTATAGCAACAACAGCAAAGAAGTACTTAATTTCGCCCCAAGAGATAAAATAGCGGTGGAAACGCGGTGCTAGATTTAATTTGTTTCATTATCGGCTCTCTACCGATATGTAACCCTGCATTAGGCTGCAGTCTCACCTATGTCGCTAGGGGCGCTGCGTATTACTCGCGTGTTTTTGCGAGATCTAACGTGAGTTCCCGAGCATTAAGATGGCCGCTAATGTTTTCGTCCGTCCCGGCCGATCACTGCCGCTTGTTTCGGATGAATTTTTGCGTTTATAGGCGCATTAAAGCAACTTGACTACGGACGAAACTTCTCAAGGAACATTTCTCAATGGAAAATGGGTCGTTGTTACCGCAGGCAGACCGGGGCGAGATCAAGCAGGCGGGACCGCGGCACTGTTTATTTCAGAAGCCGCTGGCCGTAAACCCAGCCGCTGTAATAACTTGCGCTCCGGGCAACCTGGCTTTCGGAATAAGTCTCGCACAGGAAAAATTACCTGCGCGGCGAGACTGCGAGACCGGGTATTTTAAACACTGGAATGTATGTTAGTGCTATTTTTTTAACAAGTCCAAAACCGGTTCTCAACGTTTCGGTTTTTTTGGACTTGAACCGAAACATTCGGTCCGGTCCTGAACCGGTCCAGCGAACCGGTACGCAGCACTACACAGGATGGAGGAAAATACACATGTAGCAGGCTGCCATCGAGCCTAAGCATCTGCGTGCAAGCACGTCTAACCCTCTGGAGACAAGAACAACTCAGACTGTATCTGTATAGCCGGTATAACCGCCCCTCGGCGTAACACACCAGCTTCGCAGGCACGCAGCGGGTCCAATCTTTGCACATCTAAGTGCAGGAGTTGTTTAAAGCTACCTAGTGATGATGTACTGTACTTGGTGGCAGCAAGTTCCATTCTATGATAGTTCTTGGAACTGATGTTAAACCGGGTAGGGAGTGAGTGTGAGTTTTTTTAAAGTGGTTTGACAAACATACCACTGAGCTGAGGTCCACGTTCAGCATCCTCCTGTTGTCCCATTTGACTGGCCTAAGACCAGCCACACTCAGCTGAACTGAAGAAGTTCTGTACAGGAACTGCAGTAACCAGTCTCCTCTGGGAAAAAGAAATTGTAGTGTAAACAGTTAGCCAATACCAGGCTTCAGAAGCAGCTGGAAAGAGTAGATATTGGCCAAACACATGTAGACAGATAACATGCCAGGGGAGGTGGTCTGCTAAAGGAGTACAGTTCGAGATCAGAGCAGCAAATGTACTCCTGTAGCAGATGGCACATTGTCAAATGCAGGATTATCATTTTAAATATTTTTGTATTCTAAGAAAATGGTACAAGTCATGCAGCCTTTTTGACTGACAACTGCTTGATTTCCTCTTTATACTTGACCTTTAATCCTACCATATTGCAGTACATGGGTATGCCCAGTTCGTATACAGCAAAATAACAAATTATGTAATAATGCTCAGACATGTAACCCCAGTCAACACCTACCTACAGTAACCATTGATGATCCTACCAGAGACCAGTCTATCCATAGGCATCCAGTTCTCAGGCTTTCCATTGATAGGTGCGCCCAGAAGTACCACGTCCTCTATGATACCCTCACAATCTGGGAAAGGATTAAAGGGGTTAAATAATATATAAGAAACTGAAGAAAAAAAGTTATTCTACGAGGAGGTCTTTTTATGATTTTTCAAAGCCTGGGCCCCTAGATAAAATTAAGTGTGCACTTTCCAAATGCTGTCTTCTAACAGTTATTCCTTGACAAAAGTTACTATCTTAGGAACAAAGGCATAGTCCATCCTACTGACAGTTGACTTCATAGTTTTGAAGAAGTTTCGTGTTTTTCAATGAAGTTACATGCATGTACAAGTACTACAACTTGTATCCATCACTTTTATTTCAGTGTATAAGTTAGTTTTTATAGTCCAGAGAATGAGCTATCTTTAGGTTATTCCTTTGTAGTACTAAAGTCTCTACTGCCCAAGCAGTTCTTTTCCCATTCATTATGTGAGTTGTACTGAAAGTCATATAATCTCAATGACATATTTAATAATTCAGGTGAGTTACCTTTCCTCTTTGCCATCTCCTTCAGGCAGTAGAAGATGACTCTTGCACCAAGACTGAAACCAACCAGGGTGACAGGTCTCTTCCCCTGGAAAAATACGAAATGTAATAAGACATGTAGGTCTACATGTAGGTGTACATTCTATCTGAAGGTCGCCGGTTCAAACCTGACTGGGTGATATCAAAGACTTTAAAAATGGAACACACTGTTTCCTTTGCTTGGCATTCAACATTAACATAGTCAACATCATTCTCTAACAACACTAGTTAATGATCTTGTTAGTTAGTAGTGATGGTTAGTTAACCTGTTGGTGAGTTAGCAGAACCTCTGCCAGCTGTTTTCCGACCTCCTCTGACCTCTGCAGACAGACGCTCCAGGGGTTGTCGATGACGTAAGCAGCAGACATGAGCGACACAGGCCAGGTTAGGGCCGCCAACAGACCTGTTAGCAACGTAGTTAAGGCTCATCTTAAAAACATCCAATGCAATTTCAAGGCGGCAAAACAACAAATATTCTGGATTAGGAAATCTGCCTGATAGTGACATTTACTGCCATTTCTTAGCACATTTTCGTCATCATTTAATGGTTGAAGGCTTAGCGTTTGAAATAGCCCGAAAACAAGCTACCTGATCTGAGGCATCTCTTGAATTTTTGTCTATTTTGATAAATAGCTAGAACCAGCAACCATTTTCCCTCAGCAACATCGCATTTTTGCCTCACAGATATCAGTATGCTATGGGATAGGATTGATTCAACTTACTACTGTAACATTAAAAGAATGACCATAAAATTGAATTTGAAAATCCAGTTTTGCCACCCTGATGCCACATTCACTTGGGATCTCAGATTTAAAAGATAATAACGTTATAGAACTAACTACGCTGGCTGAACAATAGTAAAATCTAGCCAAATAGGGAGTTTTGAAATACATACTGTTAGCTGTTATGTTATGTCCATGAATATACTTTGTATCGATGCATTGAAAATGTCTTGCAAAGGACAGTAGAAGCATTGGGTATACTACTAAAGCATGCCTTTTTTTCCATTCCAGCAATTTTCTTCAAGAATCGGATGACCAAGAAAATTGGTATGGCCCTGTACTATAACTTGAAATGTCACCATGAATAATGAAAATTATGTGTTTCTGCTGTTTTACTGTACTCCTGGAGTTTCCGCTAAAGCCTCCCATCCCATCATGAAATCAAGTCCCTGTGAAAATAAGTGAATTTACAGTACTAGTATATGATATCACACAAACAGTATAACCTACCAGCTAGAACAGTGTACTTCAGGGCCTCCTGTGCAGCAGTGGTCACCAGACTGCTGACTATGTACTCAAAGGCTCGGCCCAAGCTCAGGAGGTATTTGGCCTCCCATCTCAGACAGTACTGCTCCTTGGACTGCAGTAGGGTCTCCCAAGGAGCAGAGAAGTTGTCTTGAAGATCAGAGGAAATGTTTAGTAGATTAAGACATGCAAAGGGCTGTTCCAGGGAAAGAAGTTGTCTTGAAGACGAAAGGTGTAGGATATAAAGACATGTGTATGACTGTTTCTACAAAAGAAGTTGTGAAAGGCATACACAGCATTCTTAGAGATGGCACTGACTTAAATGCCCATACAATGTTTCATTTGTCTTTTACAGGGATAAATTTTTACTTTTGTGACAGGAATTGCATGTTTTTAGCACGAAAAAATGAGAACATACTATGTCTTGAGTGTAAATATATTTAGGTACAGTACCAGTACATTAATTGGCATCCGATTTTGGACCCCTCCCTAAAAGATTTGCATGGTAACTGGTACACAACCCTTATAACCAGAAATTAAAATTATATTTGATTTAAATCAAAGAGGCTTGACTTAAGCCTCCTTGATTTATTTTACCTGGTTTGTCTGAGCGTAGCCAACCAGAGACAGCGATGGTGATGTGGAGTTGGTTCCCTTCAGTCAGTGGTTCAAATTCAAACTGTTCTACTGCTCCAACTCTCTTCTTCATCTTGTACCCTATGCAAGGTAAAGGTAGTCAAACTTGTCAGTAGTAAGGCCTAGGGGAAAAAATGTGGTGTTTCTGCTTGATAGTAATTTTTAATTTCACACAAAGTACCTATAATCCCAAATAATGAAGTTACTGTACAAAACAGAGTCAACCAAAGCATAGGCCCATATGAAGACCTCCTAACCACAGTAAAGAAATGGAAACTGAAGTGGTATGGCCACGTGTAGATGTCATCGTTATCAGAACTAGCCAAAACCATCATGCAAGGAACAGTACAAGTAGGAAGAGGGGTAGGCAACAGAAAAGATGGGAGGATAACATAAGAGAGTGGACCAGCATGACACTACGTGAAACATTATGAGGAACAGAAAACCAAGAAGGTTGGAGAAAACTGGTCGAACAATTAGACTAAGGGAAAGATGAGAGACCTATAACTATGGATGACAAAGCTCCCTCTACCTGTGAGGCCCGCTCCTGCAGCACCAAATAATGACGTGATGACTGCTAGTCCGGCAGTGGAGCCTAGAACTGCAGCACTGGTGCCACCAATGATCGCTCCTGCACCAGCCGCCACGAGGGGAGCCGCTAGTCCTCCTGTTAGACCTGAAAAAAATACAGTGTGCTTGTATTATAGTCATTATCTCTGCAAATGTTGGACAAAAGGTTTGACTTGTACCAGTATCGGCTACCAATTCTCTCTTTGTTTCAGAGTCTAGGGTTAGACAGCAGTTTTTACATACAGTATTTACCTATGAGTGTGCCTCCAACCACCGTGGCCAGTCCAATTGTGACAAACCTCTTCCTTTGTTTCCTCTTCTTTTGCTTCTCTCTTTCCTTCCTTTCTTCCCTATGATACAATCAGGTAGATGAGAGAAATTAGACAGCAAAGACGACATCTTCAAATGCATACAATCATATTCTTCACATGAACATTTGGTGAAAATATATGTTAAGTTGTAAAATGATGTTTCTCGTATGTCTGAGGAAAATCCTGAGATTTTTTATTGACACTTACTCGCTGAGTTCAAACTGGTGTTCCTTCAGACTTTTGACGAGCGATTCCTCGTACGTCTCCACATCCTCCCACGGCACCCGCAGGTACAGCGCCACCTGCTTCAGCAGACACCTGGTGCGGGCGTCGTAATCACCTGTGGAAGAAAACATTGTCATCCCCACCTAACATAGACTATGGACACTCAGGTGTTTAAATTTGTGCAGTCCTATTATATTAACATACTGACCTTTTTCTTAACACAAATCTTCAGTTTTCTCTGCATTGGTAATTTGACATGATGACTTTTTTGTACTGAGTGTGAAGTAGAGGTAGAGCTGTGTAGCTTAAAGCAAATTTTAGGTACTGGCCCAGACCTGAACCTGTACCTAAATAAGTTTAGACAGCCATCTATAAATTATATGCTACTGTCAACAAAATGGTCATAATTTTGTCATACGTATCAAGATTTCTGTAAAAGGATGTTCTGAGTGCCTACACATATATGGGATATCATTGGATCAATCTGATTATATGAAATTCTGTTGAAAGGTTCAAAAAGGATAAAAAATTTCAGGTACAAAGGGAAAATTCCATACCTTGGCTGCCTGAGATGGCAACAGATCAGAGAGGGAAGTCAGAGGACAAAAGTTCAGATGGAAAAACATTTTGCAAATGGACTGGATGGAACAGAAATAGACATCCAATATCCAAACTCAGCAAAAACAAGATAGCATGCTATGTATTTCTATTGTGACTAAGTAAGGCAATTAAGTGTACAAAAGTCAATAGGGCAGTGTGGCGGTGTGTATGTTGAAATCATAACACAGAAAACGATGCCATACCTTCTCTTAAGCCAAATGTTAGTAGGTCCTGAGAAAAAGTGAAGAAAAAACACAAAGAATGGATGACATGCAGAGAGATGAGCACTCAAGTTTGAAGCTTAATGTCATCAGAATATACATGTAGAACTGCTCCAAAGTTTTCAAAGGCATAACATTTATTATACAATTTGTACTACAAAAATGGGAAACTGCTTGTAGTACGTTGTACGCAGCAAACAACAAGTTGGAATAAAAAGAACTACATATGTACATGTATATGGTGATAGTAGTCTGAACGATCACCCCAAAAACCCGTCAACTAGGTCTGAACACAAAAGCTGTGCTAATAAAAACACTGCAAGTTTCAAGATTTACAGTACCCCTGGCCCCACCCCTGAGGTAACACCAAAAAACAAACTTACCTGCAACAGGGGAAAGGCACTTGTTTCCAGGTATGGTTCCTTCACTAAGGTGTCTACAAGAGACGGGAGACATTCACTGCCCATGCCATGTTGGAACGCCTCCATGGAAGCTTCCACAGACTCTGGAAGTTCCAGGTATTCCCGAAGGGAATGTAGGAAGTTCTTTTTCCACTGCCTAGACAAATGGATGTATTATGTATGTAAGCTTCATGGAATTAAAAATCACAAAGACTTTCTAAAATGCTATTGAAATAATAACCCAAAAGTATATCATATAACAATGACCATACAATTACCATTGCATTCCCTATGCCAAATACAATTATGATTATAAGCAAGCAATTATATATATGATATAATATCATGTTTTTGCTGACTTGCTTTATAAATACAAATCATGCATTATTTTCCCACCTGTCATACGGAGTGTCAAACAACTGGGCCATGGAAATAGCACATAGAGCAGCGTATGAGAAATGTGCCGCATCTGATATCTTCTTAACAATAGGCTCCAAGTCCAGGTGTGATGGTCTCTCTATCACCTGTCCACTCTCTTCTGTAGTCTCATCACTGCAGGCATCTTCTTCAGTCCTAGACAACTGTTGGTCGTTTTCTGGTTTAATTTTTGAGTCTTCCATCCCAGAGATATCTGTAGCAGTAGATTCGTCTACTAACTGTGGTTGTGGTAAAGTGGTTTCCAAATTTTTGGTGTGTTCAGCTGCGCTTGGCACTGCATTTTCCACATCATCTTCTGATGAGTCCTCAATGGAAAACTGACAAGTAGCAAGTTGCAAGTCTTGTTGATCGTCTTCGTTTGTTTCAGTGGTCATTTCATTGTTGATAACAGAGTTGTTTGTGTGTTCTGTTGGTTGAGACGGTACAAGGTTGTTGTCTATTCCTGGAGGAAAATATAATTAACATATTTCAAGTACATTTATTTCAGACAGTGTGATTTAGATAGAACTCCTTGGATAGAAACATAATTGAGGCTGAAGTTAATTGTCTAGTGCAGAATATCATTTGCCTGCTGACAATTTCGACTTTATTATATTCAATATTGTATTTAAAATTAAATAGAAAATAATTATGCATTACATGCTAATAACTCACTTTTCCCACCTTATATGTAAGTCCCTATTGAAAGTTCATGGCTTATTTTTCTCATTAGACCTCACCATATGGATTGATGAATAAATTTATCAATCTAGTTTATCCATATGGTAAAATATAATATTAAAGAGTCTTAATCAAGACAATATTAGTATATCAAATTCCTTTGTTTGCTTAAAAAAAGATTATAGAATTTTCTTGCAAATACGTAACTGTAAGACTGGTCGTTAATCATTGATATTCACCACATAATTTGGCAACTTTCGATTTTTTTCAGCAGGCAAAGAGTTGTAAAACTTCACACATGTCAACATAACGTTGCGCGTACAACAACAATTGCCAATCAACTTTTGCTGAAACTGTTACAATAGCTAGTTAAGATGATCTTAGCAATGTTTTTCTCACCATGGTTTGTTTTTCTTTCCTGGATATCTTCAAAAGATGAAGATTCTTCCGTTTTTCTCGAGTTCCCCAATGGATCAGCTGGATCGGCCATTTGGCTGGGCTAATATACAACTTTTCAAGGGGGTTGACGGTTGATATGAATGGCCGATTTCTTCATTTTACACATTTCAATAGTTTTATACAAAATTTTGTATCTGTTATTATTATAAAATCAGTTTCAAATTGTATGTTGAAGTATGCTTGAGTGTATAAGAGGATATTACGAAAATTAAAATTATATTTTAACACTTACCTGTCTTCTAGTTAGTATCGTCGTACTGACTTCCGGTACGTTGACCTTTAACCTAGCTTATTTTCCCCGGAAACAGATGTTCTGTGTATACCTGTCCGCCTGCTAGACAACCAAAAATGTCACATTTCTGAGCCATATAGAGCCATTTTACTTGTTTTTAGGGGCTCAACATATCTTTATATGTACATCGAGAAGAAGTGGTAGAGGAGAGAACTTTTGACGTGGTGAGTTTACATAGAAAATTTGTGGACAAAATTACGCATCATTCGATGACACTTCGCTTACAGACTATGATGCAACTTAACTGTACGGAAAGTTGCTGATATTTTTATATCGCTATTTGCTTATGAATAGAGCGATATACACTTGCCAGTTGACATGCTAAAAAAGTAAGTGTTTTTTAAATGTGTAAAATTATGATCTAATAATAAAAAGGTAATATATGTAAATTTGTAAACCTTATATGTAACGTTACAAGTTACATTGTGTATAATACACCTGTTATAAAATGTACATGTATTTGTGGGTGGTGCCCTTGTACTAATAGTCCACTAATGCTGTTGTGTTGTGTTGTGTTGTGTTGTGTTGTGTTGTGTTGTGTTGTGTTGTGTTGTGTTGTGTTGTGTTGTAGCAACGAGGTCAATGATTATATAATATCACACAATAATTTTTATAATTTTCATGTCTTACTTGTACAATTTAATACTTAGTTTGGAGTGGATGATTATGATAGTTTTCTTCCTATCTTCTCATACTAAAAGGAGGACAGGATCATTTTTAGAATACTAGTAGATCTAGAGTGCCCCTTAGAAATTTGAAATGGAATGACCCTTAGGTGTGACACAACAATGTCTTGTAGGTGTGCCATTAATATTTTATTTATGAAGGTTTGACCTTGCTTCAGTATCAAGAGATAATAAAAGCTACTTCATCACTGAGACAACAGATAATTAATTCATAGGAAAAAATGTTGTGTTTCCAGTTAACCAACCAACCCTAGCAAAAACATCACCTAAGCAAGTTTTTTGGGGTTGACCTTTGGTATGAAATTTTTGATCTGACATCTGAGAGATGAAAATGTTGTGAAATAGTTTTCCAACATATACTCCTCATTTCTGTTGCAAAGCAAAAGAAATAGAATCCCTACCTACGCTAATTTTTTTCAGGATGTGATCAGAAACACAACATAATTTTCCTACTCCTAGGCCTTACTTCAAGTCGAGGCGGTATGCCTACTAGTAAATACCTCAACCGCCCTCAACCGCCCTCAACCCCCCACTTCCTGGGCTAATATGCAGTGAACATGTGCTAAGAACCCTTTTTGACGCTCTGGATACATTGCCTATGCAATTATAAATAGAAAAATCACCGTAACTCTGACGTTTTACCAGTTTTTTTACGGTGCGCCGTGCACCCGAGGAACAGGGTCTGCCATCTTGTTTGTTTACGTCGGGCCGCCAGAACGCATCTTGCCGTAAGTTTCAAGTCAAAATAAGGAAAGTGAAAAAGCTTGTGCAGCATGGAAACTCAGCAGATATAGAGTGAAACCTCTTTATTCATGTTTCTGGTGGTGGATTTTAGCGCTCAATACTTTAGGGCGGATATTTTGCGGGGTGTATCACTCCCTAAAGACGATAACTCCACTTATGATATATTAAAAGTTATAACTTGAAGAAACTCGCAAATACTTAGACGTTACTATGTGATTTTTATTTATAATCGTATAGACAATGTATACAGAGTGTAAACAAGGGTTCTTAGCACATGTACACTGCATATTAACCCAGGAAGTGGGGGGTTGAGGGCGGTTGAGGGAGGTTGAGGGCGGTTGAGGTATTTAGGCATACCCAAGTCGAGGCTCTGAACGAAAAGAAAAGAAAAGCCCGATAGCTGCAATTCTTTCATAGTAACTGAAGAGAAAGTTACATCATATAATAACATTGTGTCCACAGGATTATTAACAAGTTAAAAATGATTGTTATGCTGTAGTGAAATTTTGTTCTTGCTATCTCATCATAGGTGGTGTCTTAGATTTTCCAGCCATGTCCCGGAGAACCAAGGGTCATCCGTCCAAGCTCGACCAGGAGCGGAAGAGAGAAGAGCGAGCGACAAAGGCCGCTTATCGGCGGGAGAGGAGGGCCAGGTCGTACCTCGAGGACGACGAGAATTTTGCGGGGTTTGCCAACCAGCTGGCTGTGATGGGGCTAAAGATTCGGGACATCCCCGGAGATGGGTGGGTTTTGTTTTGTTTTATTGTCTAAAACACAACAATTTCTCTCACCTTGCTTACGTTTCGTCATCATACACCTTTCTCAGAGCTTCTGACTGGAGTACTGCTTCTAGCCGCTATGTGTACCCAATATAGGTGGCAGATGAGGAACATCTGTAATCTTTTATTAGTTTTAAGAATAAAGTCGAATATGTAATAAAATATACCGATAAACAGTAATTGTTCATTGCTTAGTAGTTAGTAGAAGCACTATGTGGTGTCACCTTTACAGGATGAACTGAACATCAGAGCTGAACTTAGTAGTTACAAATGTAGTCATGTTATAGGCCTTGCAGGAGACTTACTTCATTGTTTAGGAGTTGAAGAATGATTGGAAACCTGTGTTGTAGGAACTGTTTGTTCAGAGCGTTGAACGATCAGCTGGAGGGCCACAGTAACAACCACCTACAGCACAGAAGGGAGGTGGTAGAGTACATCATACAGCACAGGCAGGACTTCGAACCTTTTGTAGAGGATGATGTCCCATTTGACAGACATGGTAAGCTGTTGGTTACTTCAGGGTATGGAAGTATTTTTTTGAGTGGTTTTGTGTGTGGCTTAGTGTGTGACAGCACTTGGGCAGGTGGAAGATTGACAGGCAGAATGGTCAGATTACTTCTGGGCACGGAATTATTTTTGGGGGGTGGGTTTGTGAGTGGGTTAGTGTGTGTGCTTTTCCGGACAGAGTAGGTTGACAGCACTTGGGTAGGGAGAAGATTGGCAGGCAGAATGGTCAGATTTGAAAAGGTCAGACACGGGAAATGGGGTGACCTTGAAGGTCCCAGAATCTGGCCAGCAGGAATTAGATGTAGCCATGGGGAATTCAGGAAGACTTCAACCCTGCACAGTTTCTGTCCTAGTCCTGATTAACGTATGTTATAGTACAGTCTCCTCAGTTGTGCCAATACTTCCTGGAAGTCTGAAATCTATGATTACTTGTTTTATCCAATGGTGAAGGCATATTAGGCACAGGAAATCTAGGGGTCTAGAGGCATCACAGAACTTCTTAACCCTTTGAAATACATTGTACTTTTCCTGCATTTCACAGCACAAATTTCAAATGGCTTCATCCTAATTTTTTGCAATTTCTTACAGTTGCAGAGTTAAGGAAACATGGCACTTATGCTGGGAATGACGCCATTGTTGCCTTTGCCAGACTACATGGCGTGAATGTAGTCATCCACCAGCTGAACAAGCCTCTGTTTCATGTAGGTCAAGCTATGGATCATTTTGTATTGTTGTTTGTTTGTTTGTTTGTTTGTTTACCAGTATTTTTGAGAAGCTCAAATTGACCTGCAGGCTGCTTTTCCTTGAGGTTACATACCACAGTATGAGCTTTGTTGAAGCCTGCTAGTTTCTAAGCACTGTTCCACATTCAAGATACAGTTGTTGTTTTTTATTTTGCTAATGACATAACAACATGTCTCAGATGTTTGCAGTACAAAAAGATGTACTTTATGGCCACATCTTGTGTGTAAATTCAAGATTTGTGGTTTTGCTACAAAGCCCTAACTTAAGGTAGGGCTGATAAGCCACACTAGATGCTGTACATGGCCAGAACACCAGATGTAAGGATGCCTACCTACTAACTTGACCTTGTGTACAAACCCGCAGGTCAAGGGAAGTGAGCGAAGGGACGCTCCGGAGCTGCACATATCGTACCACAACGGTGACCACTACTGCAGCGTCAGGAGGATAGCCGACAACTCCGACAGACCCGCAAATGTCAAAATTGCAGTAAGTGAAAAAATATAACCTTAGACACATCCCTGGCCATTCAGATAATGATACAATGTACCTTATAGGAGACAGATTTTACCTGTTAATTATACTTTTAAAATAATGATTGTTTTAATAATTATCTTAGTCTCATATTGCACTTACTTAATATGCTTACTACCCCCGGTAGTACATGTTTAGACCAGAATCTGGCCCCTTGCTCCAATTAATGTGTCTTGCCAGGCAGCACAGTGCTATTATAGATAGCTATCATTCCACCATCTTCTAATATGAATGAATGAATGAATGAATGAACTTTATTGCTCAACAATCGTAAATGAGTCCTGTGTCATCATCTTTTTTTTATTTGATCTTTGGATCATTTTGAGGGTCTTTCTTGTGGTCTCTTCTGATACAATCTACATAAATCTGCCTGCCTATACTGTGTTTAAGATAGCATGATGACTTAAAATGAAGTTAAGTGTCTGTTGTTCCTCCAATAGCCAGGAGCTGGAGAAGAGAGAGGAAGAGGCAAACACAACGATCGACCCACCAACAGGCAAGACTACAACACGGACTATCCCATTATCAGTGACTATGGGGGTGACTTCACAGCTGAGGAGCTGGCCTACTTGAGTGAAGACAGAACAGACATGGAGGAGTTTGTTATGAACAGTACAGGCTGTCAGGTGAGCAAGCACTGATTTTGGCAACACCAAAGGGGTGGAGACACTCTTTGTGACTGAGTGCAATGAAGTTCAAGCAATTCATTCAGCAATATTTCAGCAATTCATTCCTTAAAATTCATTCCTTATATAAGTAAGTCATTCCTTATTGAATCGGCTATCAGTAAGTTTGTGTAAAGGCTTTTATGAATGTAGAGATTAGAAAATTGGACTGTTTTGAGCTTTGTAAAGGCGTTATCTTTAAGATAAAAAGGTGAGACTGTTTTGAGTTTCTGAAACCTTAAAAAGGAAACTGCTGATGGGTTATCTGTTCGTTGCCTGTATGTAACAAGTTGTTGTATATATATATTGCAGGACTTGCGTCTGATTCGTGAAACTCTAGAAGACCATCATTATGATTTGGAGAGCACAGTAGACTTCATCACACAGATCATGTTCCTAAACAGTAAGTCTCTTCAGTTCATACCTAGGTCCAATCATCCATGATACTTTTTAGGTCCCGATATTACAGCACAGGGCAAAATGGTATCAAACATGAAAAAAATTTCAACAGAGACATGAAATATATTTAACAAGCTTTGAACTTCACAGTGTTTTTGTCCTGTCTTTGTATGCCAAACTACTGTAGGTGAAAACGCTCCTGACATGCCAAAGAAGATCGCTGGGAGTCCTTCCTCAGACTACAACATCAACCAGAGAACAGCAAACGCCCACCTCTGGTCGGAGGATGGTACCGCGAACAGGGTCTTCGGTGGTACGGAGACCGTCAGAAGTACCAGTAGTCACTCCAGCAGTGGTGGCAGTGAAGGCAGTAGGGGGGCCGGGGGAGGGGCCAGGGCTAAAGTACACACACAACAGGTGGGTCTACCAGAAGTTGTGTTATCCGTGAATACTTTCATCAGGTTGGAAAGAGACTGTATAAGAAGATGCTTTATTCAACAACCAGGGGCTTCACATCCAAAGTTGCATATTCTCCATGCAATGATTGAATATCTATGCATCCAAAGTTGCATATTCTCCATGCAATGATTGAATATCTACGCATCCAAAGTTGCATATTCTCCATGCATGCAATGATTGAATATCTACGCATCCAAAGTTGCATATTCTCCATGCATGCAATGATTGAATATCTACGCATCCAAAGTTGCATATTCTCCATGCAATGATTGAATATCTATGCTCTATGTGGAGGTCACTTTTAGGGTCAATGTAGCTCTGAACACTTTAACTTTTATTGCACTGAAGTAGCCATTTAGCTACCAATTCTCTATTGGTTACTGGGTTAGGCAGCAGGAAGGTTAACAATGTTGTACATTTATATTTTTAAAAAGTGAATTCCAGAATGAGGTGCTAGTATTGATAATAGATTTTTTAAGAAAGTGATCAATGCCAGCTTGGTGAATGTTTCCTTTTGTCTTTTCCCTCGCAGAAGCAACCTCAAGCTAAGCTGCGAAGGGGACAGGCAAGACTGGAGAAGAAGAAACGGCAAGAGGAGAGACATCGACAGAGAGTGGTCGGTAACAGACAACAGGAAGAACCAAATGAAGATGCCAACACAGTTCTTGTGAAGGACATGAGCTTACTCAGCATATAAATAATGAAGCTGTCCAGAAACAGTGTATGGGTTATAGCACTGGTATATTTGTAACATCTTCATGTACTGCTGCTTACTGTGCTACAAAGAAACAGCTATATGTATGAAACAACAGATGTCAAATGTTATGATGTTAACAACTCAATGAAGAAATTTATTGAAAATAAGATATTGTTAGTTACATCTTGTGTGCAACATTGTACTGCTTTGCACAACTTAGATCTAAGACAGCTATTCCTGACTTTGTTCACTTCTCACATTTTTTACATGAACGGTGATCCAACTCCTGTAGATATGCTAGTTTTGTGCATATTTTGTTTTAGAAAAGAATGCAGTTTCACCTTCTTAGTCAAAGAATCAGAAATATGAGAATTCAAAACTTCTCAACCATTCATTTGAAAGTGACATCTTAGCAAGAATTATCTACTTTTGATATCTGATGTGAATTTCTGACAACCAATTGTTGTCTTTTAGTGGATGTCATTTTGAGAATGAATTTCTTTACCAACTGTTGTCATATGTATTGTTGTTATTTTTATTATTTTTGATGTAAGGACTACGAATGGTGGGTGCAGGTAGGTTTACATTGCTATGTGTCCTTGGTGATTGTAAGGTTGTTAGCAAAAACTTGCATGCTGTTTTTTCACTGCAACTAACATGAAGTCAGATGCTATCTGTTCTCAAATATCACATCTATTTTGAGTTATTTCTCCAGAGATTGTGAATGGATGAATTTCACTGCTATGTAATTTTTCATCTTAACAGTGGGATTCAGGTTCAAAATTCATGACTCATGGTTAGTGGACTGTTACCAAAAGTACTGAAGTCCCTTCACAACTCTGGGATTTCTAGCTGTATTAAAAGGGATAAATTCCATGGCCGTGGAATCGATCAATCCATGGTCCCTTTATATCCATGCTATTCCTCTCTATGAAGCCATAGAACATATTCCTTGCCATTACATGACTTGACCATTCATTTTAACTGTTTTCATGTTTTTGAATGCAAAGAGCCCCAGCTTGTTTAACTACAAGTTGCTGCATGAGAAGTGGGTGTAGGTGTGGTTATAGTTGTACATATAAAGAGTACTTTGTAATGGTTGCTGCTACCAGTGGAGATCTGATAGACAAATACCTATAAAGAGAGGTATTTTTATTTGCACATGAAAAGTCATTAAAACGAAGCTTTTAAAAAGTATGAAATGCTGTTGTAATTTTCAAGAAGTAGACTACATTAACCATACAGGACAACAATAGGTTTCATTTAGATCACACATAAAGAAAGGACACCAACAACATTATGTATTTATTAAAAGAAAGCAATACAAAGGACTAACTAATTTATCACTACCAAATAAAAAGCTTTGATGTGACAAACCCTTGGACTGTTTTTCCAACAAGATCCCAGTTATGGTACATGTAAATTTTGTAGAGGAATGCAAGTTGAAACAGCTAATGGTATATACTGGTAACAAGATTTAAGGGTTTTGTTGCAAAAAAAGGACCTGGATTACAAAAGATACACATAGCAAAGATACCATGAACACATGGAAATCTAATATAAATACACTGAGAAAGACTGCTGTATACATGTATGTTAGAATGGTCTTTTTTGGACATGTTTCTAAACAGTATTATTACATGTACAGTAAAGAGGACATTCAAAGAAATTTATGAGTTTGAAACAACAGAATAGCACATGTTTCAGTGCCATCTATCAAGTTTATGAGGAAGTGCACCTGTAGCTTGTTAGATTTTTATCCATCATTGTTGTTTTGCATGAACTACATGTAATTCTTAAATTTTCTCTTCTACAAGGCAGTTATCTTTAACTGCTGATAAATAGACAAAAGCCCTGTTCACATCTGTCAACATACAGTCCCAGAAATACACAGCAAAACTTTGAGAGACTTGTTTAGGCATATTTTACATTTATAAACACAATGCAGGTTAATAGAGAGAATGTATGTTTGTCTATCCTAGTACTGGAAGCTTCTCTTGGTCTGGATGTCGTCTAAGATTTGTTGCAGCTCCTCGTCTTCAAATCTGCCTTCAAGACTGTGGAAAGAGAAGAAAAGGAATGCTATCATTGTCAAGCATTCTTTAGCAATCAAGCCATTATGAATCAAGATTCACGTGTAATTTAATGGAGATAAAACAACAGCTCAGGGGCTTACCAGTTACTGACTGTGACATTATGCATTTTAATCTACAGTTCGTCTCTATTGTCTATATTTTGAAAATATGTAATGTGAGTGAGTGAGTGAGTGAGTGAGTGAGTGAGTGAGTGAGTGAGTGAGTGAGTGAGTGAGTGAGTGAGTGTGTGTGAAACTATTTTCCCACCCAACTACCTGCATTGGAATGTAGCAAAAACAATGTAATTCCCTCTTGTATCTATGGCCCACCTTGGAATGAGTGATTTTGCCTCCTCGGCTGACTCTGGACAGAGGTTGGCCAGCGCTGCCAACTCAAACTTGTGGAGCTTCTTCTGCATCAGTAAACTAGGCAGTGGGAGGGAGAAATAGACATTGTGCTTTCTGCCCAATACTCATTAAACATATGTGAATAAAAAAATAAATAAAAAAATAGACATTGTGAAAAATGCCTTTTGAACAAAACACCCCACACAACAATACATCACACTGCACATGCACAGTGTAAACAATGAACCAGCTTATACTCATATATATTGATATAGTTTAGATCATTTTGGATCATTCATATACGATAGTTTTTCTGTACTTAGACTAGTGTTAAGATTGTTATGCTTTCCATGTCAAATTCCACTGTAATGTCTTGTCCTTGTGAGCAAGGCCATCCCTTCATAATACATGTACTAGTAGCTACTGCTATTTGGGTGACCCTGGCTGCATATGCATGCTGAACAGCCAAACCAATAAATAAAGGAAGCTCATAGTTCACTCCCTTCAAGATGAAGTAGTAAAGATATCATCTTTAAAAGACTTACTCAGAGTAGCCGAACATTAAAGTACCTTCTGACAGCCGCTATAGTTTCCCTGTTCTTGAACCTGCTGAAGCGCGATGTGTATCCCAGTGTTTTCATGAAGACTTCCGACAACTCCTGCTCCTCCTCCGCGCTCTCATTCTGCTGCTTCCTGTGCTCCAGCAGCATGTTCACCTCCGAGTTCAGCAGGGTCTCCGCATTCTCAAACTCTGGGGGGAAAACATAATGGAGAAATGGCTTCACACAAAGTCCTTCATATATATTTTCTCATCTTCTGACTGGAGTACTGCTTCTTACTGCTATGTGTAGCCGATGTGGTGCTTATGCGGCAAGAACACAATCTCAAACATGGCTAAGTTAGCAATGTCCGCACTTACATCGGCTTCATATAGCGGCGAGAAGCAGCATTCAAATCAGAAGCTCTGAGGAAGGTATCTGATAGACATCGAAACGTAAGCAAGGTGAGAGAATTAGTATTTTCATGTCTCCACATTCTCAAACTCTGGTAGGAAAAGATATGAAATTCAAATATAAGGGACATAACCGGATAATTAGTTAGTTAGTGAGTCAGTCAGTCAGTAAAATATAATGGGTTAATGGCTTCACACTAGCCTCCTTTGCAGACTTCTTAGAGCGGTGGCGTTCATTTTTTTTTTGGAGCACTGAGGTTTTTCACAGCCTAAGGTTCTCTATTATGTGGCAGAGGGAGATAGGCCACGGAGGGAGTTTCGCCTCTCCAACAAGAGAGTTTTGTCTCCCCTCTTGTTCACACATAGTCCTTCATAACTTTTTGGCCCTCTATTCCTTAGTGTTGCCAAAATTTGAGTCGTACTAGCTTCTACCTGTCGTTGTTTTAGAGTTCGTTCAGGATCAAATCTACCGGTAAGGGCATTAAGTCCTTTTTACATGTGTATGTGTGAAACTTTTGGACGAAACTACACATTGCCCCCCCCCCCCATCCCGCAACACAAAGCAACATCACCAGCATGTAATTTTTATCCACCCATAACTTCAGAACCATCGAGACAGAAAGGCTATAGTGTTCACAGATATATAATTGAAACGTTAAGAAACTTCTTAGGTGAACCAGATATCACAATTACCCTTGGGAAACTGTAACTGCGCCGCGTCTTCTTCTATATCTGCTCCAGACTCACTCGCACCGGTCGCCATGTTTCACGCTGCGGACTGGCTCACTAATGTGGAAAGGGGTGTTTCGTCAAGTCAACGTGAATATATTTCTGTGCGTAAAAAGATATGTGTAAAATCAACTACTACTTTATAAAAAAGCAAGCATTAATGTATATATGCACTGAAAGGTTTATGTGTTCCGCCTTTTTACGAATTAGATTTTTACTTATTTACATGTTGTATAATATTTTAAACCCCCTTGATAAATGTGGTATCGGCTAAGGATGTTGGAACAAACTATTTATACAAGAGGGGTTACTATGCAAATTTTGTGTAAATAAAGGGGAGTTTATCTTAGATGAAGGCTTAGTGTATAATACAAATCTTATGAATTACTATACTTAAATATTTTGTGTTACTTGTTCAATTATTTTGTGTATTACAAAACAATTTATGCTCTTTATCAATGATATTATTAGTCTGTCTCCCTGTCCAGTAGTGGGCCTAACTATCTATTTTCAAGATGGCAGACCTTCTAGGATCTATTTTGAGCTCGATGGAAAAACCTCCAACAATTGGGGAAGAGGAAAAGAAGAAAGCCAAAAGTAAGTCGAAGTGTACTTCAGAATAACATCCTCAGAAAGAGAATATTTTAGATTAACAAATTTGGTTGGATAGGAAGACACAGCCGGAAATTATGTTTACGGATTCAACCTCTAGCTGTCACTACAAACAAATATGATCATATCATGTCACTTTCTACGGAAGAACAACGACGTATTTTATATATATATGTTATTAATGAAATTGTCATGTACTATAAAAACATTTCAAGGAAGAAGAAGTTTCCATTTAGCCTGTAAGCTACGTATTTAAAGATATTATGGACACAACTCAAATTTTGGAATTTATCGAATTTCATGATGTGCTTCCTTCTTCGTCTCAACTCTCACAGAACAACGTGAACAATTGGAGAAACTTCAAGCTCAAGAAAAGGCGGCCAAGTCCAAGTTTAGGAAAAGGGTGAGGCTTCGTACTTCTCAAGTTATGTTCTCTTCTTGATCTTGATTGGATACTGCACAACGCCCCTCAGTTGGGGCCACACGTGCAGGGGGAGTGCGCTGCGCTATTGCTGTCTTAGTTGTTGTAGTACAGCCTCCTTGAACTTTTTAGGTTCTGTTATATCTGTGGTGGCTTGTGGTAGACTATTCCAGTCTCTCACAGTTTTCAGAAAGAACGCGTATGTGTAACAGTCTTCGTTGAAATTATGTTAATGGCTTGTAGGTGTTGGAATTAAGGTTGCAACAAGATGCTGGTAAAGTTTTCAACATTTTACGAAATGCACTTGAGTGACTTGACAATGTCATTGTCTGAATGCTGTTACCAGTAATTGTTTCTTTGTTGTTTTTTCCAGATAGTAGATGAGGTAAACAAGTTCATCAATGACAGCTCACGTACCAGGCACAAGTTTGAAGCCATGGACAAAATGGCTAGAACTATCGTGTAAGAAACGTCTACATTTTAATGTAGTATAGTAGTCAATGAAAAGGTTACTAGTACATGAATTGCATCATTTTGTGTATTACTGGTAATTCTATGTAAAAAAAAGAAAAGTGATTTGAACAAAGTACAATGTACATGTAGTGTTGTATAGAATTTGTTTGGGGAGTCTTTTCTTTAAATAACATCTTTTCCTGTCTAATTTTTCAGCCATGACGTAGCAGAGGTTGCAGGTCTGACTTCCTTTTCCTTTGGAGAGGACGAGAATGACAGATATGTCATGCTCTTTAAAAAGGTTGGCACAGACTATCGTAATCATTTGCTATCTGTGTGTTTTTTTTAAACTACATATATGTATGTGTAAGAATATATTTATATAGACTGTGTACGATTATATGTTTATGTATTTGGCCGGCTTGAAGAGGTGACCACTTGGGCAGGTTTGACTGTATTGTTATTTCGTATATACTAGCTTGTAGTGACAGATATTAAAAATGTTTGTATCACAACTCTCCAACTGCTGTTTTTCTGTGCTCCAGGAATTTGCACCCTCAGATGAGGAACTGGAAGCCTACAGGCGGGGGGAGGACTGGGACCCCAGCAAGGCTGAGGAGATCAAGAGACAGAAAGAGGTACTGTCAATGCTGAAATATTTGCATGGGTTTTATTTTTGTAATTTTGTCATTTCCTCTCCATGGCCACTTTTCTTCATCTTTTTTTTGACTGGGTACTTAAATCACACCTTCTTCTCCTTTTCTCCTTTCCACTCTTACTCCAAAATCGAATCCTTAAAAAATAAATACACAAGAAAACTGTTACTCAAGCAACTGGATAGATTTTGAAAGCTGTCAGACATTTCAAGTAGCATCCACTACTTTTCGTGAGTGACTAGAAAAGTAGTGGATGCTCTTTCTCACGAGTAGTCACTAACGAAAGTAACTTGGATGCAACTTGAAACATCTGACAGTTTTCAAAATCTATCCAGTTTTCTTGTGTATCTCCTTGATGTCTAACCTTCATCGACACAAAGTAAATGGATTTACAGTACTTAAATTCTTATTCCCCAGGCACAAGTTGAAGAGGCGGCGTCTTCACAAGTCTCACACAAAGTCGTCCCCATGTCGAACTACAAGGACAAGTACAAGCACCTAATAGGAGACACCTCTGCCAAGGCTGCTGCACAGATAACTACTGCTAACAAGGCCTATGGCTTTGGTAAGTCTTCTCTTTCCCGGTGTAACAGTTTGTATCAAAGAAGATTTGTTTACGATGTAATATTAAGCATTCTATTTACTGTGATTGCTCTAGTTGTCTTCTTACGGATGTTTTATTGTTTCAGTTCCAAGTGAGAACAAAAGAGACCAACGCTCTATTGAAGAGGTGCAGAATCAGATCAGGGCAAAGAAGAGGCAGAAGACTGAGGACCCAACTGTAGAGGCAGCCCAGTCATCTTCTAACGAAGAGCAGTAATAGTAATACATTATACCATGGCTCAAATTCACCAGATCTTATTATATAGAATGTATAAGATTTCTTGTATTGTCAATGTAAGTAGTCAGGTAGGAAAACTGGACAAAAAGTTCATGATGAGTTGATTTTGTATTTATTTCTTGATGTTTATTTTTGCCAATGATGTAATGTTTTCCACGATTCTGTATATGCCCCCCTCCCTCTAAAAGAAGTTTCTGAGTTTGCAGCTACATGTAACTTCCTTGGATAGTTGGTCACAATTCAGCGTAGGACATTACGGAGATATAAGTTGTAAGTTTTTACAAAATAAAAACATGAAAGAATATATTAGAATGCTATTGTACCTGTTTTATGATCAAATATCATCCAAGTGACATAGCACCTATTCAAAATAAGACCTCTTGGAGGTCAAACACTGAATAGTGTACAGTAAAAGTGCTGAGAAAATGTTATAATTAGGAAAATAGGCATTGACATTCAGTTGTATAAGTTTATTTTTTGTAGCCAAGATGTGTGAAAAAAAACCAGATTTAGTACAAATTGCAACCATTTTGTAAGTCAACTTGCAAGATTGAAATTAGTGAAATTTCAATGTAGTATCTATCGGGTCATTGGAAGCTTTTGTGACTCTACAAAGATACAAATGACAATGTACTGATCACTACATGTTATCCTAAGTTCACAAATGTGTTGTTTGAGGTCTATACTATACTATACACACTATACTATACAATACATGTTGAGCATGTGGTCAAATATGAGTCTGAAGCTGTACAGTTTTTGTCTAAGAATAAAGTTTGAATGTTTACTTTGTGTTAGCTTCATGGAAGCATAGCTAAAGAGCTTATTACAACATCAGTAAAAGGTATAAACGTGAACAACTGTATCTTTTAACCCTGACCCTGTATATGGCTTAAAAACAAAATGCTCATTAGTTGTTAGTATAATTTGTACATCCTCTTATTAAAGTTACCTAAAAGTTAGATAAGTTTGGTAGTTTGCCCTGTAGTTCATTACCTTCATATTATGACAAAAAGAAGAACAACTAATATAATAGCAATTACGCAACCTTCGGTTTCTATTTGAAAGTCAAAGATAAAACTCAAAAGTATGAGGGTCAGGATTAGGCAACATAAAATCTGTGTATGGTCACAGTTTTAATATAGCACCATCTAGCACAGTAGTCCTGTCTCTATCTGCGCTACTACCTATGAACAGCCTGAGTGTGCACTATATCCTATAGGTTCTGCATGTTTCGTTTGCTACAGCTTGCTCGGAGATCAGGTCTTCTAGTGGGTCCATTGTCTGCCGAAGGTTACGGCTGACCTACAGGAAAAACAAAAGTATCATCTTGAAAGTTCATCTGTGTTGGTAGAGGTCATTATGAAGCAAGTTTGAACTGTAATTTCCAACCCATATTTTCAACCCATAGTTTCATTGCTCATTCCTTGACAAAGACTGGAGTTGTATAATCGAAAATTTGGGTAAGTTCGATTTTTTGTGTTGGAAAAATACAGTTCAACTTGCTTCATAAAACTAAAACTAAAAGTGTAGTAATAGAAGATAATTTGCTTACTGTACACTGCACATGATTGGGAGTTGTGGAGTTGAAAATGTATGGACTAAAGCTAACAACTGGTGCAAAACCATGAAGTATATAAGGATTTGAAAAGGGCTCTATTTACTAGCTGTAATTAAAAAAGAATCTGTTAACATTGTTGTTATGAAATTTTAGTTTTTTTCTCTATTGTCAAATACATTTATTTCAAGCAAATGTACAATTCCCTGTAATACTAGTACTCAGGACAAACTCCAATGCAAACAACATAATGAGTATTGAAATAAAACGTACCTTCACAATATTCCTTACTTTGAACTTTGAAGACAAGACAACTATGTTTACCTCTTCTGTTTCCTTGAAGGCGCGGATAAGGTTCAGTCCCAGGAGTTTCTTAATCTGCTCGTCCGTCCAGCCGCGGACAATCAACTCCTCCATCAAGTTGGGATACTTGGAGACGTCTTCAAGACCCTCGGGCACTCTGAGAAGGAACGTTTCACAGAGTACAGTTGAACGAACAAGGAAGTGCAAATGTACACTGGCATTGTAATAATAAGAATCCTTATTGTACTTGACAAGATAGATAGATAGATTCACGGAGAGATATCTACATAGTTTAATATCCATGACTTCGAGTACAGCTATAATACCATTTATTATCATTTATAATTAAGTACTAGTATTTGATGGGCTGACCTCTCCACGCCGTCATAGTCTGCTCCCATGCCTACGTAGTCTTCTCCTGCTACTCTCTTAATGTGGTCACAATGGTCTACGGGAAAATGTTAACAGAGAGTTTGTATACAAAGCAGAGGACGAACACGTCTGATGATATAGCTAGGGTAAGACATGGAATTTAGCTACAGGCAGAAAATACAGGAACATGATATAATGTTTTTATGGGGATGAAAAGAATCTAGGCTAGTAGCTACAGTGTATAAGAATCAGCATGGAAAAATATGAGGACATAGATTTTTGAGGACATGGCTCAAAATCGCTCCAAAGTGTTGCGGGGCATTTGCCTATGGAAAGTACTACCCCTTCAAAGCGTAAACAGGATTTAGGTTTGAAAGATCCAAAATTGAACAGGAAAACAGTTTCCGGCCTTTTAAACACATGAAAGTCTACCTGCGACGTGTCTGATGTTGGTGGTTGGCGTCTTGTTCGGACCACAGTTGATGTAGTCGTTGTAGAAGTTCACCATGACGACACCCTTGTTCTGTTTCTGTGAACAAACGTGACATCGGAATTTGAAAAAAAAACTTAAAAACAATTGTCTTCATTTTCACTGGATGCCCAATCTGACAGAACGATGCGCTACGCTCCACGAGGAAGCAAGCGGCCTTGAGTGAGTGAGTAAGTAGTGTCCAGACCCGGGCGCGAACCCAGGCCGCTTGCTCCACGGAATTTGAACAAACCATGGCCCACTTCAAGTCTTTTTACTCAGCTGGTAAATACAAGAAGGGACTCACCATTCTCCTGAGCACGTCGTCCGGCACGTTCCTGGTGTGGTTACAGAGCGCGTAGGCGGAGGAGTGACTGAAGATGACGGGAGCCTGCGTCACGTCCAGCGCGTCGTGCATGGTCTTAAAGGACACGTGGGACAGGTCCACTAGCATACCCAGTCGATTCATCTCCTTGATAATCAGCTACAATTAAAGAAGTAGGCAAAAGATTTCTTAAGACACCATTGCCTCAGAGCGTTCGCGCATGAGAAATATAAAGTTAAAGTCAGTCAAAGTTCTTCGAGCACTTGGAGCAGGTGAAAAGCATATAGGGCGGCGCCCATATCTAGTACATGTATATTTCCCTCTCACTAGCCCTTGCCCTTGCACCATACGTGCAAGCGCTTGCCTAGCGCCGTGTCTCCACCATGAGTGCTCAGCAGAGAAGCAGTATCTAACATTTTTAAGTCTTTGGTATGACTCTGTTGTACATTGTAGAGTTGAGCCAGACTGACCGCATCCAAAGCGAGCATTCTACCCACTAGATTGCAGTACTAAATTTATAACGGAGGAGGTTAACGTTACCTTGCCAAAATCAGTCAGACCGTTGTGCTCTTGGACTTGCTTCCCAGTTTCTTTCCATTCGTCAGCCCTGGAACGAAAAAAATATATTTTTTGTAAGGTGAAACTTGAAATTCGTGTACCAGCCAGTCTTCAGTTTAGTTTTAGCAAGGAGGTTTGATTTTTAACCAAGGAGGTTTCAGGTACAGCAGAGTCGTGTTGATTATTTGTAACACTGGTGGCAGCGGTGTCACACACTGTCAAACACACACATACACACACACACGCGCGCGCGCGCGCACGTACGCAAACACACACAAACAAGCAAGCCGAAGGCATGCATCTGTTTGGAAGTGAGTTGTACAAACCAGGGCGTGTTGCAGCTGTGTGTGATCGTCATGTACCGGACCCCCAGGTCGTAGAACATGCGCAGTGTAGCCAGGCTGCTGTCCAGGCCGTGCCCTCCCTCCATGCCGATCAGACTGCCGATCTTTCCCGCCCTGAAGGCGTCCCAGATTCCTGGGGAACAATAGGCAGGTGAATGACCTTTAGCGTAGAGATGGTGAGGAGGAAGGAAGGAAGGAAGGAAGGAAGGAAGGAAGGAAGGAAGGAAGGAAGGAAGGAAGGAAGGAAGGAAGGAAGGAAGGAAGGAAGGAAGGAAGGAAGGAAGGAAGGAAGGAAGGAAGGAAGGAAGGAAGGAAGGAAGGAAGGAAGGAAGGAAGGAAGGAAGGAAGGAAAAGGAAGGGAATTAGAGTGGATGGGAAGGATGGAAAGGAAGAAAGAAAAGAGGGACTGGAAGGAAGAATGAAAGAAACGAAAAGAGGATGGGAAGAAACGCGTTAGCAAAAGGTGACACTAAGAAAGAAAGAAAGAAAGAAAGAAAACAGGAACGGAAGGAACGAATGAAAGGAGGATGGACCAATAAAAGAAAACTTTGCATCGCTGTAAAGATATTATTAATTTGTAAATTTTAAAGAAAAGGAATACAACTGAAGTGAGGGATTTACACTGACGGTTGACAAACAGAGATTTGTTGTGAACTCTGACCTTCAGCGGTGGTGACAAACTGGAACACATCCGGGTACTTCTCCACAAACCTCTTGATGACGTCAACCTGCCCCAGGAACCTGCGTAACGCGTCTTTGTACTGGGCGTCACAAGTCACGTAAGCAGCCCAGAACTTTTGTAAAAGACAGGAAAAAAGATGATTTCAGTACCTAAGTAATTTGGCGTCTTTTCGAGCCCTTTCCAAACGACATCGTAAGATATTTTGGCTATGGAAGTTCTTTAAAAAGTGTGATGATTTGGCTAGAGATTTCTAATCTCCAAGCAGATCCGTTTCGGTGGCTGCAAAGACAGTAGCAGTACTTGATACTGAAGAAGAAAGGATCTCACATTGAACGGAAAGTAACAAGATGGCGACGCCCATGCGTCCCGTGTAAAACATAACAGGTTTGCTACACGTACCTGTGCGCCGACCATCCCCTCCCGTAGCCTGGGTATGTCGGTGTGAGAGTTGTTGTAGAGAGGACGCATGTCCTGGGCCAGGTTCAGCTGTCCCAGTCTGTTGTTGTATACGTCCTGCATCCGCCAAGGCCAGTCGTTGTGTCTGTGTGGAGGTGAAAAGTAACAGTTACGACGGGCTGGTACCACCAATAAATAGCTAGAACCAGCCTATGGTACGCCACACAAGCAACCGTTTTCCATCAGTGACATCGCATTTTTGCCTCACAGATATCAGTATGGTATGGTTATAGGCACTTAGCAAGCAGACGTTGGTGGGGAAGATCGTTACCTTTAAGGTAGTGTTGAAGGGTGTCTGAGGACTTTGGGGACATGCATCTTAGAAATACTAGAGTTATGTATGGTCATTGAATTTTTTTTTTTAAGTACCTTAATGCAAGATAATAATTTATGCAAATTTTTATGACGTCACCGGGGAAAAAACGGGGAATATTAAAGACATTAAAGGTAGCGATCTTCCCCACCAACCTCTGCTCGGAGAGTATGGATAGGATTGATTCAACTTACTACATCAAAAAAATTACCAGGAAATTTGACTTTGGAAAATCAAGTTTTACTGCCCTGAAATCGCTTTGGGTGCCGTTAAATTAAAGTTGCCCACGACTGTGTACAGTCACACGCTTGAGATAAAGCAGCCCGGAATCTTGTTTGACCTTGACTCTGTCGTCAACCGTCAACCCTTCACAGGTTCAGATAACAGTTACATGGCAGCTGCTGGCTTCGGTTAATGCGGGTCAAGGTCACGAAAAGTTAACGAGCCAAGGAATTCTAACGGACATGAGTTGAGGAAATTTGCTGTACTCAGCTCAGTTGTCACTCTGCCTTGTTTAACAATTCATCATAAATGTGTTGTGAGGTACTTTTAAGCCTTTTAACTACGTACCAGACTCCTCTATGCACCTTGGGCTCCAGCCGTTTCTGGACAATTTCTAAAACTTCTTCAACTCCGAAAGAAGTACATATAGGCTAGCGGTGTCTCTATCTTCAAGCAGTTGTCAGAACCCAGTAATTTCCCAGTGCCCTTACTGGTAAGGCATGGTAGATTTCAGATTGTCAAAACACACGTAAAACACAGAGAATGAGCCGGGTATCCTTACATCTGCTTGGAGACAGCTGGGCTATGTTACACCCCATGAGGACAAGTTGACTGCTATACCTGGCAGCATTGTTGCCAAGGGAGGATCGACCTAAGATACCATCCGTGGTTGGAATGGCAGACCATAATATAGACTTTATGTTTATGGTATCAAGGACATTGTGTGTAATGTCCTTGATGGTATGTATTTAAAAGAGGCAAAACTATCATCTATCAGAAGTCCAGGGCATCCTATCTCTTGGCACAATCACCACAATTCACAGGGAAAGTATCCCGGAGAATGTTTGGACATTAGAGACGTACACCTAAAGTTCATTTGTATGTATTTTAGCTCTTTTAACTGTCGAGTCTCTTTCGTCTCTTTCTATTTGCGGAGGGGGCGAAAGAGCCTCGGCAGCTAAAATATAGGTTCGGTAACCAGGCTAATTGTGACAAGAGAGTGCGATAAGGGTCTTTTATTCATTCATTCATGACCGCGCTAACCAGTACCACATGTCCGGAACTTCTGCACGGTAAAACTCTTACAACCCAAGGGAGGGCTTGTATTTCTGGACCTGCTGGGAGAGCAGTCGTCTCACTCCGGGTGTCTAAATCGTCATGAATAGTCCCACTCACACCAGGCCTGACTCACACCTCGTTCTGCCCTTTCTATGACCTTTCCTCCATTCTATCTACGTAACTTAGTAATCGTAAAGTTACAAATTCATGTTTTACAAGCACTGGTTGTTCAGAAAGATCCCCATGATTTTGACGACCTGGTAAGTTAAACGGCTCCGGAAAATTGAACTGGATTAGGAAGCTCGGATTTTCCCACCATATCAGATTTAGGATTTAGCGAGTGGGCGTTTGCCATAGCCTCCTGTGCAGACTCCGTGAGCGGGTGGCCGTTTTGTAATGCGTTTTGAAGTTCTTTTGCCGGCCAGAGAAGGTTTCAGACCCGAGAGAAGGTTCGCCAAGAGAGAAGGTTCATTCCCGCCACGGAATGAACCTTCTCTCTTGGCGAACCTTCTCTCGGGTCTGAAACCTTCTCTGGCCGGCAAAAGAACTTCAAAACGCATTACAAAACGGCCACCCGCTCACGGAGTCTGCACAGGAGGCTAGTTTGCCACAGCTTGCAAGACGAACACACAACATCTTGCACACTGGAGTCCTGGACACACACTTTGGCCATTTTTTGCCCAAAGTTAAGATCTAATAACCTTTACATTACAACAATCAATATACAGTATATATTTGGGCTGACTTCGTCCGAATAGCTATTAACATGAAGCGCTTCATGAAAACGTTGGAAGTTGTCGATACCACACGCACACGTGCATATGACAATAAGAAATTTTATCTGACAGTTGTATGTGATACTTTGTATGAAGGTACACGTACACATTAAATGTACCGATTACAACTAAATACAAGTCATTTACAGACGCTGAAAAATAACTTGGGACACTTGAAGCGTAAATAAAGGGAAAACAGTCGTTTTATACCCACCCGTCGACCAAGGGAACCTCCGCCATCAGTCTGCGGGCTCTGTCCATGTTGGCGTTCCGCTTGTGGAGAGACAGCGGCACGGCGACAGCTATCACCACCGCCACGAGCACCAAGATCCCCAAAACTACCAACAGCAGCCTAGTCCGGCTGGTCGCGCCGGGGACGCCCTCGTTCCCTGTTCTCTTGTACGTCGCCATTGTTCTCAAAGTTTAGGGGGCAATCACGTGATGTCGGGACAGGGTCCTCCTGTTCTAGTCTGTATCCAGACTCCTGGGAGCAGCAAACTGTACTCTTTCGCGGACCAACTCTCCCCCGGCGTCTTATCTGTCTATCTACTCTTTCCAGCCGCCTCCCGAAGCCTGGTAGAGGCTAGACTAGTCTCTAAGCAGACCTTTCGAAGCTACCTTTCGATGGCAAAGTTGTAACTAATCTGGCACACTATCAAACTGGCCAGGCAGAATTAATATGTCAACCCAACGACGAGATGCTTGATTGGAGATTATGTAACTTTTGTCACATAATCAAATTTTTGTTGAAATTTTGAAAAACAATAAAAACAGACCAAAGATATCTAAACCAACAGATTTGGAACAAGAACAATATGACAATTGACAAGTCTGAAGTCACAAATGTGGATGCAAATTAGGTGCCAAGGAAAACAAAAGGGACGTTTCAAACAGGTCTGGGAAGTTTTTTACCTGACCGTGGTCACAAAAGGAGGGCAGTTCATAGCACTTGGCAAAGTGAGAACAATCATTAATATGTGTATTCTACTATATTGAATTGTTTTTTGTTGATAATGTCATTGGTTTTGTTCTGTTTTTGAACTGATTGTATTTTTATCCTGTTTGAGAATATTTGTTAAATAAAATGATTAACTTGTGTTTTGTATGTAATTACCACTTTTGTGTTTTTATGTTTCCATCCAAGGAGGTTCAAGTTCCATCCAAGGAGGTTTAAAAAGAAATATTGCTAGTAGGACTGAACACTGGAAACGGTTGAATATTAAACGAAACGTCCCCATTTGGCATTCTCTTTCTTCCTCTAACCCTGACCGCCTAAAATAGTTGATCTCACTTGGCGCGAAACTGCTGAAACTCACCCGGATGTTGGTTGTAATCCTAGACAGAACCCAGGAGATACTGTAGTAGTACTGTGATTGGCATGACAACACAAGAGCAGCCGCTACCAGGCTTCAAAAGCGGCTAGCTGGAGAGTGGAAATTGGCCAAATACTTAGTAGACAGATAACATGCCAGATAAGTTGGTCCCCTAAAGGAGTACAGTTTGCCGCTCTGGGAGCGCCATATGTTATCTGTCTATTTGGCCCTTTTCTACTCTTTCCAGCCGCTTCTGAAACCTGGTAGAGGCTAAACAAGAGCGGGTCTCTTTCTCTGAAGCCCCATGCTGTAGTTCAACCCGAATGTGCCAGGTGCGCTGGTGTGCTCACACCTGTTTCAACTGGGGCAACTGGGAGGACACACTTGGCTAAAAATTCACCATGATAATTCGGCGACAGTCAGAGACGTCACGATTGTCACAAATCATGCATTGAAAAGGTCACTAAAAAGCTGAAGAGGCCGACATCAGGTCAGGTCAGGTTGAAACTTTATCGACTAAGATAGAAAAAAAATGAAAATTCACGATGAATCTAACGAAAACAGTTACTAGTTGACAATCATGTTAAACTTTAGTACCCCATTTGAAAGTTGGTGATTTAACTCAAGGATAAGGTAAAGAGAAGTGACACGATTTTGAGACGCACTGGACCAAAAACTTTAATCAAACTGGCCACAATGACAGCATTCAAGTCACCCCATTCTCATGTCTGTCAGTCTCTTTGCCGAGTTGTCACCATCCGTAGCAACATAAACAAACGTTTTCTGCCGCTTGGATACTAGACTCACAACACTTCTACAGAGTGAAGAGCGAGGCAACTATTTTCCCCACCAGTTTGACGTGTGATTTTCTTCGATTTTTTTTTTTGTTGTACCAAAAAATATGTCTGAGAAGGTCGCACCAGCCGGGGAGAACTGGCAGCCGCCTCCGCCTTCTTATCCAACCCAAGCACCGCCCGCGTCCCAGCCGAACCAGCTACAGTACAACCCTCCCCAACCTGCGGTAAGTTAGGGCTCGATCACATATACCGATGTACGTCGTACGATCGTCGTACGATCGGAAACAGATGGCATTCTTGGGACAGCCGTGCATGTGTTCTGCAAAATTCAGCTGTCTTGTTGTAGAAAAGGCTAGACAAATCCTTGTCGTCGGTTGGTTCTGTCACAGTCTGTCTGAATTGACGGCATCAAAATTGCAGGACGACCTACGACGAATGTGACCGCGTCACCAAGTCACCTACTAAAAGAAAGGGACCAAGAACAATGGTGAATGATGGGTGAATCCATAAACAGATCTAGAAAGACAACAGAAAGACAGGTTTGTAAAGGAAGCTGACCAAATTCAGTTTCATCTGAACCTATAGCTACATAGGAAGGATCAATATCACAATGAAATTGTTAGTGTGTTCTTCTAGATTTTTTCAAACCAGGCAGCATCCTATTCGTTTTAGGCAAACAGTATAGGCTAGAGAAGAAGTCAATTTTGTGCTCTTTTTATGTTTTCAGAACTACCAACCGGTTGGAGCAGTACAATCCACCACTACGGTCGTGGGTAAGGATAATTTTAAAGCAATTTTACTGATGCCATGACCAATATGCTTACCCATATTTAACACTACTGTGTGCAGTGTGTTTTTAACATGCTATTGCACCAATATGACTTCAGTACCAGTACGACTACTGTTATAATTTGCGGCGTTAGTGGCTTTGTGAGTCTGTCCCTGAAATTTTGTGGATGACTCAGTATGACTTTTTTTTTTAAATGGCAGAAGAGAGTGAGGTACCACAACTCTAACTTATACAGTGCTTCCTTTGCTGTCATTTTTTCAGAACTAAAATCAATCTTGCATCATATCTTCTAAAGAACACACATAGGTTGTTAAAATATGAATGTAGTAAGTCTATAGCCCTTTCACTTCTTCAGTTCCCCAGCCCGGAGTGGTAGTGACTGTCAACCCCCCGTCCCGTACCAGCCAGCCCGTCCGCCTGACGTGCCCCTCCTGCCGTCAGGACGTCCAGACTACCGTGCAGCGTGAGATAGGACTGTTCACCTGGCTCATGGTTGGCGCAGTCTTCCTCTTTGGGTAAGGGGTGAAATCATGTATAAAATACTACTGTGAAAACATTTGCAGACAGAATATTTCTTAGCTACTAATGCTAGGCTCTGTCTCTGTATCTGTATCTATATAGTCGGTATAACCGCCCTTTGGCGTAACACACCAGCTTCTGTATCTGTATCTGTATAGCCGGTATAACCGCCCTTTGGCGTAACACACCAGCTTCGCAGGCATGCGGCGCGGCGGTAGCTAGCCTCTACCAGGCTTCAGAAGTGGCTGGAAAGAGTAGAAATCGGCCAAAAAGACAGATAACATTCCAGGGGTCCGCTAAAGGAGTAGAGCTGTAAACTGTGTACTCCTTTAGCGGACTAACTCCCTTGGCATGTTATCTGCTATATTCATGTCTGTTACCCTATGGAAGTCAGTACTAGTGGGAAAATGCATACCTGAACAAAATCAGCGCGATATCAACAATCATGAATAAAACAAGGAATACAACAACTCTAAATACTTAACGGGGGGTTGAGATCTTCGATTTTTTGTTTTCCAGGTTTGCGTTTCCACTGGTGTGGCTGGGGTGCTGCTTCATCCCTCTGTGCATCAAAGACTTCAAGGACGCCAAACACACCTGTCCGAACTGTCAAACTCACCTGGGCACCCACAAGAGGGGCAACTGAACACCTTTGAGTTTAAAACATCTGACAAGAACAAACGATGTCATTGTGGAAGAGATAAACGCTTTTTTTTAACACAAAGCTTGACAAAAACTGCACTCACATTGAGTTATGGACACTAAAGCTTGTTTGTTGGGTTATCTGTATCTGTATAGCATGTATAACCACCCTTCGGCGTAACACACCAGCTTCGCAGGCACGCGGCGCAGCGGCAGCCGGCTATATTACACTGAACGACCTGTTACACCTAACCTTTGCACATCTAACTGTAAGGGCTATCGTGGTGTGTACAATAAAATCGCACAATCTATTTTTTAATCGTATATTTTTGTTGTATGTCAAAATTATGACGATAACAGTGATCATAGAAGAAACTTCAAAACAAGGCACAGTCGTATTAGTTTCAAAAAATCAAATATATCAACTTATTCAAAACCCTATCTGTGCTTCGTCCTTACCACGTTCTCATTTAATCATTACTACGTGACCTCATAATAATGCATGTCAATCTTTCAGCACCCTATTCATAACCTAACTAATCAATGCCTCGTGGTGAGGTAGTCTTTTAAGTAAGGGGCAGCAGCCCATCGCCAAAGTATTGCATACAAGAGCGTTGGTTCCGAAGCGTTTCGTCGTAACTCGAAGTCTTGAAGGTGAGCCCTTTCGTGTAAAGAGTCAGTCACACCTGAGCGGTGCGTTACAAAAGGTCATTGAGGGCCAAATTGTTTTCTGAAATATGACGCTACTGACCGAACCGGTAGGCGACAACGTGAAGAAGAATCCATCGACTCTTTGTTGACAGGGGTGTAAAGAAATATTCTGGCACTATTGCATGTATCTTCATAAGTACAATGTACTGTACTTTCATCAAGTTTGTAAATGGCGTCTTTTCGTCTTCTGTTAGAATTTTAGTAATGGCTTATGAACGTTTTAACAGTATACCAAAATTAACTATGTTTGCATGGCACCTTTATTAAGTGGAATAATCCAAGGACAAGGTATCTTGATTAGATTAAGGCTGACAAGATATTTTTTCCCACCTTATGGTGCAAGGAAGAACCTTTATTCACAACAGCAACGTCCCTAGAACTACTGTGAACTACTAGTGTATACTAGAGTGTGTCAGACCTTGTAAAAATGGCGGGAGGCGACGCCAGGTATTCTACACCAGGAGGCACGCGGTTCGTCCAGTCCAGCAACCGCAACATGCTGTTTATCGGGCTGGGTTTGGTGCTCCTGGCCGTGGTGGTGGTGGCTATCGCCGTGCCCCTGGCGCTGAGACACAAAAGGAACACCGACATGGACAGGGTGCAGCGACTGATGGCTGAGGTCCCGCTGGTAGACGGGTAGGGAACTGTTCACTCACTCACTCACTCACTCACTCACTCACTCACTCACTCACTCACTCACTCACTCACTCACTCACTCACTCACTCACTCACTCACTCACTCACTCACTCACGTGTGTGTGTGTGTGTGTGTGTGTGTGTGTGTGTGTGTGTGTGTCAGTGTACGTGTGTATGTATGTGTCTGTGCCTCTGTCTGACTCTCTGTTCTCTCTCTCTCTCTCTCTCTCTGTGTGTAGAAATTTATATAGCCACAAAGTAATATCCGTTACACCTAAAATATACTACAGATAATATACACCAAAAGTAATAATGGTAAAGATCACAGAAAACTTCTTTACGAGATAAGTAGCGACTGAGATTAATTCACCTCGGAACGGTTGGGGTAAAGAATACCCCTGGGCGTAGCCCTTGCTTTTACACCGCGCGGCACAAAAGAATCATCGAGCCAGAAGAAAACCAGTAAAATGGTCGTGATATCTATAGCTAGTAAGTAGCCTCATGCGCAAACTTTCTAGTCGCCAGCGTTAGTTTTTCAAGCGAGCGCGGTGGTTTCTTTTCAGGAAAACTGAATAAGGGGCAGGGTTTGTATCGGTCCGCCTCGCTCGTAGAAACAAACGCTGGCCACCAGAAAGTCTGCGCAGGAGGCTATGTAATAGGTATATCCTACAGGTGTTAACACTCTAGCTTTAGCTACGTGAGCTGACTATCAATTATACACGTTCCCAAACTGACAAGTTGCATTGTTGTACTGCGGGATCAAATTCACTTCTTACAGTCAGACCTTATTGAATGTATAGATCTACTCCTATTCGGAACTGAGTTTGTTTTGAGTGACCTCAATACGACGACATTGCCCAGTTGCGGCCCTGTCGGGCTGCAGGCTTTTGACAGGATTATAGCGGATTGTGAAAGCCAACGGTGATGTTGAATAGGAGGAGAAATTGGAAGCAATTCAATCTCCAAGCAGCCATAATGAGTTAATACCGAGATAATGATTAACAGAACGCTCTACCCAATGGCTGTTTGTCGATATATTTCACCGCGTGAATTCTACAAAAAAGAATAACATCGTCGAATCCAAATCACCTACCCTCCTTGTACAAGAAATAAAGAGAGAAGAAACTACAAACGTTTATGAAAATGGGCAACAACTTGTGTTATAGGCGTAAAATATATCGACATCTAGAATACAGACAATTGATCATTGACGTTAGTATAGATTTAAAAGTTCGCGCTTGACTACCGGTGCACTTCTACACGGGAATATGCGAACCGCCAGATTACATATTTACCATAAAAGGTCATAAGAGGTCGTGTAAATATGTTGAAAACTTGCCAGTCATCCGGGGGCAGATTTGGAAATGCGGGCGGGAAGCACTGACGCAGTGAGCTTCAATGTGAAAGACTCGCGCATTCAGTATATCAGACCGGGCGTCGATCCGAACTTCAAGCCACGATGGCGGTTCAGGACGAAGTATGTGGTAACCTTCGGTGTTCTACTGGTCACTGTGGTCGCAGTGGCCGTTATGGTGCCTCTAGAACTGGCCACACACATGGACAGAGCGCACAGACTCATGGCAGAAGTACCTCTAGTAGCCGGGTAAGATTTTTGTATATCTCACAACACGATCAACCTTATTTATTTACATTTCGCGACTTCGCTGACATTGTTCGTAAGTTCTGAAAATGCGTTCATCCTTAGAAATAAAACGTTTACTAACAGCATGGAACACGCTAAGTTTAGCAGTGCGAAGTTGACCTTTGGACACCGGAGAGACTAATATTTGTCGAAGCACGCGTACAATGTACGGGAGGACCTACCCAACACAGGTGTATTCAGTACAGTAGCTGTACTGTTGACTGGTAGTCTCGTGCAAACATTTGTATAGGTAATCGGGTACCTAAAGTCTTTGACTTGAAGTGACAGCACCATAATATACATAGCCAAATGGAAGGCAAATGCTGCGTTATTTGGTAATGTGTTCTAAGGGAAGAGCGAACTTCTGTACAAATGTTGAACGAGTTGATCATCATTTATTTGGATACGAAGGCAATGCCAATGGTGAGATAGCGATGGTTTTGTAATCGCAGTTGCTGTTGATGCCGTTACGAGACTTGATTCAGACATGAATCTGGCCGTAACAGAGTTTTAGTTTGGTAGTTGGCTACGTCACGATCGATCTTGTTTGCACACTGCGTTGTTAAAAAGTACGAGAAATCCAAACGGTTTGTTCATGAGGTCTATGTTCCTTGTTTTCTCTTGGAAAATACTTTGCATTTTCCCCGGAAGCTCAAAAAGTGTCGCAAGCAATCATTGATCATCACAGTTTACAATTGTATGTGTGTGTGTGTGTGTGTGTGTGTGTGTGTGTGTGTATGTGTATGTGTGTGTGTGTGTGTGTGTGTGTGTGTGTGCGTGCGTGTTTAAGTATAACGTACCAAAGTTCCTATCTTGCAGACATAACGACTGGCCGTGGGTGATCTACAAGAATGTCCAGAACAGGCTGAGTCAGGTGAACCTGGCGCAGGACTTGAGGCCGGTGTTCAAAGCGTGGTTAAACGTCTCGCACACAGACATTCCCAGACTACGCCAGGGCAAGGTGGGCGGACAGGTAGGTGGAAGAACTTGTGACACTCTACGTTGTGGAATAAAGAACGTTCGTATTCAGTGAAAAACTTGAAAAAAACTTGGTTGATTAAATGCCCGCCATTTTGGTTGGATAATAGACGCTTGAGGATTGTTTTTTTTAATTTGTTCTAAAAAGTTGATAATATATATATATATATATGCATATTCAGAGTGCATCATACTCTAATTCCCCTCTAAGAACCACTGTCTGTACGTGCGTATTTTTTTATTTTATTACATGATTGGATTGGAATTTTCAAACCGGTTTGTTTCTGCAGTTTTGGGTGGCGTTTACCGACTGCAACTCTCAGTACAATGACTCAGTCCGCTGGACACTGGCTCAGATTGACGTCATCAAACGGTTCGTGGAGAAGTACCCGGATGTGTTTCAGCTCGTCACAACCTCTGAAGGTCAGTCAGGGTCATTATCGTAGATAGATCAATAGATCGATATTTCGATATTTCGATATGGATACATAGATTGATGGATGGATGGATCATGGATGGATGGATGGATGGATGGTTTCATTTCTCAAGCTAACCGACATCTCTCACACACAGTCGTCCCTCAGTAAGACATCTGGAGTCGCATAGTTCCCGTTTAGAACTTTTATTCAGACTGTCACACGACTAACAGAATGCCGTTGATACTATTTTTCTCCATAAAGGGATATGGGAGGCATTTCGAGCCGGGAAGATCGGTAGTCTGATCGCCGTGGAGGGCGGCCACTCCCTCGGCAGTAGCCTGGCCTCCCTCCGCATGTACTATGACCTCGGTGCCCGGTACCTCACCCTCACACAGGCGTGTAACACACCATGGTAAGGAGAACACCTCTGGAACATGAACGCCTTTTTAAAATTATACATAGTATAAGCCTCCAAAATCCAATCATGTTATAACATTGATCTGTGGTTACTTTGTCTTTAAAGACTATTTATGGAGCTATATGTATCTACTTTCACAGTACTGAATGTCCTAGTGTATGTAACTTCAATAAAAGACATATACACGTACAACGTATTTACATAGGAAATATGTGGCGCATAGTAAAAGAGGTGTACTTAATTCATTGTAAATTATTAGCAAGTGTGCAAACCCTGTGACAAAAGGCTGTGTCAAAAAGGGTGAAAATTCAACAGCATTTACATTTCAGGGCCGACTGCTCTCTAGAAACAGGAAAAGCTAGCCCCCAAAATAACGGACTCACGGACTTTGGAAAGGTGAGGCCATTCTTTCACTGGTTCCTCATTCCGTCTAAGGAGTTTATCCTATTTTGTGTAAGCAATGCATCGTGTACTCACCACTGTTGAGTAGTTACCACGTGTGATTTACCAAAATTAGAATAAGATGAAAATGGTTTTAAATTAAGTTCTTAACGAATTGTTTATTAGAAGTTTATTGCAAACACATGCCCGAGGGCTAATTGCAAGTACAAACAAATAACAACAAACAACATGAAAAAGAAGATACAATGGTATGAGATACTACGTAATACTACATTCTACAACATACGTGGTACTAATTTGGTTGGGTTTGACTTCTTTTCAGGCAGTGGGAGACGAATTTACCCACTTCGTCTATAATATGTGGGTTCCTTGATTTTAGAAGGAAAATTGTTTTCTTTTGTTGAGGAATAGTGGGAAAGTAAGGGTGCATTTAGTAGAAGATATTTCATTCTCAAGAAACGAATAAGGCAGTTAGGTTAGGTACTGAGTGATGATTTATACTGTCTTATAGCTGGTTGTGCGGGAGGTAAACCGACTGGGTATGCTAGTGGACCTGTCCCACGTGTCCTTTAAGACCATGCACGACGCGCTGGACGTGACGCAGGCTCCCGTCATCTTCAGTCACTCCTCCGCCTACGCGCTCTGCAACCACACCAGGAACGTGCCGGATGACGTGCTCAGGAGAATGGTGGGTGTTTAATGCCTAGATTTGGGCCAAATAAAGTCGTAGAAAAGTATACTCTTCGAAACAAGTTGCAATTGGTAGTTAGAATCGATATTACTAGAATCTTTAAAAGAAGCAAAGACAGCTTTAAAGTAAATCCTCGAGTCTATCTGATGATTTCAGTGTGCTGTTTTTAATTGACAGGCTGTTTACTGATGACATATGGAAGAAATTGCGTCGGTGTTCCCCAGAGGCATCATTTTAGGTCCACTACTATAATATTTGTGGATGCCTAATGATAGTGTTTAAAACAACTAATCTAGACACATCCTGAGAATTTTTCGTATGACACGTATTTTGTAAATGTTTATTCTGAAATATTACTTGCAGAAATCATAATTTTCTGCAAGTAATGACATTTCATATCAATTCCCTTTTCAGAAAGACAACAAGGGCGTTGTGATGGTTAACTTCTACAACCCCTACGTAAACTGCGGCCCAAACAAGACTCCGGTCACCAACATCAGCCACGTGGCAGGTATGCTGATCTAAAAACTGTTTGTAAATCCAAACATTTAGTCCAACACTTTTGAGTACGGTGGACGTGGTAGAAGCTTAAGGGGGGGTCTGCATACACGACACAGTGGACAGCCCCTATGGCTTAAAAATGCTATAGAACCTTTACCTCACCTTCTTCCAACGCTTTAAGATTGTAAAAGGATGTATGATCATGACTACAAGTTTAAAACGGATATGACGTTGTGTTTTTCTAGACCACTGTGATTACATCCGGGATGTGGCTGGAGAGGACCACGTGGGGATAGGAGCTGATTATGACGGAGTTAACGAGTATGTACCACACTCCGGTTGCCAGAATTGCTTAAACCAAAATTGTAGTCCATAATCGGAGATTATGTAATTACAATAGATAACTGTTGAGATTCCACAAAGAGTCCACAAAGAAGCACAATGGTATAAACTTTTCACGAAGTATAATTGATACAGTTCATTGTAGAGAGACACCTGTAGTGAAAAACAAATATCGACATCTACATATATGATATAAAAGCTTGCAAAGCTTGCAAAGCTTGTACGTTAACATCGTTTTGCCAAGAATCTAGACAAGTATCTTATTTCTTGATTTAGAGTGCCAGAAGGCCTTGAAGACGTCTCCAAGTACCCCAACTTGATCGAAGAGCTGATTGTCCGCGGCTGGACGGACGAGCAGATTAAGAAACTGTTGGGACTGAACATCATGCGGGTCATGGACGAAGCTGCCGAGGTCGGTAAAACTCAATCTTTCAATTTATCTTTGAGTAATTCCAGATTTCTGAACGCAACTCCAGCGTGTCTTCTCAAATGCTCATTTGTGTCAAAGCTGGTATGTTACGCCGAAGGCCGGTTATACTGGCTCATGATATATGACCCCAAATGGAACACGCCAAATGGTCGTAATTTTGACCTACTTAGTACATGATGTTTTCTGTGTCCACTTCAGGTCGGCCAGACACTTCGTAAAACCATGGAGCCTCTGGATGACATCATTCCTGAGCAGGATGTGGCCAACCAGAAGTGTAGAACAGTCCGAACCTGATCGTACGCCGATGAGGACCTTGACTTCAGCCGCCATCAGTCCGCACTCTAATAGAGGCGGGATTTTTACTCTGATTTGACAAGGCGATGTTACAATACACGGTTATCAGTCAGTCTCCAAGCAGATGTTGGGGTGAAAGATCGCAACGTTATTACTCTCAACAAAATAACTATAATGTAAGTTATTATTACTAGCATTGTACCTTTTGTTTTGTTGTTTATGTCTGTCGTTATGTTGGTCTGACTAGCACACATCAACATATTGACATGCTGGCATTTTCTAAACAAAATATAAACTTAAATGTGCCTTGTACATATTGGGTTATCTGTGTTATATTGTGGTTTTATTGTACTTCATTCACAGTTTTTCTAGGAAAAAGGTGGTATTTAGGGGGACAAAATTGTATTTTCCCTTTATTTCAAAAGAGTGTGAGTTAAGGCCTTTTATTTTCTTAACCCTCTTGCTTCAACTCTTTGAAAAATGTCAGAACAACGAAAACACAAACTGGTATGATGTATAGTTTTAATGGGCATTCCATTAGTAATATGTATTCCCATACCTTACTTCAATATCACATTGTCAACTGCATGTAGTAAATTAGACACATTATCACACACTCAACAGTTTTTGAATGATGTCTCAAAGGTATGACTTTCCATACATTAACTAAAACATTGCACAGATTTTATAATAACTTCCTATTCTTTTAACATAGCAAGTTAATCATATGCAGAGCAGACTATGTATAACAGATAATATTGTACACATCGAGTAGTCATACACTGTATTCTAATATCCTTATTTTGAACACAACAATTAGCTGAGTGTACATGAATTTGAATAAAGACACCAGTCTGCTTAGTTCATTCTTGAGCAAGCAAGAAAACTGTGTACATTTCTCATTGATTCTTTACTTGTGAACAGCGGTTTGTACAATACAACATGATTGCCCAGGTGCAGCCTACAGGGAAGTGTACTAAGTACAGTACTACTTCCAGACCTTGATGACCCCATCTCTGGAGCAGGACAGGATGAGGGACTGCGCCACTTGGCACACCGCGATGTCCGTCACCGTGTCCTGGTGTCCGGCCGGAGGGGTGTCCGGACCTCTCCGGGGGACGTCCTCGTTGGTCCCTCCCCTCGGCTTACTGCTGGCCTCCTGAACCACCTCCGTACCGTCGATCATCCGCGCTCTGTCATTAAAAACAGAAGAAGAAATCAAACCCCACATTAGATATATAACCTTACCATTGACCAGCAACGTAGTGCAATCCTCATTGTTTATCTCACATGTACACTCACTTACTTTGTGTAATATGGATATTGATCACTTGTTCACTTGCAATTAGTCCATGGGCATGAATTTTCAATAATCATTATCATTAATATTATCAATAAAAAAGAACGATTAGCTACAGGAAATACTGCGCCAACAGTACACAATGGAAGAGTTCTCTCACGACATGTACGTTTACTAGTAGTAGTCTAAGTACAAATGTTTTGTAGGAACAGACTGTGCAGCTGTATGCTGAAGGAACAGAGAAACTCACACATAAGATGTTGACATGACTGGATCATTGGCAGCACCTGCCACGACATAGGACTTGTCAGGGTAAACCAAGTCCCACATTCGTATCCTCTGATCCGACCCTGCAGTCAGGAGGAAGGGGTTCCCGTCACCAGGGCTGCAGTACATCCCAAACACTGAATGGTTGGAGGCCTGCAAAATAATGGAGAAAAAAATTGTTTTGTGTGTTTGTAGCCTACTAGTTCATACATCAGCCACCTCCGGACCCATCAGCCGAGACAGTGACGAGCCAATTAAGGACATTGGTCATCCTCGACAACGAGGGACGAACAAGTTCATACATGTATGGGTATAGTCTCTACAGGTTATATTTACCAGCAATCCTCAATGGTCACTTTATGTATTTGTTTGTCATTTTGTTTGCTAACAAGATAACTCACGGAATAGCAATGTTCTTTATTCAATGACCGTTGGCTCTTGTTAAAAGTGGTTGCAGATACAGGTAGGTGTTGCTGTTCTTCTTGTAATTCTGCAGCAGCGACACCTAGCTGCAGTACAAATCAGCAGCAGTCATTGTTGCCCTGAAGAAGGCGATCGGCGGTCACCAAAATGTCAGTTGTAAAAACCCTGTTTGTTAAATAAAGATTGAACAACTCTGGTACGGTTTAACCCACCTGTGATGTAGAGAGAGGAGGAGCACTGCTGGCCCACAGCGTCATCTGTCTGGCGCCAGTCTCCATGTCCCACATGGACACCTCGTTGTTACCCTGCACAGCAGAGATCACCCAGGACTGCTGGGTCGGGTGCATGCACAGCTTCCTCACACGGGCACCTGTCAGGGGAGATCATAATCATCATCATCATGTACATCATCATTGTCATCTACACCATCGTCATCCACATCGTCATCTATATCGTCATCTATATCGTCATCATCATTTACATTGTCATCATGTTCATCGTCATCATCATCACCATCTTCATCATCATCTTCTACATTGTCATCATCTACATCGTCATCTACATTATCATCATCTCCATCATCATCAGCAATACAACCAGGTGGAAGGTTGACTTACAATTGACAGTTGAGATGCACAGCTGAGTCTAACAGCTAGCAATACGACCAGGTGGATGGTTGACTTACCTGTGGGGTGATTGACTGTTGAGATGGGCAGTTGGAACCTGAGGTCCCAGCACACGTGGGTCCCACTGCTGGTGCCGACACCCAGCCAGCACTGCTTGTGGTCCACAGCAAACGATGTAATCAGACCTGTACAGAGGAAAACTTGTGTGACCAGACTAATACTGAATGTTAGCATGAAAGTTTATCTGTGTTGGTACAAGTTATCTGGCATGCATGACCCGCTACTAAGGTCACGTGTCTCTGACGTCACGTTCCAAGAGTAGATGGGTCCATTCCGTGAACAAGGTTGATGGAGTCAACCGAAAATTTGGAGTAAGTCCCAATTCTTTGTAGTTAGTGTTGGAAGTTAAAGCTTAGTCTCTATTTCATAATACTGAATGTGTTTTTACAATTTTGTAGCATTGTTTGCCCTTGTATAGCCCTTGTCTTAATGACTCTGAACCCTACAACAACTAATCTGTTCTGCACTTAGAGACAAAGTACAATAGTAAATGTAGATGGCAAGAGTACATGAGATGGTTTTGCAAAGCAGATTTCCTTGTTTTGCTGGTTCTCTCGACTCACCATATTTGGGGTCATTCTTGAGTTTCCAGGCGTCGCCGGGAGCTCGGAGATCCCAGCCCACCAGGTTCCCGTGGACAGTCGCGTACACCAGGATGGACTGGGAACCTGACATGGAGAGTGGCATATTCCAATTATTTTGACCTTAAGCTTTGTGATCTTAACCTAAAATTTTTGAAGCTGGCACTTAATATACATACACACAGTCATGTACTATTGGACTTCCCGGTGTGAGCGGTTCAAACCTTACAGTCTTATGGCCGCACCTGGTGTCGTATTGAGGTCGCCGGAGTTAGCGCCGAATGGCAGCCGCTCCAGACCCTTGCAATTCAGCTCCACCAATTGTAAGCTACTTACAATTCAGCCCTTGGCTGCAAGGGGAGAGTAGCCAGCCCACCAAACCAAACTTTCTCCCAAGGTGTCATAAAAAAATTGCCCACCTGTGTCAAAGTGGTTCATGTCCACCACACACCCCTCTGCCTGTAGGTCAAGTTCTCTCGAATGTAAGATGGAAATTCTGGGAGTCCCTGGCTCAACTCTGCAACAAAGTGGAATGTCAGACCATGGGATTGTATGATTGTATTACATCATTTCCTGAATTCCTCCACATACTGCCCACTTACTCCCACCTGGTGGGTACTAGGTCACCTTCAGGCTTGACCTCACTATCAATCAACTGTCAAAATCACTTCTCACCCTCCATGCAACCATCACTACTTAGACAAACAGATAAACAAACCTACAACCCAAAATGATACTTCTGTACCCATCAGTGGTGTTGAGTTGTTAGGCTAGCAGACACAAGACTGAGAGGTCACGGCTTCGATTCTTGGCATGCCTGGCAATAAGGCATTGTGTCCTTGGAAAAGGCACTTTCCTCACTCCACCCAGGTGTAAATACATGTAGGTACCCAACTTCAGTTGGGGAGGTGTCAGTAGAAGGAGAGGGCTGGGCTCTGCCTTCAAATACCATGCCCTAAACACAGTGGACTAAAAATCCACTAGTAGTGCCCCTATGGCTACGGGACTACCTTTACCATTTCATTTTAACCCGGAAGAAAAAACGTTGTTCTTCACTCCACAGTTTACCTGATGACCTGTATGGACCCGTTGTCAGAGGCCGATGCGACGGAGTGTGATGACTGACAGAAGGTGAGACACTTGACCTGCCCCCCCTGTCTGGTGTACGTCACCCGCGAGCGGTTGGTCACGCCCTTCCCCTCCATCCGCTGGCAGTCCCAGATCTTCACGGTGCCGTCGTTGGAACACGTGCTGAAGAACTGGTGATCGTGGCTGACCGAGATTCTACGCAAAAACAGGCAATGCTTAAAATAAGCGTCATGTGATAATCATTACAGATAACGATTACGGTTAACGATAACGTCATGTATATGTCAGGGTAGAGACTCCCATCTTTAGTAGAATCAGCAATTCTACCGGTAGAGATTCCGATTGGAGTCTTTGTTGACAGAGACAATCAGGATGCTGTTTATGTGTTAGGGTGGTTTCCATTTACATATCCTGAATTTCAAGGCAATCCACTGAACTAAACTGACATGAATCAAAGTTGAAAAGTTCTGACTGTCTCTTCAGCGAATATCTTAAAATTTACAGACTGCAATCAGGATCTCTGCCAGCACAATCAGCGATCCTACCAGCAGAGATCCTGATTGGAGTTTCTGTTGAGAGAGACTCCGATCAGGATCTCTACCAGTAGAATTGCTGATTATACTGCCAGAGATCCTGATTGCAGTCTGTGTTTCGAGCCCGGGTATACCTATTGACAGCAGCCTTGTGCTCGTGGAGATGTGCGACCAGCTGTCCCTTGGGTCTCCACCCCAGGGGTGGGGACTTGGTCTCCCACACGGAGGTCTCCATCAGAGTTTTGGTGGCCATGTCGGCAGCAAACTGTTCCCTCTTGTGTTGGACCAGCCTTCGTAGCTCCATCTTACATGTGGCATGGCGAACTACATGTATAAAGAGAAGGGGGGGGGGGCACAAAATAAACACCACTTAACTTATTTGCATGACTATTTTTAAGACTTTGGCACTTGTGGTGTCCGGAAAGCTAAGAGCCACAAACTCAAAGTTACAGGGAGCAATAAAATTCTAGCCCCCAATAGCATGCTCAAACATGGCTATATATCACATGCATGTAAATGCTGAGAAAAGAATGCTGCTTTTGCAGCATACTTTTTTGTTACTTTTTCCTAAAAGTTTGCTAATTTCTGCCTAAAACAACACTTTGACAGTTACATGTATAATGACGTGCCATGTAAAAGGTAAAATGGGCAAACTGAGGACGAAGCATGACATACCCTGCACATTGGTGCTTCTAGCTTCAGGAGCTCTCTCTGTCATTGGTGGTTGTTTTTTGGGAGACCCTCCGGCGTCAGTACTTGCTTGTAGCTGGCTCATACTGATGGGGGCATTCACTGAGATTGTCTTGGTCTGAAAAACAAAGTGTATTATATCAGTCACATAGTCTTCACTTGTAGAACAAGTTATCAGAAGATAGTTATCTCAGCATTTACAACATGTTCAACTGTTGTGAAAGTTGTTCTTGTTTCATAAATACATGTATGTTTCATTTTTCTTATCTTCCATCCTCTTGCTACTTCTTTAACATTGCCAAGTTAGAGCAAACCAAATTCTTGCGACTAACAAACTGAATGCAAGTACAGAAGACCTTGCCTAATCCCATAACCAAAAGAAAACTGGTAGCCAAATGGCAGCCAAAGGTCAAAATATTATCATACATTCACTATCATGTGGTTTATTGATAAATTACGGAGACATTACAGTATTACACATGACAAAATTGCACAAAAGAACAACAAATCCAACCGACCTGGTGCGTTGGTTGTGCCGCCCCTTGCGAAGCCGCTATTGGCTGGTTCAAACTCTGACTGAGTGGGTCCGGCTGGAACGCAGGCTTAACTGTCTGTGCTGGAAGAGACTTGGGTTCGCTGGAAGACGATCCAAACATGCTCTGCCACTCTTCATTCTGGCAAGGAAAAAGAAGGCAAATTTAACCTTCACACTGCTGCCTAACATCATAAACAATACAAATTTGGTGCCAAACAGCTACCTTAGCAGGTTGAAGGTTAAAGCAAGCAGTGAAATCTAGCAGTGTTATACACTGACTGGTAAAATTTGTACTCCAAGAAAATGAATGAATGTTAATGTTAAAAATGGACAAATTGTGTTTAGCGTTTCTTACCATAGGAGATAGTTCAGGCCCTGGTCTCTTTTTACTGGAACCCCTGAAAAAAAGTTTGAATGCTTGGACTTTGATTTGAACAAATACAAATACATCACAATTACTATTTAAAAAATTCAATAAAAACAGCACATGTATATTATGTTACTGAATGATAAACACATCTACATCGATGTTGTACAAACATGTAGCGAGTTTTTCCCCACCTTGCTTGACGATTGTTCGTGCTGTCTGATCTCGTTTCCGTAACCTTGACGAGGTCGGCATGACGACGGGTCACAGTTCTACCCAGAGTTGCCAGGTTCAGCTTCCCAGCCTGGTTCATTTCATCATCATCGTTGGTGGTGACACTCTCTGATGAGTTGGCTCTGGACTTGTGAAGCTTCAACATGAAGTCCTTCATAGACTGTAAGGGAAGTGACCGAGTGAGTCTTAATACGTACTATGTACTATTCCAAACATGAACAAGTTACAGCAGTTTTAGAACTACATGTACAATTAAACTTGTAAAGATTTTGCAAAACTAACCAAGAGTTTGTCTTCGTGTATTTCTGTCATCCCTTGTGAGTTCAGCTTTCTCAGGAGCTGAAAAAATAAAAGGGTTGTCATAAACAAGTCAAACTCTACATATGTCACAATAAGACACAGAACACCAAAGTGTTAACATGGTTATCATGGAAGTTCATCTGTGTTGGTAGTAATCATAGTACAATGCTAAACTTTATTCCAACTCTAAGGGTACACATAAGGATCAAATTTTCAACGACCACTGTCGCCTTCATCAGGATACATTATTTAACTGTTGGGGCAACTGGCACCGCGTGCCTGCAAAGCTGGTTTGTTACACCGAGGGGCAGTTATCCCAGCTATACAGATACAGATACAGACAAAGACCTGGTACATACCTGAACCAAGTTAGCATCCTCAGGAGGGTTGTACACAGGTCTCTCCCCCTTCCTGGTACTGAGGTTGCGCAGAAGTTGTCTGTCCTGTAGTATGTCGAACAGCGGCTCCACAAGCTGGGACCGTAGACTGTAGTCATACACAGGCCGAGGGACTGGGTCTTTCAGAACACTCAGTAGAACAACCTGGGAACAGAAACATAGTGGTGTCGAATGGCTGAGTGGTTAGGCGAGCGGACACAAGACCGAGAGGTCATGGGTTCGATTCCTGGCTAGATGCTGTGTCCTTGGGAATGGCACTTAACATGACTCTCCTCACTCCACCCAGGTGTAAAATGAGTACCTGACTTCAGTTGGGGAGGTAAAAGACAGTGGAACGAGGACTCTGCCTTCCAATACCGAGCCCTATGCTCAGTGGATCAACAACCCACTGCCCCTACAAACTGTCAAAGGCTATGGGACTACCTTTACCTTTACAGAAACGTCAGAGATGTCAATGTGGTTTGATACTACTTTTTATTTGATTTCAATATCACTGCACATAACAATACATGTACATGCAAACTCTTCCTAAAGCTGCCAAATGCTGTATCTAAAAAAAAAAATTTGGTACCAAAAGACTACATTTTGTACCTCGGGGGGACAAAGGTTAAAACCAGATTCAATCCCAGAAACAAGTGCTGATGGTAGGAAATTTACCTTTATCTTTTAACCCTCTAGCTCTATCTCCTTGCTACCTAACCCTGTAACCACTACAAACTTGGTGCCAAATGCCTACCTTAGCATGTTGAAGGTTAAGAAACACTTACTTCCTTGTCCACCTGTACAATAGGCATCCTGATGTAGGGTTCAAGTTTAGGGATCAGGTTACAGTGGACGTCAGCCACGTTCAGAGTCCGTGCCATGGCCGAGATGAACCCCACCGCACCATGGCGGATCCACGCATTCTACAAACATGTCAAAGGTCAAGGTCAAATCTCCATAAGCATTTCAACATCACTGGCAGTTCATAGTTTTTGGATAAATACCTGTTGACTACAGATCTCTTTCAGTCACTGACGAAAGGTAGTAGATGCTACCTGGTGGATGTGGGCATAGAAACTGTGTTTTGCAAAGTGAAAGCTATTCAGCACCAAGGACAGGGATAGCCATTAGCAAGTAACCAACATCTTAGACACTTGAGCCAAGTCTAAATGTACGGAAGTTGTTCAGTGAAACAAAGGCATATCATGTACATTTCATAAATGCCATGATTTAATTACCATGATCTAATTACCAATTAAATTCTAATTACCAAGTTTTGTCCTGCATTAAATTCTACATCATTCTAAAACCATGCTTTGTCCAGTGCTTACCGGATGACAGAGGAAAGGAACAACGTCAGAGGCAAAGTCATAGACCATGGGTTTCTGTAGCAGGCCCAGCTCACACAGGCAGGTCAGGGCATTCAGGGTCTTACAGATCACAAACTCTTCTGTGTCACTTAGACCCTGCAGGTAAGGTACAAATACACAATGTGTTTGATGCATTGATGAATGATAGGCATCCAGGTAAACAATATACAAAGACAATGCTAATTCTACCACTGGATAAATTATGGAGATTATTTCTGGACGTTTTGCAGTCCTTGTCATGTTCATGTTTTTTCCGTATCTTTTATATGTGATAAGTACGTGTTGACTAGTTCTGTCAGTTCATTTAGTGATGCTGAAGAAGAGTGATGGATGTCACTTGAAATGTCTGGAAATCTATCTAATTACTTACCTGTTGAAGAAGAGGTTTGAGAATGCTGGAGCTCTGCCAGCCCACATAGGTAGCCACGCCCACAATGCAGTCAAAGAAGGCTCCTCTCAGGTGCCAGTCGTTCTGAAATTTACATCAGGAATTCTTTTACATTCATTGACTGTTCTGTACTCTACTGCGAAATCAGTACAAGTAGAGTGGATTCATTCCTCAAGCCAACTGGCAAAAACACCTCACAAGGAAGAATATTTTATTAGAAAGTGAAGTTAACTGTATTTAATGGTTTGCTGGTATCTATCCAAATTCCAAAGCATACACTTACCTTATCATTAAGAAATGTGATCATATGAGACAGCAACACATCATTGGCTGGAAAGGGAAAAAAAGGATTGATGAAAAATTGCAGAATCACTAACTCTGAAGTGAAAAAAGTGGAAATCTTGACAATACAAAATTCTTTTATACATCATAATAGAGTGTTTTTACCTTTTTGTCGCCCAAAGAACACACAGAGTCTGGTGATACCATTTTCAAGAAGAGTTTGTTTCACTGTATTTTCCTGTTGATACAAAAAAATTGTATCGTTATCATACTACATTCAACTGTGTAAACTTTATCATCATCAGTCCTATAGCTAGTTACATGTAGCTGTAGGGGCTGCACGAATCAAAGTACTGCTAGTACAAAGGTCAAGCATCTTATTTGAAGGTCAAAGACACACAGAACTCACCGAGTCGCTGAGTAGAGTGACGACTTTCTGTTGGATCATCTCATGAAGGGCTTGTAGTTCTGTATCGTAACTGCCCTGGGTTGGAAAATAGTAATATTCTCGATTATTAGCTATTTTTTCACAACAAACTGTTTTTATGATTAACTAAGAAATGTTCAGGGAATGTACACCGCTGGGACAGTCAATTATGTATAATTCCTACCACACTTCTGAAGAGATCATTGAAGAAACCGAGAAAATAAAACCACAGCAAAATTTCAATATTTACAGTACTGTTACAGTATAATATATATAATATATTATGACATACCTGGAACTGCACACTTGGATCCTGTACCACATCATTATCCTTGTCTTGGTCAGAACCCTGGTTCAACTGGACAAGTTCTAAGAACCTAATTAAGACAAAAAATAATTACCATACATATCTTTCTATAAAAAAACAATGTTGGGGGTAACATAGAACAACTATGAAAGCACAAAGAGACATGCTAATTATACCTAATTATGCTCCCCTGTATCCTCATATCTTTCTAGGGCCCTTTTCCCACTAGGATAAAATTGTCCTGATTGAGCCAAATAGATTGGCTTTGATCTGGCTTGATCTGGACAATTTTATCCTTGTGGGAAAGGGGCCTAGAACAACCCCTTTAATTCTGGGGGGAACTGGAACCATTGTGAAGGCACAAAGAGACGTACTGTTAATTTCTACTAACCTGAGAGCTGTCTCTGCAAGAACTGCAATGTTTTCTGCATACGCCACTCGGACCGCTACAACTTCGTCTTGGGTTAGGTGGGACTGTAGAAGACACAAACGTGCAATAAATAATAAACATGTACTAAACATCTACAGAACTATCATGATTATTGACAAAACTATAACTCAGTTACATTTACATGTACAAGTAGAATGCTGTGGTCCTAGTTAGTAGATAATAATTCTTCTTTTACTACTAAATTCTAGATCAAAATGCCAGAAGTTGTTCTTACCAAGTTGGGTAGGATGTACTCTGGAAAGATGTTGGCATCACTAGGTACAAAAGTGTAGAGAAACATATTGTTATATATTAAGTGACTCACCAAAATGTATATGAAACCCAAATATATCACAAAGTACATTTAGGTTGTATACATTCAATATGTTATCAATTACTCAATAATGAAGAAATGCCATCACTGATTTCAGCAACTGAGCTTCCTTAAAGTTTACAAATGATATGAATTAAGCTTCAAAGAACGGCAAAACAGTTACTGCTGCAGTAATTCAGCAGTCATACCTTCTTGGAACAGTCTTGACAAAGGAGAGACACCTAGTGAGAGTTTTGAGTGCTGCAGCTCTGACATGTGGAAATGGGTCGTTCACCATGAAGAGCTACATGCATGGGGAGAACAGGTAAAATAGATGAGTCTGATACTCCCAAACTATAGACTTGTCATCTGAGTTAGAACACACTAGACTCTATGATGGTAAATACATTGTATAACTCAAATAATATTCATAGTTGCAGGATAACGAGAATCAAACTTTAAAGTGTTAAAAATTACAGTGTTCTCAAATTTTTAAAAATTCTTACCTAATATGAAATGAGCCTATAATGCATTCAAAAATTCTTACCATATTTGGAATGAGCTTACAATTACTTACCATATATGGAATGAGCCTGTCCAGAATGATGTCAGAAGGAACATGTTCTGCCATGGATAACAGCAGTTCTAGAGCCATCAGCTTGGACACACAGAACTGGACAAACAGGTGGGTAGAAAAGTAAATTATGTTTCAATGAAACTTGAACTTGAAAGTACTTTTTAGAATAAAAATGTTCTCGCATAAGAAATATTTACTGCCATAAGGAAATATGAAGATTTATGAGAAAAATCATTTGGTACTACACCAACCTTTAGACTTCTGACTGTCGAGGTGATGAGAGAAATGATGACCACCAGCCCAGCTGTGTCACTTCTGACCTCTGACCCATCCTTCCCATCATCCCCTTCTTGCACCAAGTTCATCAGGATTTTGTCAAGGTCATTCTTCAACCTGAGAAATAAAGGTTTTAGGTATGAAATTGATGCTTCAGGTGGCTATTCAAAGCAAAAGACAATTTTTCTTAATGCATCTATGAAACATAACACAATTATAAAATTTTGATAGATACAATTTATTAGTACAAACTTCTAAAATGAAAATGATATGGGTTCTCAAGAAATTAAAATCTGAAAAATGCCAGTGTAAGAGATATCAAAGTCAGTTTTGAAAGATATTAAAACTAGAAGGCTTTTACATCTGTATGATATTAAAAGCAACATATGAGAAATACAAAAAGCAGAGTTAGAATATGAGAACAAAGAAAAAATGTTATATGTGCTGTGCAGAAAGAATATATTTAGTGAAGTTAGGGAATAAAGAGTTGGAATTGTCATGCATATTTTGGGTGAAATAAACCAGAAAGAAATCTAACCTGGATATTTTATCATCAGTGAATACAGAGAACATTTCAGTTGAGCTATGTGTGGAGGAGTCAAGAGAAATACCAGAGGGAAAAAGACAGAAGAGAAAATAAATATTGTGCAATTAAGCATAGAAAGCAAACTTGAATTTACCAATTGAAAGGGTTTTAGAAAACAATTATAGAAAGAAATACTAAAGTAGGGTGTGTTTTGTATAAAGTGAAAGGTAAAGTACAGAGGGCGTCTGGCTATTCCTGGTGCTTTGTGTATGATACTAATAGTTTACTAGGTACATGTAGACATTGCATATTATTAATTGATACACATAATATGTATTCCTCTATGTTCAAAATACCTCGACGAACACTTTAACTGGCATTGACATTCACATTAGCATCACATTAACATACAGGACATAAAGAAACCATGATGCATGAAAACAGTACTTGTCACACAGCTTTCGTAATGCAATAACTAAGTTACTAACTCTAAACTAAGCTCTTGGGCAATTGAACATATACACTTCCTTTAAGACATTATAATTAATGTTCACAACATAAAGGCTACATAAAAGGACACCTAAAAACAGTGTCTTCTGTGTGAACAGGGACAGGTGTTGTACCATACCTGGCCACCTTGTCATCAGGTGCCATGATAGGTGTGCCGGCAAACCTCCCCATGTACAGCTTCAGAAACGTGTAGAAATAGTTAGGGAAGGCCTTTCCTGTGGAATTAGTAAGATCATACACATCATCAAAATTGTCATTTTTTGGCAAAGCCTCAGGGCCGGGGCAGAGGCTTTTTTTAAAGTTTTTTTACGATCACAGAGAATTGATTTGATGTAACTCAAGAAGCAATGGATTGTTCTGTATGATACATGTATTTGGTATGTGAGTAGGTGCTATCAGAACAAAGGGCATGTTTATTAATGGCCCTCTAGCAAGTTTTTATGGTACTGCAGCAGAAGTTTCTTTTTTTAAATGTTACAAGTTACTGCTGCAGCACTTCCACGAAATATCATTTGGTGTTTGATTTTTCACTCAGTAAATTTTTCTATCAAGCATTCAAAACAAGGTTCTTCTCATCTATTTGCTGGATTATAAACGTGACAGAATTAGTGATCTACAAAGAATTTTTCCCAGGTTTTGAACTTGATACTTTATCACAAACCTTGCCACTGTTTTAGATACTCCTCAGCTGACAGTCTCTTGGCTGGGTCCCGCTGTATCATGTGCTCTACTAGTTCCTGAAATAAGGAAAGCACATTGTATATCATGCATTTTGAAGCCCAAAATATGCACATTCATAATATTGTCACGAAATTTTGGATCATGTAGCAGCTTTTAGCACATTAATATTACACAAATATGAAGCAATTCTATGTACTATATGTTGTACATTCTGAACCCTACTATTTGTATGCTACACATCTATTGCAGACCACTTACTGTTTATACAACATAGTATTACATGACAGTATGTTATACTCTTTTCTCCTTAATCTATAACAGAACCTGCTAAACATCCCTGCAAAATAGAATCACTTCAAGTACATGTTGTACCTTCAAAATCAGACAATTCTGTTTAGAAAATAATAAAAAATTCATATTAATCACAACATTATTCAGAGTGTACTCACCCTGATATGTTCATCCTCTATCTTCTTGAGGGTGTGTTTGGGGTAGAACTCTTCCTTCTTGTAAGCCAGAAGTTGAGACAGGTCGAACAGCGGGCTTCCCTCCGTAAACAGCTCCGCTATCACACAACTGAGGAACGAAGCGAGGCAGTCAGAGACGGCAGGCTTCACCCCCTTACCCATACTGCTTTGCTACCCTCTTGCTGTCCCACTAACAATAATAGCAGCACTGAAGATGCATGGTAATGTTGGAAATATGTATATTTGGAATTACAAAAATACATACGTATATAAACTGTCAAAATTATAATTGTCTTTGAGTTGCAATTTACCTAATATCTTTAGTGTAAAAAATGGTGCCCACTAGTGTTTTATTTTGTTCAGGTCTGGACCTGTACATGTACCTGTAGTGAATAATTTCAGAGGACTGGCACAGGTATTAGGTAATAACACTACACTGGGGTAAATCAATGTTATTGTGTGTGTTTACACAGTCGACTGACTTTGTTTCAAACAATTCTTTATCCTTCTGTCCTTTTCTTCCTACCACTGAGTCAAGGTCTTTAAAATACAAGTCATTCCATTTTACCTATTTATGTATAATTAAATCTAAGCAAACAAAGACTTGAGTCCCTTAAACCCCTTCTTGGAACCACCTGTCGGTCGGATTTCCTGTTTGTAATGTCTTTTTGAGGATATGTGAACATCATTTACATCATTTAACATTACATCTGTTCATTTGTAATTCTGAGAAAACAGCTTACAGCACTGTACATATTCTTTAGTTCAGATATAAGTCAGCAACAGACTACAAAGACCCTGTTTCACAGATAAAACTCCAGACAACAGCATGTGTTATCTGTTCTGGTCGTTGACCAAGAATTTCGCTGGCACTCCCTATATTTGTGTGTGCGTCACCGTTCCACTTCACACTTCAGCTGCAGAGAATTCACAACCATTTAACCGTGTGCACCTGTTTAGGAAGGATCCTTAAGGGGCTTGGACAACACTTTTAAGGTAAAATCTATTGATGTTTATACCCTAACCAGTTAACACAGAACTCCTTTCAGAGCCTCTACACACCACTTTCTGCATGAACAGTAGAGTATTCACAACTGCCACATGCTTCTTTCCCCAGTAAATGTCAAAGGTTGCACCGTACAGTATAGGTACACACATCTTAAAAGGTTTAAACTTAATTCCACAACAATGCAGTATCAGATTTCAAAAGAAATCTAGCAAACATATTAACTTAAAGTTAACTTAGTTCTATTCCTGATCATTTCTATGGTTAGAATACTAACATTAAATTGCTATCACTGAATATCTCTCATTCAATCTTAAAATAGACAAGTTAAACGTACAGTGAGTTTGAAAGATGTATATATACATTTTTATATCAAATTCATTATATATTTTAGATCTGTATTGAGCAGTATAAGTGCATCTTAGTACATGTCTTTTATGATAAAGCAACTATGAAGTAAATGTGTATTTTGTAAGACAAGAACTGAAAGTCTATGGCAGAGAAACTTTCTGGTGTGTGACTGAAGCTATAATGTGGTCCATAACAGTCTCGGCTTTTAAATAGGTTTGTTATGGGTAAACAGTGCAGGTAAAATAGCCAGGGGTGTTATATTACAGATCTGTAGAACAACAAGCAAAGTGACAATAAGTCGGTACACAGGTAAGTGCCATATAAGGCATGAGCTGACACACCCTGCACTTTACAGTACACAGTTGTGACGGACTACTTCATTTCTCAACAGGGGGTGATCAAAGTAAAATTCTCTTATCTGCAGTAATAATTATGTTTAGTAGTAGTGATATAATTTACTAGTAGTGTTATCGAACACTCTTGTATATGTAGTGTAATTGTGAGAAAGAAAATTGATGAAAATTTGATGGTCTCTTCTTTAATCAACTGATGAGTGGCTATAGAAGGTTGGTATCTCCCATTTCACATCTTGAAGACACAGACAGCAGAACACACTTGAACCACTGATGTCTTAAATCCTGAAGAAGACCAGACCACGTCTCATATCTGAAGAATGTTGTCAGATGCCGTTACGCCAGATTTATGAAGACCTAGCCCCTGACAGGAAGTTTAAAAACACCTGTCTGAGTTTCTTGTGTTTCAGGAAGTGTACATGAGTCACTGTCAGGTAAGGACTAGTGCTCCTGTGAGTTTTGTCTAAATATATGCAAGCAACATGAAATTACCTCTGGATTTGTCAATTGGTCACAAACAACTAGCTTTGGGTCTTCAGATTAACACTTTTTCTTCCAGTTTTAAGCTATTCTGGAATCTTTAGGGAGACAGTTCTGCTAGACTAAGAGTGAAGGGTAACACGATCACAGATCCATTGTGGTGCAAATGTCTCTAGTTACAGCCCCTGTGCTTTGGGGTAAGGGATTTGGAGGTGAGAATCCTAAAAACAACATTTTTTCAACTCAAACTACTATTAAGAAAGGAGAAAAATGTATCACTTAGAATTGTACTGTAGTGATTTTATGTGGTCTGTATGGCTTGTTGTGCATTGTAATTTGCATCAAGGAGTTTGGGTAAGGACTCACTGAGTCGTGTCAGGTAAAAATCTGTTGTACTTTTTCCTGTCGAGGACGCCTCTTGGGACAAAGTTTGTATTGGTTAGGGAGATAGATAGCAGGGTGATGGAAACAGTGTTAACGATAACGATTTCATATCTGACTTTGCTACATGTATGATGAACTGTGACAAACAAAACAAGTTCCCCCTCTATCACAGTCTGAGGTAGTGCCTGACACGTAAAATTCTGCAGTTGGTCATGCCAAATGCATTTATTTACAAGGCTAACCCCTCTTCCCCCTTTGAGCTAGTACTGCACCAGTGTGAGGTAAAAACTACTATTACAGCAAAGACATGTCAAACAACTGGATTAATACTGATGAATACAAAATCAAAACAAAATGTATCATCACGATCTTTTGTTTTTCAGCTGTCCACATAAATCAACATGATGATGGTCTTCCACTGGATGTTAAGAAGATCCACATTTCTTCTACTGTGCCTTGGAGTCTTCCTTCTCTCATCAATAACGTCTGGAGAACCTTCCTACAAAATAGGAAGACAGCTTTTGACAGTGACTGTTGACACCTCAACAGTACCTACCACAGGTAGTACCTCCAAAAACGGTGGTACCACAGTCAGCTCTGTTGTAGGTACTTCCTCCCAAGGTACTGCAGGCGTTTCCTCTCAGCAAAACGAAGGTACCACTGCAAGTACTACTGGAGGTAGTTCGTCTGTAAGCGATGGTACTATGACTGTAAACTCTGTGAAAAGTTCTTTGCTGATGACAACAATGAAAGCGACTGAAAAGAGCTTGGTGATGACAGCGCCCACTCAAACAACGAGCACACTAACAGTCACTACTGCTGGTGTCACAGGTGAAAATACTTCTCAGAAATCTAGCACATTCTCACCACCAACCGTGGCAACTACTGAAGAGAAACAGAGCACGCCTGTAACAAATACCGCAGCAGAAACATCAGGAACAATTCCACCGACAATGCCTGCACCAACCGACACAATGAACACCACAATGAAAGCGCCACCGTCTACTGCATGTGAGACATGTAACCAAACAATTTCTACCGGTGCTGAAAACACCACAAATCCTAGAAATTGGACGATGGCTCCTGCACAAACAACAGATACAACTTACATCAGTCTGATGATGACCACTCCCGTCAATGTAACAGGCCAGGGATCATCCTCTGTCCTCAACCCTGAGCAAGTGAAAGGTCTGATCATGATTTGTACGACCATAGGGTTCCTCACCATTCTGTCCATTGTGTCCTACTCCCTGAAAGTGTGCTGGTGGGACAAACGACCGCCGAAGGTTGAGAAGGGGAGGAAAGTCTACGAGGTTCCGCCCACGGCTCCCAGAAAAGTACCAAAGCGGAAAAAATCCCTTCCAAGGACTCCCAGGAGAGGTGGTAGAAGAAGTGATGATCTGGAGGTATGTGATCTCATCCTATGTGTATTCCTAGCACTATAATTTATACAAAATACTGTACACTGTACATGAAACAAGGAAGCGAAGTAGATGTAGATGACGAGTATATTACTAAAACTCCTACATGTACAAAACATTGCAACAAGAATCCAAATACAAAGACTTACATTAATGTATAACAACACTTTATATTGGGAACATTGTGTAACCTGCATAAATTTGATACCCTTAGAGTACTGAAGGTTAAAGATCTTTAAAATTTATATGTGGATATATAGAGACCAGTATACATCATTATTTTAATCATGATAATTTTTTGATAATCAACTTGGACACAAACAGAATAACAAAATGTTGATATTGTATTCCTTCTGCCACAGTCTGACGAACCATACCAGACGTTTGACTACGACAAGTACGACCATGCGTACATCCAACCCGTGGACCACCACCCCTCTGGTCGCTATGTGTACGCGTACGGTGGGTCGTCTAAGTCGTCGCTGGGGTCAATGCCGGAGGAACCTGAGGATGTGTATCTTGAGATGCACGAGTGAAACTCGTTTTGTGTTTTGTGAGGACATTTGTCTTACAATAGGTTTATGACAGCAAGTTGGCATTCTCTGGACAGTTGTAAATGTGTTGTACAAAATTCAGCTGTTTTGTGACAGAAAAAGTAAGATAATGCAATACTATCTTGATCATTATTGATGGTTCAAGCTCTGTCAAACCTTTGCTGAAAATTCTGACCAAAAAATTATGTGATGCATGTGATCGTGTCTTAGTACTATACTAAGCAGATAATTTCTTGGGTTGAGAAATAATGCTTTCTTTGGATGTGCCATATCTGTAACTGAATGGCTTTCTGCCCAACTCTGGCTAACACATAGCCTATTTGTTATGCAGTGGCTTAAAAAATATGGATGGTACCCAGGCTAGCTTACAGATATATGATGCAAAATGCTGCTCTGACACAAATATAAAAAAGGGTTTCCTTTGTTGCATGTTTGATCATTTAAAGGCTAAAAAAAACCCTTAAGGTTTCTATTTGATGTTGATGTAAAGGATATCAGTACAAAAGTGTCTGTACAAAAATGCTTGAAGCTCAACTTTAGAGGTGTACTGTAGTTTTATCATTGGTATCATACACATATTTTTCAAATGACTGTGCCAAAGTGTGTTAAATACACAGTACTTACGACTTGCTGGTCATGTTATCCAAGATTTTATATATATAAATATTGGCATAAAAGAATTCGGAATCTAAAGCTGTTGATAAAACAAAAACAAGGTCTGACAGGCATAAGACAAACTGTCAATGCTTTAAACAACACTGACAGAGATTTTCACTGATTCTGAGATGTGTACAAAGTACATTCACAGTGCATTTTTATGTACATGACATGTATACATAGGCACTGCATTATTTTGTTGTGCTTGTATCTGTGTATTTAGATGGAATGTCTGGAATCTGGATGATTTTAAAACTTTGCAGTGCAGAACATATCAGCATATTCTTAAAGGTTGTAAGAAAGGATATGGTATGCAGTGAATATTAAACAATAAAGAGTGAGTGTATCCATTGCACATCACACATCGTACCCATAGAACATGTAAACACAGAATCTGGTGTCTCTTAGAAGAAAAAAGACTATTGAAATTTTATGTTACATGTACATGTAGTTCTTACTTCTGAGTTAAGAAACTATAAGAGCGAAATGAGACTCACCCTACAGAGAATATGTCCATGGCCGCCGTCAGGTCGCCCAGTCGGACGGTGATTAACCCCTCCTCTGCCAGGGACGTCTCCAGGAGGGTCTGCATCTTGTCTCCCTTCTTCATCTCCTCCTCCTGTCGCACATCCACGAACCGCTCCGGCGCGATGTAGCACACCCGCCGACGGGACGTGTCGAAGAAATAGGAGAAGTCTGCCGGATGGTCCTGAACAAATAGAAAGCCGTTACAAATATAAAACAAACAAACAGACAAAGAAACAAACAAGTCAGAAATCAAAACATATACAGATTCAAATCTTGATCTAGTGAATTGCAAAGATCTTGATACCAGTTGCTTTTTAACCTTCTTCCTGCAAAGGTTACCTTTTGGCACCAAAACTGTGCAGGCTACAAGGTTAGGCAGCATAGAAAAGGTTAAATGTGACTTTCTAAATTCTATTAAATATAGAAGGTGAACAAACTGCAACAAAGGTACAACAGTCATGTAATAAATTCAAAGTTTTTTTTTTGTATCAAAAAGAGTGTATAATTTTCTTGTGTTGTTCGGTATGAGAAATATGAGAAATGCAATACCTCAGGTAGATATGTCGGCTTGAAGCTGGCAAAGTCTGTAAGAAGAACCCAATTCCACCCAGTCACCATCACATTTTCTGTCTTGATATCACCATGGCAAACCTGGGAAAAAAGAAAGATTAATTGTATTTGTAGACATGTTCCAGGGCTTGGTATTGGATTAAGGCTGAGCTCTTCCCTCTCCTTTCACCACCTTTTACCTCCCAAACCAAAGTCAGGTACTGTACTCATTTTACACCTGGGTGGAGTGAGGGAAGTCATGTGAAGTGCATTTCTGAGGACAAAACATCTTGCCAGGAATCGAACCCGTGACCTCTCGGTCTTGTGTCCGCTAGCCTAGCCACTCGGAAATTTGCTGCCACCGTCCATCAGTTGAATTCTTTACATAAACAGCATCAAGTACAGGTAATAAACACTGTAACCATCACCTTGAGTTTGTGTGCCTGGTTGAGAGCACAGAGCAGCTGGAAAGCGATCCACCTTTTCTCCACACTGTTGAGGAAGGGCCTGGTGCTGATCCTGTCGTACAGGTTACCTCTTACGTACTGACGGAACAGCAGGGCTGCCTTCTCCGACAACTGGGCAACATATAAGGTGGGATAATCATTGTGGTTAGTATGAAGTGGAGTTTATTCATTCCTCAAGCTAACCGACATCTTTCACACCTCAGTCGTCCCTCAGTAAGACACCTGGAGCCACATAGTTCCCGTTTAGAACTTTTATTCAGCCTGTCACTGGTGGGCTTGTGATTAGGGTTGTTGAGGTTGGAATCTGAAAGTTTTGGGTTCCTATCCCTGACAGACCCCAATGTTGTGCTCTTGGGAAAGGCATCCAAGATATTAAAGCCAGTGGTTCCATGTTTGAGGAAAGCCATACCTCAACTCAAGCATGTTAAATATCCCACCGCACTTATCAAAAAGAGTAGGGCTCCATCCTAGTGTGAGTGGATCAAACCTTACAGTCTGGTCTTATGCAGCTTGTACTTACTGTGCAAAACTGGTGTGTTACACATAAAGGTGGGTTATATGAAACAAACAAAAATACACACAACAAAAATACAGTCGCAAAGAGTTCTCCATAGTTATCTCAATGTTCAAATGTAAATCCGAACTAAGCATCTATCGTATCTACTAATTTATATCAACATTTATATGTAACCAGCCCTTAGGGTTCAAGTTTGCAAGAGAAAACCTGAGTACATGAAAGTTTATCAGTCATCTTGCAAATATTTTACTCACAGTTACTCGCTGGAAGGGAAGACAGTTGGAAGCCGGCTCTAGCTTTGACTTGATGTCTGAAATTCATTATTAAAACCCTTGATTAAACATGTAGAACAATAAGATAAATGAATGCACTTGCAGTTGAAAGAAATGTTTACACTTACTTGAAGCAAAATTTGCGTGTTATCTGCATATTCAGATAGTCCTCATTTAAATTAAAATCTAACTTTGTTATTTCCTGATACACGTACGGTACAATATCAGTAATATTGGTATCTAAATTTGTTATTGCATGTCAGACAGATTTGCATAAAATTCCATGCTTAATGGCAATGAGGAACTAATGAAATTAGATAGCTAATGTTTTAGTATATAACTCATGAGTTTACTACCTTCTAGTTCTTCCTTGTACTGTTTGAGCGGCAGAGTGGGGTCGTATATAGGAAACACCTTCACCACAGCCAGACCTTCCTTGTACTTGGCTCGGGCCACCTTAAAGAAACGGGTGCTTCCCAGGCTGCAAGAAATCAGTCAAGACATTTTTGTAGGATCCACATGAAAATATCTCTTTATATCTCTTCTAGATTCATAACACTGAATCTTCCAAACATGCATCAAACAAATATGACAGTGGGTAAATTACTTGCAATCAGCATTCAGAACACTATTAAAGATGAATGAAGAAGAAAACAACAACAACATTTAATTATGATGAAATCATCTAACATAACAATATTCTAATACCTGCAATCGTATTCATAATCTGTCACGTCTGTCAGGTAGTTGTCCACGCTGAGGATCTGTGACGGCGCAATGCTTGTCAGCTGAGCGCCCATGGTGTCACCTACAATTGGCTAGGAAAAAAATCACAAGGCAATGAAATTATTGAGCTGAATCTGAAAATTATGAGCCCCTCCCCATTGCATTTGTATAAATCAACAGGTTTTCATACAAAGACACTGTCTAAAATCTGTTTTTAAGTTGCCTGGATAATCTAAACTACTTACTCTAATGCAGAATTCCCGACAGAAAGGTACAAAACGTGCGATTAGGTCACTTTTGCGTGGAATATCGCTGAAAAGTGAGAATTTTGGTCACGTAGCGGCCATTTTGTTTTGGTGTGGGCGTGAAGGATTGTGGGATATCCAAGATGGCAGCTTGCAGTGACATCTTGACCAAGTATTTCCCGTCAATTGATTCGGAATTAACCGATTATATCGTCGGTAAGTCGGCCTTGGTTGCGTTACGTTAAAGTGAAGGGTTTTTACATCTAGAAGATCTCCAGACTTATGTGTTTTTTTATGGAAATGAGCCGTATAATGCCAGCCGGCGTTTGGCAAATTATCGGCCACGGCGATCACGTCTGACCAAGTTGGGGAGGGGGGCTTTTTCGTAGCTAACATTTTTACACGTATTTTCCTCAAATTAAAAGATCAGAACTGGGTTTTAATCCTGCCAGAGAGCGGTTTTCTATAAGTTCTCCTTGCTAAACTTAAGTTTATTTGGTACATAACTTACTTTTTCCCACTTTTTCCGATAAGTTGTGATTGCGTAATCGTATGCAATATTTTTGGCACTTCAACTTCACCAAACCGGATGTTTTGTATAAATAGAAACGGGACCCCATTATTCATTTACATAAAAATTTTCGTGGAAAATTTTGTTCTCTCCATAATGTCATAATCATGAGTCAATGAAGAAGAAAGAATTCATGATTTGGCATTAAAATACACATTTAGGAATGATGGGATTTCAACTTGTTTATGTCAGTGTCAGTTTGAATTGGCTATATGATAATAATGATAATGACCCTCAGTGTTTACAGTGACGTTAAATGGGTACCTGACTTCGGTTGGGGACGTAGAAAGCAGTGGAAGGAGAGGGATGGGCTCCGCCTTCTAATACCATGCCCTACACATGGTGGACTAACAACCTTATCTCCAAGCAGATCCCTTGGTGGCTGCAAGACAGTATCAAAATTGACAAGGCAATATCATTGGCAGGGCAGTATCAAATTGGCAGGCCGGTATACATATGCCATCCGAAGATACCAGTACAAAAAAGAAAGCCTGATAGAAATACGTCAAAATTAAGCCGAAGCCTAAACCTCTGCTTGGAGAGTACTGTGAACCCACTGGTCCTACAGCCTCCAAAATGCTATGGGACTACATTGCTCCTTTACCTACCCCTTCAGTGTTTCACCCTTACCTTCCCATAACCCCACAGGAGTGCTTGACAGTAGTGCGGAGGACATCCAGTCCAGCGAGGATGTTTACGACGCCGTTGGCGAGATGTTACTGGAATTGTCGGAGGAGGGGACTGGGGAGGACAACGTCAGAGACATCTGCCTGGAGATGATCAAGGCCCTCAACATGTAAGAACATCGTCCTGGTTACTTTGAACTTCACTCTTTAGGGCTCATAATCATTAATGCATACCTGCACTGGTGCAGGTAACATTGAAAATTACCTGCACCAGACAGATTCTACCTGCACTACTCCGAATTTGGGAAGTATGGATCATACTAAAAACTGTTCAGAAACCATTGCCATTATTTCTCTTATACTTCACAGGTGGTAGCACATGTACATGTTGGTATAACCAGCTGCAGCTGTTGAGTTTCTGTTGTGTTGTTTCAGAAATAATGACTGCAAAGCCTCAGAGAGACAGAAACTCAACGCTCCAGTCCACCTCAAGTCCATGGCAGAGGATTTTGGTAAGTAAAGTTCAGTTAAAAGTAGTTGAACATTAGTTAATTGGCAGTTGATTAACTTGGAAAAGAGATGCATTGTTCTTATGAAAACTTTCTTAAAAATCACAAGAAGCTTTTGAAGTGTTAAACATGGTCTTAGTTTGTATGATGATGATGAAATTGTATCAAGACAACTACATTATATTCATTACTTTTACAATTTATGTTATTAATTTGCAGATCAACAGACAGAAGAATCCATGAGTATATGGATGGCCAAGAAAGAATTCAACACCGTAAGTTGTTATTATGACTTATAATGTGTTCCAGGTACATTGGAAATTGATAGGATTTTCTTTTGAAAAGTTGGAACAGTGTATACAGTGTTATCATTACAACTTTTTGAATACACTTTTGTTGAATGATGTCCATACAGGTCGTTGATGCTAAAAAGCTAGAGAAGGCTGAGGCCAAGTCCAAAGCCAAACTAGAGAAAAGAGCAGAGAAGGAAGACAAAACAGAAGACTGGTGCGTTTTACAACATTAGAAGTTCTTTTTAACCTTCTTGCTACTTAATTCAATAACCAATAAGGAATTGGTAGCCAAATAGCCACTTCAGCATGTGGGAGGTTAAGCTTATATTGGTCTAATGATGTACAGTACTATGATATTAGCTAAATAGAGAAAAATGTCTGTAAACCGTTGACAACTGTTGTCTATCCCATAGCCTACATGTACATGACTGGTCAGATTAGGCAACCAAGCTGATACCTAAATGTATAGGTAAAATGTATTCTTTGTAAATCTGTACTTTTTAAAAGTGTGAATCTCTTTGATATTGTTCTTCCAGTCAAATTGGAACGGCCACAGCTAGCCAGGCCACCAACAGACGAGAAGCCAAACTGGATGCATCTGGTATGAACCGGTCGTATGACATTCATGTAGAGAACTTGGACGTCGCATTTGGAGACAAGTGAGTAGAAGTCAATCTCTTTATCCGTTATATCAGTTAGAAAAACCTCCATCATATTGTAATTTGTACTTTGTATCATCATGAATTTTTTTCATAAGAAAATGTTCAACAGAAAACATCTCTAAGCTTATGTTATGCCTTTTTCCTCAGAGTTTTGCTCCAGAATGCAGACCTCCATCTGGCTGAGGGCAGGAGGTATGGTCTGGTGGGAAGAAATGGCATCGGGAAAACAACACTACTCAAGATGTTATCAAGGTACGGTTACTTTTTATGTGTAGACCACAATGACACAATCAATTTCCAGTAAGCTAAGAAAAATAAGGACAATATTTTTTACACAGTTGGATACCTGTGCTACTGGCCATGGTAAATGCAAGGTTAGCCTATTTGAAATCTGGTTAAGCGTTTTATTTGTATGTAATATCTTTTGTTCTCCGCAGTGGTGAGTTGAGGATTCCGTCCCACCTGTCTGTGCTCCATGTTGAGCAGGAAGTTGTCGGGGATGACACCACGTCTGTCGACAGTGTCCTTGAGAGCGACCTTGTCAGGTCCAGTCTACTACAAGAGGAAAGAGAACTCACTGCAATGCTGAATTCTACAAGGTGTTTATCTGTTTATTTCTTTGTCTTTCTCTTGTCTGCTGTGATTGGCTCTGACATGAAGTCTGTTTGTATTATTTGCTGTCCATGGTACTGAAATACATTCACACCAAAGCACTGTAGCTGTGGTTGTAGTTGTACTGCATAGTACTGAATGTACTGAATAGTACATTTGCATCCCATAGTGCTGAATGATACTCAATAAAAGAATGTGCAGTATCTTTCCTTGGTGCTGATTTGCTTTCACTCTGATTTTTTTCGTAAGTATTAAACCAACTAGTAGTTTGCAATGAAATGATTATGAGGTTGAAAGCGAACATAAAATTGCTGCAGATGTTTGAAAATTTACAGTAACCAGTACTTACCTTTATTCATTCTTTTTTATAGTCCATCCACTTTAGATGGCAGGGGAAGTGCAAGGTTAGGAGAGGTAAGCTCCACAATAACACTAACAGTAACTGTTATTTTAGGTACCTATTAGTAGCTGTTCTTAGGAAAACCATATGTAAATGTTTAACACAACATAGAAAGTGATAGAGTGTATGGCATTGTATCAAACTACTAGACTATGTCTATTTTTGTCTTTTTACAATTTGTAATTGTAACAACAGGAATTGGCAACTAATGTTTTCTCATATCTGTGTCATATGTATTCTGAGACTCTCTTTTATATCCCTTTAAGATCTATGCCAAACTAGAAGAAATTGAAGCTGACAAGGCACCTGCAAGGTAAAATTGTTATTGTAAATTTCTTCTCTGTTTTCAGTACTTCTTTAGGTGTAAGTATTTTTGAAGGGAGAGTCAAGAAATGGAAAGAGTTTCTTTTGCCTGTCCCCATTGTTTCATACCTAGCCAAACTGTAATTTAAATGAAAATAGTTTTTATTTTCAGCATATATTTGCATACTGATCCAAACCTTTCCTGGAGGAATCTTTATTTAAAACCAATATTAGTTACTGTCTGTTATAATATTTTTGTTGGATCTTTAGAAAAAAACTTTTTTTGTCTCTGTTTCAGGGCTGCACAGATTCTCAATGGTTTAGGATTCACACCTAAAATGCAGGAGATGACAACTAAGTAAGTCATACAGTTTGTGTAAGTCATCTACAAATATGTATATATACAAATGCATTTCATCCACTGTTCCATTTGCATGTAAAGTTAAATCTTTGGTATATAAAGTGTTGAAAGAGTTGCTTCACCCAAACTTATTCAACTGCTGTATTTTTTCACTTATAGAGAGTTCTCAGGAGGTTGGAGAATGAGACTGGCGTTGGCACGAGCTCTCTTCATGAAGTAAGTTTTCAGGATCAACTGTTACTGTTTTGTAAGCTTTATACTCATAGGCCATACTGTGGAATTGCCCAGATGTGTTATTTTTCTGTCTTACCTCAGTAACCAATAAAAATGAACTTTACAAATTGACCACTGTATGTTTTTTTCCTACCACAGGCCAGATCTCTTATTGCTTGACGGTAAGTTTCATCCAACTTCTATATACAAAAGTTTTGTTACATTCACTGATTCAGAAGCTGATGTGAAGTAAAGTCATTCACTTAACCTTCAGCAGGCTAAGGTAGCTGTTAGCAACCAAATTTGTATTGGTTATGGGGTCAGACAGCAATGAGAAGGTCAAATGTAAGTTCATGTTGTGCATCACAGTCCTGAATTGTATTATTTTTGTGTGCAAAACTCTGAGAAACAATTGATAAATCTGGTTTGTCCTTACAGTAGGTTAAGAAATTGTTTGTTCTTTCCAGAACCTACCAACATGTTGGATATCAAAGCCATTCTGTGGCTGGAAAACTACCTTCAGGTGAGCTCATGTCCTGCTCATTCATTCTTCTTCTTGTATACTTTATAGTCATTTTTTCATCAACAAGGTGGTGAATGCTGAGCAATACTTACAGGCTACAACCCATCTAGCTAGCTAGTATACATGTCATTTGTAGTTTCATTGCCTGCAATTTCCCACATTCTTACTACATGTAGATGCCACTGTAAAAAGTTATATTGGGAATCAGTTCTATCATATACAATGTAGCATACTTGTATACTGTAATTTGTAGTTGTCGCTGTAAAGCTTTGTAGTTGCATTGCCTGCAGTTCCTACTATTCTCACTAGATGGTGCTGTGAAACAGTCCTGCACTTCTAAAAATTATATGCCTTTTATTTTCTGCAGACGTGGTCCAAAACCATCCTTGTCGTGTCTCACGACCGTCTCTTCCTCGACTCCGTGGCGACGGACATCATCCACTTCCACACCCGGCGCCTGGACTACTACCGCGGGAACTTCGAGATGTTCCTCAAGACCAAGACGGAGAAACTGAAGAACCAGCAGAAGGAGTATGAGTCTCAGAAGCAGTACAGAGATCACATCCAGGTTAGAGTCCTTGCTCACTCACTCACTCACTCACTCACTCACTCACTCACTCACTCACTCACTCACTCTCGCTCACTCACTCACTCACTCACTCTCACTCACTCACTCACTCACTCACTCTTCCTTGCTCTTCAAATCCTTGCGACTACCAAAATTCAAACTTGAATGTGGAAAAAAAATGTTTTGTTATACAGGTATAGTGAGTTGGAATGACCTCCGACTTGTTATTAGTTTATGTATTATTTTTACCAGCCAATAAAAAAATGACTTTATGTTTTGCATGTGCTATTGAAAGGATGTTAAGGTCTTCTTTAACTGTGGATCCATTGTTTTTGACTTAGGTGTTCATCGACAGATTTAGGTACAATGCCAACAGAGCCTCCCAAGTACAAAGCAAACTGAAGCTGCTGGAAAAACTGTAAGTCTGAACCTGTTTTTGATACATCTGACTGTACAAGAGCAAGTTTAACCTTCAGTACTCTAAGGGTATTATACAGCTTCCACTACGTGCCTAGAAAGTAATTCTTAGAGTGGTAAAGGTTAAAAATAAGTCTGGATTATAATAATTTCTTGTTATTACTGGTAAATGTTCAAACTTTGCTCTAATACAAGGAAACTGCTGGTTAATATTTTCCTTACTTTTGTCAATGCGGCACTGTTGGAAACTCACAACAATGATTTCATTAAAGCTGACATAGAAATATCTAATAGCTGTATATGTCCCATGAAAACATCAGTAGCTAATGTTTTAAAACTTATCTTCCAGCCCAAAGTTGACACCAATTGAGAAAGAACCAGATGTCATCCTGAAGTAAGTACGGAAACTGTTTCATACATTATGTTATATTATTAGCTGTCCATGGTACTGAAATACATTCACACCAAAACACTGTAGCTGTCCTTGTGCTGAATAGTATTCACCTGTACATTTGCATCCCAATGTGCTGAATGGTACTCACACTGAAAATGTAGTGTCTTTCCTTGGTGCTGATTTGCTTTCACTCTAATTTTTTGTAAGTACTGAACAAACTGCAGTAGTTAACCCTGATGTAAAATATTATGCAGTATTCAAACTGAGGCTTACAATCATTTTCATATGCAGCATATTTGCCTTAAAACTAAAACTACAAGAGCTGTCCTTAGTACTGAATGACATTCACACTGAAACAACAGGACATACATGAACGTGAAACTACAGTAGTTTTGCACAGTACAGAATTGTCTTCACATTAAAACTCTTGTTTGACAACTTTGCAGGTTTCCAGATGACATCGACAAACTGTCCCCACCCATCCTGAGACTGGATGAAGTGGACTTCTACTACAGCCCTGACCAGCCCATCTTCAAAAAAGTGGACATATCAGCTGACCTGGACTCCAGAATAGCCATTGTAAGTCGCCCCCAAGTACAGAAACATTTGGCCTGTTTTGCATAACCAGTAAAATGCCTTTGGGCATAACAAACCTGCATTGTACAGTAATTAATGCATAAGACAGGACTGCAAGGTTTGGTCCACAGTGGCTCGACCTCAAACACAAGATCTCAGCCTAAAGTTTGTGCCCAATCCAAGAGGATGTCCCTAACTAAAGCTAGGTACTCATTTTTGCCTGAGGCGAGTGAGGAAATCGGTGTAAAGTGCCTTCAGAAGTTCCCCAAGGGCTCACAAGTCAACAACCCCAACCACCAGACCAACTTGAACACCAGAACAACGTATAGATTTGGCAATGACTTTTTAAATAAGAAATTCCTAAAATACTTAAAATATTCTCTTTGCTTTTCACCAAGGTTGGTGAGAACGGCACAGGTAAAACAACCCTGCTGAAGATTTTGATTGGAGAACTCGATCCTGTGAACGGGATCAGACATGTACACAGGTGAGCAATACAATAATCATGAATTCATGGTACTCAGTATTCTAATTTGTGATTACAACACTACAGTGAACATTACCTATAGATACAGAAAGTAGTATATATAGTATCCAGACTTTGATTATACTGCTGTGAGGGTCCTTGACACCGGTAGGCAGCAGTCGGCTAGTCTTCACACCACACTTCCAAGTGCGGGTCAACACCGGCAAGGCCGCACTCTCTAATGTCTTTCCTGACACACTCCACCCAGGATTTCCTTGGTCTCCCCCAACCTCTGTTGCCTGACAACAGCAGATCAGTGATGGAGTTGATGCAGCCGCTGGCTCGTTTAATGTGCCCATACCATCTGAGTTGGCGTGATCACAGCACTGACGCAATGTCCTCCACACCTAGCTTGACAAGCATAGCTGAAGGTGTCTTGTCCTGGGGTTTTACGCTACAGATCCATCTAGTCATTATTCTACTCGCAGCTTTAATTCTATAACTGTTATGACAATACTATTGGCCACACATGTATTTGCAGGAACCTGAGGATAGGGTACTTCAGCCAGCACCATGTGGACCAGCTGGAAATGAACGTCACGTCTGTCGAGCTGCTGGCATCCAGATACCCAGGTAAAGAAAAACAAAACCATTTTTTATAAAAAGCCTGCCATATGAAGCAAATATGAGCTTCCCTTATAAGCTCTTATCTTGATTTAAAAAGAAGGTAAAGGTAGTCCCATAGCCTTTTTGAGACAGTAGGGGCAGTGGGTTGTCAGTCAACTTTTGGCACATTTCACATTGAAATATGTTCTTGGGTGGTATTTCGCATTGAAATATGTTCATGGTTGGGTAATCACTATTTATGTCATACCCAGTGGGTACTTATTACTACGCAGTCAGGCTGGTACCTCGGATGATACCGAATACACTGTGTAGTATTGTGCATTTATGATATCTGTATTCTCATCTCCTGACAGGGAGGAAGGTAGAAGAGTACAGACATCAGCTGGGATGCTATGGTGTGTCGGGTGAACTCGCCATGAGGCCTGTAGCCAGTCTATCAGGAGGGCAGAAGAGTAGGGTAGCTTTTGCCAACATGGCTATGATCAGGTGAGCTATTATTGTGAATTACCATGCCTACATGTATCTTTTTGTGTATAGGTAGTCCCATAGCCTTTTTGAGGCCATAAGGGCAGTGGGTTGTTAGTCCACTGTATCTAGGGCATGGTATTGGAAGACAGAGCCAATCCCTCTCCTTCCACCGCTTTTACCTCCCCAACAGAAGTCAGGTACCCATTTTACACTAGGGTGGAGTGAGGAAAGCCATGTAAAGTACCATTCCCAAGGACACAACATTTGGCCAGGAAATTACCTTTTTTTCGATAATGTAACAATGAGGAATATTTCTGCAAAAACAATGATAATCATCCTCGTTTTGTCGATACTTGATGTATCATATTGAGATGATGACAATGAAGGACATTTTTTTTTTTTTACTTCAGACCAAACTTCTTCATCCTTGACGAACCAACCAATCACCTGGACATGGAGACCATAGAGGCTCTTGGGAAGGCTCTGAAGAAGTTCAAGGTCATATTCTCTATTTTGCTTTGGTGGAGGTTTGCATGTCAAAGTGCTTTCTGTTGTGATGAAAATAACGTGAGTGGTGCAGATGTTGATGGTGAGAGTGGTGCAGATGTTGATGGTGAGAGTTGGGCAGATGTTGATGGTGAGAGTTGGGCAGATGTTGATGGTGAGAGTGGTGCAGATGTTGATGGTGAGAGTTGGGCAGATGTTGATGATGAGAGTCATGCAGATGGTGAGTCTTGCAGATGTTGATGAGAGGTGCAGATGTTGATGGTGAGAGTGGTGCAGATGATGATGAGAGTGGTGCAGATGTTGATGGTGAGTGGTGAGTGGTGCAGATGTTGATGGTGAGAGTTGGGCAGATGTTGATGGTGAGAGTGGTGCAGATGTTGATGGTGAAAGTCGTGCAGATGTTGATGGTGAGAGTGGTGCAGATGTTGATGGTGAGAGTTGGGCAGATGTTGATGGTGAGAGTGGTGCAGATGTTGATGGTGAGAGTTGGGCAGATGTTGATGGTGAGAGTGGTGCAGATGTTGATAGTGAGAGTGGTGCAGATGTTGATGGTGAAAGTGGTGCAGATGTTGATGGTGAGAGGTGCAGATGTTGATGGTGAGAGTCGTGCAGATGGTGAGTCCTATCGATCCTGCAGATGTTGATGATGAGAATAATGCAGATGTTGATGGTGAGTCCTGCAGATGTTGATTGTGTTTATTCTCCCTGCAGGGCGGCTTGATCCTGGTATCTCACGACGAGCGACTCATCCGCATCGTGTGCAAGGAACTGTGGGTATGTGGGAATAGCACAGTGCGAAGCGTGGAAGGCGGCTTTGACGAGTACAAGAAGATTCTGGAAGAGGAATTTCTGCAACAGTGAAGATGATAGCAGCCCAATAAGCTGGTTCACCATTTAAACTGCACATGCGTTTTGTCAAAGGTGAAGGCCCCTAACTTGTAAACAGTTCTAGTCTAGACCATGCTTAATACATGTAGTCTAGTCTAGACCATGCTTAATACATGTACATGCCTAGACATATTTTCTTTATGTGTCAGGGTCCTTCAATTTTGACATATTACCCACAGTACATCACACTACGCATGTGCAGTTAAAACTGTGAAACAGCTTATTGTTATAATGACCACCTTTATGTCGCTAGACCCAGCTTCATTTAATACTAGCATAAATAATAATACAACTTTTCATCCAACATTCTCACCGCAACCCACATATCATAACAGATGAGGATGAAAGCCATCAAGTGTTTTATGACTATATAGAGTGGAAATGATAATATTTGTTAGAAACCCCTTCTGCAATGATCAGTAAATGACACTAATCAAATTTTGTAATTGTTGCCTTTAGGATCATGTATGGCCAATATGTACACAGTACTACTACTATAGACAGGACTCTCAATGCTTGGGTTTACAGGGAAAATGGTCTAAGGGACCACCAAGAAGTGGCCACAATGGCCAGGTGGTCCTTATGCAGAAGTGGTCAGTAATACAGGTTTGACAATGCAATACATGTATGTTACTTTCATTTGCCAACCTGTGCAATTAAACATAGAGCTAAGCAATTGAGTCCATTGGTTGTAACATGGTCCTCATTTTTGTGCAAACTCCAAATAAAGGCTGTTTTTCCATATACACGATGATATGACATAAGATCATTTAGGAGTTAGTGTACTAGCCTCTTGCTTTAGATAATCCTCCATATTGGAGATTTGTTTTCATTCTATTTCTCAGATTGTCATGACTAGTACTATATTAAAAGTATTTACTTATGAATATGGTCAAACTTTAATTTTAGGTACATGTCATAATGAACACTAGCCAGAGAGGCTCTTGCTATGAGAATAACACTATAACATTACCAGTTTATTACTGCAATTGTTGTTTTGGTTTAATCTAAAGCTCTCAGTAGGAAAGACATACATCATGTTTATGATTGTGAAATCTTGAAAGTATTGTAAAAAGTATTGGGAATCTACAGTTTGATATGAAGAAATGAATGGATTTAAGATATGGGAGGTTCAGTGTACATGTATGTCTGCATTATGTAGGAGTGCCTTTTCAGCAGTAAACTATGTTCAATATTCTTGATAGAGGAATGTCAAGACAGAAGAAAATAGTGTCATGCTAGCAAGCAGACGGTTGTATGGCTTACCAGTCCACAATGGGGGGGGGGGCTTTTGTGAGCCTTTTTTCCATCCTTTCAGACTGAACAAATGTTTCCATTTTGTAGCTTTTTCTCTATCTCAGCGTTTTCCTCCTTGTGCCTTCTTTTCCATCCTCTGCGATACTCGCCCCTTGTAGGCTTCATGGTATAAACTTGAATTGATTGCATACATTCATGTTCCTGTGCCATAACATAAGTATCTTTAGCTAAATGATTCCCGAAGGCAGGTTTGGAGAAGAGTAGTGAACTTGGAAAATGGTATGATATGGCTGAAATATAACAAATTGAATATATTTCATCCATATGGTATGGCTGAAATATAACAACGGTAGCACGAAATCGTCTGCTAACCAGATAGCTATCATGGTTTCTCAGAAGGCACCTGTCCTTTGTATACAACACACCTGTGAAAAACGATACCTTGTTTTTTTTTCTACCGACAATGAAAGTGAAAGAGGAAGTTTCATCTCTGCCACCTGCACGCGATGGTGATCTCAGAGAAGGGCCTTTGTTTGGACGTGAGCCATTTCCTCATTCAATCATGTCTATCTAAAATGTCAATGACCCTGCCCAGCCCTGTACAAAATGGTCTGATTTATTTCAACGATGAACAAAATTTAAAAGATCATAACTCACAGATTAAAGCTTTTATTCCTAAATCGTACTTTTACTAAGATAACGTTTGTACTTCATCGTACGCGTAGGCCCTTTTGAATAAAAAAAAAAAGAACGCACATATATATATATATACATAACTTTGAAATCCGCAAAGCAATAACTCAATTAAGAATCAGTAGCCACAAATTGAATATTGAAACAGGCTGATACTATAATGTAGCCCCTGACCAAAGGTTCTGTCCTTTTTGTCCAAAGCAAATTGAAGATGAATTTCACTTTATCATGAAATGCCCTAAATATGATGTTCTACGTAATAAGCTATTCACATTTATCGAATCTAGTACAATGGATTTCAACAGACTCGATGTTATGGACAGATTTATATATAATATTCAAATGCAACAACTCTTACAAAGCAAAAATAGGTAAATACATAAAAGACTGTTTTGTTATTAGGAAAAATGCCGAAACTCATGATTAGCCCTATTGAATACTGTATTAGCCCTTGTTATTTAGTAATTAAGATATTAAGTTCCTTTTCTTTATTAGCCCTATTGAATACTGTATTAGCCCTCGTTATTTAGTAATTAAGATATTAAGTTCCTTTTCTTTATTTCTGAACTATGTTCAATGTTCAACTATGTACAACTGTCGTGCAATAAAGTTCTTCTATATACACATGACTAGCCTCCTGCGCAGAATTTTCTAGTGGCCTGCGTTTGTTTCTACAAGCGCGGCGGTTTTTTTTTTCACTGGGAGAGCAGTATCTATGTGTGACTACGAAACTGACAGATATCCAAGATTTTCACACACATAATCAAACACTCCGCAAAGTGACAGAAACATGTGAGAGCATGTGTTATTCTTGTTTATGCGGTTGCCTTGACAAAAAGCGCAAATTATGTAAACAAAGAGGTGTGCAGGAACGAGGAAAATCCGCCAGAAAATACCACAGGTGTGCCTTGTAACGGCTGCATTGTACATACATCCTGTTGTGCCTCACAGTTACGCATGTTGTTTAAGCTTATTAGGGTGGGGCTCTTTTGGACATGGACCAAAAATGCAGCCAACATACGGTATGAATGGTACCTCTTGTCTACTTTCTCCGGGCGTAACTAATCCTGCTTTAATGCTGCAGACCATCGCGAGTAAGAACAACTATTACAGGCTCTCGTTCTTCCCTCGCACCATCAACGAGTGGAATGAACTTGAGCCCAGTGTGGCGGAGCCGAAGTCCATCTCCCAGTTCAAAGCTGAGCTGGGACGGGCTTCGCTGCACTGAGCTGCCCTCCTGTCCTTTGTACATATGTAAATATATATGTGTAATTTCACTTGTCCTGTCCTTGCACTTGTCCGCGTCTATTCCCTTTCTTCCCTTTGTTTGCACACAGCACCATCACATCGGGATGTTTGCGGGATAAGCAGTATTGAAGATGATGATGTACATCTTGGATCTTTGTGTTTACATTCAACAAAAATTTGAAGACAGCACTTTTGTCTCTGTTCCCATTTTTTCAAGGAACGTAAGCAGGACCGGCTACTCAGAATGTTTTTCACTTCCTCAATTACTTTTAATCACTGTGTGAACCACGCGTGGGAGTAAGGTCTCATAGTTTATCCCTTGTAATATGCTTGTCACATGACGTTGTCCTTTGTTTGGCTTTTGCTTCCGACTGTCGTACACAGAGAACGAAATGTTTATCTAACAAGAAAAGGCCGCATTTCCTCAAGTTGGACTTGTTCTCATAACATATGAGCAGGAGGCAATATCACTAAACGGACAAACTGTTAGACGTTCAGGTATTTACTATATTAAAAGAAAGAAAGTTGTCTGTTTCCATTTGACGAGATATGAATCAAGTTGACAAAGTATCGCTCGTTTTTCTATATCAATCTCTAAAAACTCCCTAATAGTGTAAAGCAGAAAATCAGTGTTTTGCCATAATATCTTCATACGTTCCATCCGTAAACTTTAAGGAGAATTGATGAATGATCAAAAGAAACCATAGACACATTCTCAAGCAGACTACTCTCCAAGCAGAGGTTTAGCCTTCGGCTTATTTTTGACGTGTTTTAGGCGTTTTATCCGGCTTTGTTTTTTGTACAGGTATCTTTTTTTCGCCAGCCAAACGGGTGGCGTATATATTGGACATTGCCTTGACAATTTCCGTGCTCAAGCAGATATACTGGACGATTCACTTTCCAGCTCTTTTGAATTCTTTTTATGACGTATTTTGTTAAAACAACTGAATGCTTTCAGCCTAATTTTTTTTAAACTTTAGAAAAAAATTGACGGCTTATTACCTATTTTTATGCTATGATGAAGTGTTGCTGTGATATTTATGGATGTTGAATAATCAACCACCATATATACATCATGGAGATATCAAGATGTAACTATGGACGCCTACTTTAAAGGAGGGATGAGTTGATAAGGAAATGCCCGTACGGCCACTTTTGTGTACAACGCCTGTCCTTGAAAGAAAATTAGAGTGAAACCAGGTTCAGAACTTCCTCAATTAGTGATTTGATCTCCCACGAAGTTTAGCTTTAAGCAAGTTTGGCGTGAACACCTGTGTTGCCAAGTTGTTTTTGTCTCACATCTCAAATGACCAGAAAGTTGTGTGGGCGAAAACGCCCTTGTTTACTCCCTACAACGTCAGGGTCGATTACATGATGGTTTCTGGGGACAGGCCTAGGCAGGGGAGGACATGTTTTGACTTGTTGTACTGTAAAAAAAGCGTTTCTCAATAACCGACAATTAGAGCACTGCTAGGTCCCCTCAGCTTATCAGGAGCCTGGATTTCTAGTGAATATATCCACATAGCTATAGCATTCTTGTGAGTTAGTGCACCTCTCTCCCTTGGGGTAGAGGTGCACTAACTAACCCAGCCACCCTCTTCTCAGCCAACCAGTAGTAGGAGTCTGTGCCTCTCTAGATATTTCTAAAAGCACAATTAAGTTTCAGTTGCTGCCATTGATGATCTTACCAATCTCGTAGATAGATACATCAGTGTCTCCGTGAAGATGATTTCAAGCCCGACAGTAAGAGCGAGGGGGCGGAAAGACAGCTAACCACAGAAACAGGAACCAGTGACGCATGCAAAACAAGCCGCGCCCTTGTTCGTTACCTGTGCGGAAAGTTGAGCTTCGGGTTAATCTCCAAGCAGATGTTGGCGGGGGAACTTGACACATCCCTTTTCTGTCTTCCTTTGTCTCAGTCTCAGTCTCAGTAACGTCGAAAAGTTACACACACTCACACACACACACACACACACACACACACACACACACACACACACACACACAAAAGAAAATAGATAAGAAAACTCGTGTTTCTCTTGTCTAGTTCTCCTTCTTTTTTTATTTTGTTACATACCCCAATTAAAAACGGGATGTTGGTGGAGGCTAGATTGTTTTCTTCTCTTATTTACCGTTTTCTATGTCAAACTGCCTTCTCAAAGTTTAGGAGGCAGTTTTACACAGAAAGGGGCAGCTAGCTAGGAGAACATAACGATTTAGCCTCATCCAACATCTGCTTGGAGATTAGCTGAAAGCAAAGTAGTTGTTGGAGCACATACATGACTTGTACGACCACAAAAGTATTGAGGAAATAATAACAAGTGGGTGACGCATTGTCTAAGCTTCGGAATTGATACTGATTAGATCATAGTTTCTAAGGGCGGGGAACGGACGTGTTTCGACATGTTAGGACTCACGTGGGGTGAAAATTGTTGATGCAGAACAAGGAGAAGATTCTAGAAGAAAGATGCCTTGTACTCTGGAAAAATCAGGCGACTCAGGAAACAGGAATTCTGGAGTTGTTGTGCATTCTGTCATAGCCATGCTTGTATATTTACTGATTGATAAATACAGTTTCAACAACTTGCACACTCGGTATACATTTTTATATTTTGGGGTGAAATGTGCCTAATGTTGCGAGGAAATGTCATTAGTTCTCAAGTGTAGATGGTCCGAGATTAGGAAAGGTTCGCGTTGGTTGTGTATTTAGTTTTTGTCCCCACAACTTTCAGTTCCATAGTCTTTCATGTGAAATGCGTTTTTCTTCCAACTGACCGGGATTCAAGTCTCTGTCTTGACGTGACAACCGTTCACTACTATCTATTCACCTGAGGAAATTCTAATTACTAACATCTCCCAACTCACAACATTTTCTGGGGACAGTGCCAACACGTCACATACATACCGATGTCCCATACAAAAACGACCAAAACCACGTATCTGCTTGGAGAGAGATTGCATGTATTTTTGAGCCAGACAGACAGACAGAGTATTAAGAAGTGGATGTAACGCCACGTTTAATACCCCTTTTCAAACTCGTTTTATGCGTGGCGTATAATAATTTGTACATTGTAGAAGAATAAAGAGCTAGTTTTCCAGAAAGCCCAAACACTCTCTGTTCTCAGGTCGTTGAACCAGTTTTCTTGACATGCGCACAAGCGTTCCATCTCCTGCATGCGCATGAGGAAATGTTATTTGATACTTTTATGTTCCTCAGACTTCTTCTTGGAAAAGGACTTACCTGCGTCAACATGTTGATCAGATGTGTACGTATCTTTTGTTTGGAAGCATTCTTTTGAGTCGTTCAGGTGTGTTGTCCCCCCTATAAAAACCCACCGATTCGCGCTTTTGATCAGACCAACTTCTGACTGACAGAGCCTGTGTAGTGCCGATCAACTTCTCACCATCCCACTGAACCAAACTTGAAAGTTGGTTTTCTCTTCGATTTTTTACTACCCTTTTCTGCTGATTTTTTTGTTTCCTTTTTTCCTTTTCTATTGACTTTTGAACTAAACTGGCATTTTTTTAAAATCGTACGCTTACTTTTCCCGACAGGTTCATCTTCGCGACGACTTTGACCGAGCCCAATTGAAAATGGTAAGAAGTTATACTACTGTCGTTTCAGCGCATCTACATTTTATTTTAGTTTATGTTGCTTTATAGTCGTTCCTTTTTCGCTCAGACGCATGCGAAACACGAAGAGAACGGACAACGAGACATTTCAAGTGTTCGAGATGTCAGAAAACAAATTTAGGTGCAGTTAAGCCGTCTTAGGCAATGCGAGTGATTTCCGGCGGGAGGGCAGATGTTTGGCACAACAGCTTAGTCTTCTTTGTCGGTCGCAGGTCTATATGACGGGAAAACACCCAGATTATGCAGCATGCAACATTGCGTCTATTTCTTTACTTTTGTCTCTAACAAACAAAACTCTAAATTTTGTCTGTCATTCCAGGCTACGATGACTCTGACGTCACTGGTGATGATGGCCTGTGTGGCGGGCGTTTTCGCTGTTCCAGCCGCCGCGCCCGCCCCCGCGGCAGAGGAAAAGTACAAGGTGAGACGTTTTCCTTTAAAGCCTTTAGTATTACATAGCTCAACGACGCATTATGACTACCCTTTGCCGGATGAATGTTATTTTTAAAACAGTCATGATAAAGGACAGGCTTTCCAGCGTAGTTAAAGATAATTGTAATGCAGTGGAATGTTACATGTATCCAATACTAGTAGTTCCTCCGTGGATAAGGCTATTCTAACTTAAATCTGATTAACCGAATTTCAGCACCTGACTCTGCCGATCAACGAACGCGGGACGAAGTTTAACGAGGAAGTCGACGTGGACGAGGCCGACAAGATCGTGAAGTTCCACGTGCCTGACCACAACACTGTGTCCGATAGCAACGTCATGTTGGACTTCAACAATGTAAGTGCGCTTGTACCCTTACAAGAAGTAACATGATACTCCTCTCCGCTTTTTTTTCAAAATCCAAGATATCTTCTCATTTGATTTGAAACTTACGATCTTGAAGTTAAAGCCTTACATAACGTTTTGATATCTTTTGTTGTTTTGTTTTGTTTTTCAGAGGAAGGTGATGACCCTGTTTAAGGAGAGGAAGCAGTGCTTACTGTCCGACATGCCAGAAAGCATGGCTTCGTTCGAAAGCGTGAAGGAAGGAATGGAGTTGGTCGCTGTAAGTAGTCTTGTACACACATGGCTTCGCTTTGGCTTTAACAGGTTGAGTATGTCTTCGTTCCGATTCTCCTGGCGCTAGCAAATGTGCGTGGGGCCTTGCACGCAGTTATTTGCATGTCACTGATGTCTGTTCCCTTCTCCAGAACCCCGATACGCCGACCAAAATCGTCCGTACGACCTCTGAAGAGACCAACCGACGCGTTCTGCTGGACCCAGTGTACGACAGGTCTTCCCTGAGCGCCGAGATGCAGAAGATGTGCCGCGACTACGAAATCCACAGGGTGGAGGAGATCGGAGAGGAGCCCGAGATTGAGGAAGCAAAGTCTGGTATGTATGTTTCATATATATATATATATATATATATATATATATATATATATATATATATATATATATATATATATATAGAACCAACTGCTGACACTTTGAAAACCATTTCAAGGTGTTGAATCGAGTATTCCTTTTAGCTACTCTGCTCTTTTAGCCACGTAATTGAAAGTCATAATCTCTGATTCTTTAAATATTGCAAATTAAAAATCCCTTGTGAATATTCGCACTTTTGGTTGACAGTAAATGCAACGACAAAAATCGTACGACCGCCGCCTAAGTGATACTTAAGTCTTTGCTAAAAGATTGTCGTCTGACTTCTGTTGTTATGTCCAAATGTTTCTGCAGGTGCTGACGGGGGATCCTCCCGAGTTCGCCGCACCACTATCGTAGTCAACTGCCCCCCGTTCCAGTGGAGGTGGCGCTGCACCCTTCGCACCAGCAGCTGTATCTACTACTACACCTGCAGCAGCACCTCCCAGCCTGGCGCGCCCCCATCCTACTACCAGTGCACCAACAACCACCTGTACTCCGGTATGGGATGGCAGTGTGAACCATTCTGCCCTTAGTGCCCATAGAGTCTGTGGGCCTGCCCCTTGAGTTTGTACTCAGTAATCTGACACAGGGGATTTTGTTATCAAAACGTGCACGTAGTTCTCTCACAAATCTGCGGCTGTAACGTTTTGAGGAATGCCAATATGGCAATACTTACGTTCTGTTCTTGCCTGTTCACTTAAAGTTATTACTAAAAACAAATATTTAAGATGTTTTTTTCCTTCTACAGTGCTACATATGATTGTATTCTTTATACAGTTATTCAGTTCTTGCGCCGAATTGTAACTAGAGTTCGAGTTTTACCTGTAAAACTGCAACGTCACTATTGATAATAATGACATAGTCTCAGATGTTAAGGTACATGTTTTATAACTCCTTGTCATGTGATGAAATATCGCTCGTGAGCGCAAACGATTTTCTTAGTGTGTTTCTTCAACCTGTTCTTTCAACTTTCATTTGAATAAAAGGGAGCTAAACCCAGAATTAAGTGTTCTTAGCATTTTTTGGTAGTTGATCACGAAGACACAGCGTAGGTCTACTCTACGAACAGTCAAGATCAATTTATATTACTATACCTTAGACTTCTGTCTCGCATCGTTGATTTCCTGTTGTCCTATGGTAAGAAAACGCGTCAAACATGGAATATTGTAGCCCTTGACTTCACCACAGTCGTGTCCCAAATCCCTTTGAAAGAAGACACAAACACTATCCTTTGAACGCAGTTCAGTTGATAGCCAAAATACCTTTCATTATCCTAGTCGTGTTGACTAGTGTGACAGACGTATCCGAGTATTTGAAAAGATACCATGCCCTGGCCCCCCTTCAAAATAGAACATCCCAATAACCCCCTCTAACGTAAGTTCATTCTTCAACGCGAAGTCAATAACACCTGACCCTCATGTATAACGATTTACCTGTGTGCAGTCGTAACCTAATATCCAGACGCCATCATGTTTTCACCTTGTGACGTTCACAACAACATAGTGTAGCTATTCTGTACCGTGCGTCGCATGTTAACAGGTTGGGGTAGAAACATGGATTTTACATCGTCGGAAGCCTAAAACACGAACAGGTAGGTCCTGTACAAATGTACATTGGATTCATGAGTTAGGGGGATACAGTATATATGCCGAGAAATTCCGAGGTGTCCAACTGACTCAGAGTCTCTGCCAGTAGAGATTCCGATTGGAGTCTGCTGGTACAATTTGCGTTCAGTATCATATATGTACAGTATATTTAGGTTTTATGGCAAGCTCAGACTATTTAAATGATATAAGAGGATACCAGTTATGTGATTGAATGTTTAACTTTTAGGATATGTTGGGCAATGTTAAGTTATAGCAATAGACCTTATCCTCATGGGCGATCTATCGGCAAAGATGCCGATCAGAGTTTCTGTTGGCAGAGACTCCTTTTAGGATCTCCGCCGCGGTAGAATCGCCGATTTTACCAGATCGGAGTCTCTACCTTGACATGTACATTGGATTCATGCGTTAGAGGGATACAGTATAACGTTATATGCCGAGAACTTCCGAAGTGTCCAACTGACTAGCGGTTCGATGTTGACTTCGACTTGCGTGACTTTACTCCTTTGTTCTCCAATGAAATTTTACAAAGAACCCAATCTTGTTTTTTTTTTTCTGAAATGATCCTTTGAATGTGACGCAAACACTACTGGGAAACAACAGCTAAAGTGACAAACATGTTTTTCCGTTGGATATTTTTCTGGGAAAAGACTTCCCGGTACGCTGTACAAACAGGGGTAATGAACTCAGGCCCTATTGTCCAGCTGCGGCGATGTTGTGTGTACTACGTGACCCATGACCTAACAACAAACTTGAAGTAGGGTGTAGAATAACTGTTTATGTCGCGGTGAAAAACGCTCATGGTAAACACCTGCCTCGACTTACTGAAATTCCAGGTATACGACAGGAAATGCGTCATATTAGTAACGTTATCCGTTATTTTCTTCACTTTGTAAACATCATGGGGACAGTGAATAATATTTTGGGTTGAAAGTGAAAATGCACTGTCTATATATTTAAGATATTTAAGGTAACCTTGATTTAAAAAACCTATATTTTCCTCTAGCCTTTGTGATGTTTCTACATATGCTTGTCATTTTTCGTTTGACACATGTACAATCTCGTATCTGATGGATACATTTGTGGACAATACATTGGAAGTCGTATCCAAAAACCTGGAAAATCTACAGTATTGTTGAGCTGTGGTTCATTGTTAACGTTTCCGTACAGTATATCAATCTAAAGATGCTCAAATTTTAAACCATGCAGTGAGATTTTGTGCGACAACTGCCTAGACGAATGCTGAAAAGCTCAGTCTCACTGAACATGTTGACATCGGAAAAGGCATCAATTCTTGTCAAGAAATGAATCCCCGAAGGCTTGGTGAATAATTCATACTCCATACGGTAAGCAAACATAGAATCACGTCGTGGCGCATCTTACTGTGAAACTGCTAAAATAGATAACCGTTTGTCCATCACATGTACACTCGTTCTTTGAACGCAAAACCTCTTCTATGCGTAGTCGCCATTAACATTTTAGCCGGGGTTACACTTTCAAAAACAGTGTGTTTCAGCCAAATGTTCCTTTCAGTTTCATTGTGAAGCTCCGAAAAAAAACCCTGCTACCTCGGATGATCAAAATTCCAGGTATACGACAGGAAATACGGTAACATGCACAACTCTATTCAGGTACTGCAGTATCCTGAGGCTAAGTTCAAGCAGATCTTTTGGTGGCTGCAGGACAGTATCATATATTGGCAGGGCGGTACCCTATGAAAACACGTCACAAATAAGCCGAAGCTTACACCTATGCGCTTGGAGAGGCTTGCATTAGCGATCAATAGTTTCAGTGTTGTGCCCGTGTGAACTGGACCTGTATATTTAGGACTTCACTTCCTTGTGCGTCACCAGCCGCGAAGTCACAGACGGGTACGGTTATCGCACAGTTCTACACATGTGACTCTAGCCAGCAGCGATCTTGCCACATATTTAAAGATAGCAACAATCTTGAAGCATTTTTATCAAAGTAAAGAGGAACAGGATAAGGTAAGTCTTTATTAGACAGATGATGATATTATTTGTAGGGTTAGAAATCCTTTTTCCCCCTTAGGTTGTCCACGAGTGTTTCGGGACGCCCCTGTTCCGAAGCCCTTACTAGAATTCTGCATATTGATAGCTAACTATTCTACTTACTAATAGTAACTATATAACAAATTCTGCAGATTCTCTTAATTCACAGATGTGCCATCTTAATTGAACTACGGAGAGAGTCAAGGAGTTCATTATATTTAGAGATGAGATCCTAGTCTGCCGCGGCCTTGTGTGTTGGCCGGGGTATTTGGAACCCTGTAAAATATTTGTTTGTTTGTTTGTTTGTTTGTGTCTTTATTTCATCTCGAAAATACTCCAATCGGCTGCTCAGGCCGCTTTTCATGGAGGTCGAGACTTTGTATTGCTGAAGCTCATGTCTGTGACGCAAATTTACCCTTAAAATGTCTATTCTACCGTTGGTTATAATTTAGTAGCATTTATTGTACCAAAAAAAAGTAGTTAAGCATTTTAGATATGGGGTTTGATTCGCTGAGTTTTATCAGGATTTTGTAGTAGATTTATATGCCGTGTGAGGGATCTGGGAACGAGTACTGTAATCACGTGATGAACGAGAGTCACTTTATAAATTGCGTACCCGGAAGTTTAGTTTCAAGAAAATATACCAGACTACAAACAAATGATACTATTTGAACAAGGCAGATCGGTGATTTCGGACATCACCAGTGGTGTAAAGTGGCATTGGGGCCTTGGTCGCCTTGTAGTTCCCTCTAGACCTAATGACGAAGTAAAGGAGGAACAGTAATAAGGTGAGTCGGACTGGCACCGTGTACTCCAAAGATTCTCCAAAGTCAAGCCCAGTGTCTGGGGTGAGACAGGCCCCGAGCACTGCACAATGTGTGAGCGGTGGTCATGGTGCCCTCTACATTTGTACTAAGTTTCTTAGTTTAGCAAAACAATCATAGGAAGCTTACACAGAGCCATGCAGCCTTGTCTGTGAGTTGATGGCATTCAGCACCAGGGACAGGTGCGGCTGCTATCTCGCATTAGATCTAACGTTATATTGCTAGTGTGTGTAGTCCAGTGGTTAGCAGCCCTGCCTTTGGACTAAGAGGTTGGGAGTTCAAATCCCCGCTGCTCTCGCTCACCCGACATGCATGCTACTGTAAAGCGGGGATTTGAACTCCCACTGTTCATTGTGATTTTCGAAAAAGACCTAGGGAAATTACCCTGGTACAATGAACCTGTAAATACTGTACATAGCATCTGTTTTCTCTGTTACGACCAGTGGAATATTAATTTAGCTCTTCGGTGAGCTAAAACAGAATCCAGATCAATTTCCTTTTTTTTATATTGCCTGACAATCCATTCTTTTAATCTCTTCCAGCGCTGAAACATGTATGTGAAACTTGTTGTGCTCCTGCTGTTGCTGATACATATGGTGTGCAGCAACCAGCCCAGCCTGGAGAAGACTTGGGCAGTGCAGCTGGAGGGTGGGAGGGAGGAGGCCCAGCGGATAGCGCAGAAGGCAGGGGTGACTCTGGTGAAACAGGTGTGGATATCTTGTGTTAATGTTACCAGTTTGAGTTATGGATGTGTACATAGACATGATAACATTTATTGACTTTACTTGAAAATTTTACTTGTCATGCCTTTGAAGCATAAATTTATAAACTCAATTTTCTAAAATTCTGCTAGGCTTATAAATGTTTTCAGGGGCAGTCTTGCTACCAAAGCGATGGGTGGATATGTCTATTAGCTGTTGAATTATTGATGATAATGACTTTTGTTCACTTAATGCTGTCACATCTCAAGTAGTACATCTTAAAGTGATTGATGAATAAGTCAATTTGCTGATGTTGTTGTAACTTTCACTGAGAATTTAGGGAAATGTGATATTTTCATCAGATCACTATTATTTAATATAATGTGATTTAAATCAAAATCAGTTGCAGGTATAATTGCCAATGATTAAAAAAAAGCTACTGGACAGTTTGGATATACAATTGTCTCAACATAATTTCTTCTCATTCAGATACTTGGAGACTACTATCTCTTCAAGGAAAGCAAAAATGTAAGACGAGCTCGTCTTATGGACAAGGACAGTGAAAGGCTTCTGAAGGCAGAACATTCCGTGAGTTTCAAAGATTTACTTCTATCAAAGTCTTTTACAGAATTCCACCAAATCCTGAAATTTAAATGAAGATCAATTCATGCAGAATATCAATTTACCTGTATGTATCATTATGTCACTTTTTATTTCATGACACCTGTTTGTACTGATTGAAGAAATTTATTCCGTGCTAATTTGGTTTAAATGATGCAGGTAAAAATGGTGAAAGAACAACTTCCTCACACCAGGCAACTTTATCAAGGAGGGCATCAAGGTGTGGTCTTCAATGACGACATGTGGCACCTACACACATATTTGGTGAGTTGATTGACAGGTGTCAAAATTTGTACCAGGAAAACAGAGAAAAATAGAGAGGAGTAGAGAGGGAGTGGAGACGTCCAGAACTAAATAATTTAAAATCACACTCTACCATTCATTGACAATTACATTGTGAAGGAATATCCTGGACATGTCACACAGAAAATGAGAAAAAGAGTTTTTTTATATACCAGATGAAATAACTGTGCAACAGCAATAAGCAACTGTTACTCACATGACACTAATGCATTGGTGGCTTTTGATGTATTACGATATTTTGTCTGGTGTGCTGGTGATATTTCAAACTCTAACTTTATTATATTTTACCCTCCTACTTTATCTCATGCCTATAGACCACAGTTCTGCAACTTTGCACTATTTGCCAGTGCCTAAATGCTTCTATCTCTGGCTCTATATATGCAGCAGTGGCAGTTTCACCCTATGTCTCTCTGGCACAGTTGTACAGGTAGAACTCACCTGCATTGCATTTCACTTTGTAATACAATCCTGGTTGTCTATACAAGTAGCTTTGGTTCATTACATTATGACTGCCAATACTTGGATTACATTTTTCAACAATGGACAGGTATATCTTTCATTGAATTCTTTCCATCCCCATTCTAGTGCTAGTATCTGGTATTAAATTGTTTTAATTGTTTATTGCATATTCATGCCCTGGGGAGCTATTATTTATTAAAACACATCTAGAGCTTATTGTGTGATGAACTATATACCGGTAAATTTAAATTTTTAAATTTTTTAAGAATAAAGCGTATGAAAAAACATGAATTTTCAATAACAAAAGTAAACACATAATGATATAATACATTCTGTAAATGGGCACAATTATTACTGTGTTTAATATAGCACACTGGAGATGTACATATGAACATCCTGCCAGCCTGGGAGAGAACACAGAAGGGAGAAGGGGTGGTGGTGGGGGTGATAGATGATGGAATCTTCCCCAATCAACCAGACCTGCGGGACAATCTGGTAAGATTTTTTAATTCTAAGTAAGCATTGATTTCGTTCTAAAGAAACCCTTCTTTGGAATCAATGTTTTTTGTGTGTGTCGCCAAATCTGAAAGTATTGTGTTATGGAATTTAAATGTGTATTGATTGGACTGACAAAATCAGTGTTGTAAAAGCATCATCTTACTGAGGAGAGGTGAACTGCATGTTCCAGTATGTAGCAAATTTTCTTAACTTATCCATCTCTGTTTCTTCTGCAATTAAGTGTTGTATGCATGTATGAATAAGTGTCAAGCTTCATTTTGGGATAGAATAAATTATAGCACCTTCAATTTTATAATTTTCCTGGCTCTGAGGTACATAACTTATAGGAGTGCCAACAAAAACAACTTATATGAGGAATGTAAAAAAAAGAAATTGAAATGGAACCAGGTTGGGCATAAGATTTGACTACTAATCTGTATTTCGTTCACCCTTCAGGCTGCTGGTTTGTCTTACAATGTCCTAGCAGAAACAACAGACCCCACACCCAGCTTGCATGTGCTAAGGTAAAAGAACAGAGTTTTGACTTATACACATAATAAACATTGTGTATTATACATAACTGTAATGATAGCAGATCAATTTTTCACACAACACTGAAGTTTGAAAATTAAACCTCCAAATTCAGATACTATATTATTAGTTAAATGTTTACTGGCTCACTCATCTAATCTTGAAACAAAAGAAACAAAATTAATGTTGTCACTTTGCCATGCTTTTTATGAAGGAACTTTGTATGCTTTGTTAGAAGTCAAGATCAAGTAAGCTGGTACTGTATGTATCGCTAGAACTTCAGACATTATCAAGAAGATTTCTCAAAGTTTCTTATCATAAACACCTGTGTACAAGGACTAAATCTTTTGTGTAGATGATAAGATGTACATTTGAGTGCTACAAACATTTTAACATATTGTTAAAGCATAATGTATTCAATCCAGTTTTAATAGAACAGCTGGCATGACAGTCAAAATAAAGAGACATGTTTCTTTTTGTCTTCTCTATTAAATAGCCATGGTACCAACTGTGCAGGAATCATTGCAGCAGTTCACAACAACAGCTTCTGTGGTGTGGGAGTGGCTTACAGGGCCAAGGTTGCAGGTAAGGTTATATACAAACAACAAATTAACGTCGTTGCAATGCTGAATCATTTCAAATCTGTGCTTGTCTGAATGTCTAATATGTAGAGATTTGGAGGTATAAATGTGAAGCTAGGTTTGCAAATTATGCTTGTGAAATCTCCACATTGTTTTTATTGACAGACTGACAACATTGTGGCATTTGCACAAATGTTTGACTTTTGGTTTTGTAAATCGTCACACATTTTCTACAATGTACTTACTGCAAGCTTAATAGATTAAAAAAGTGTTAGTTATCAATGATGCAAGAAGAGGTTAAGCTGCTAGCCTATGCTAAAGTATAAACTTATTTGAATGTATAATTCTTGATTGTCAGAAACTACTTTCTCTGAAAGCCGCTGAGTGAAAGACAAAATATTTCAATTTTCTGTCACTTAAATGACTATGTCATGTCAGTTACTTTATACATTGCATGTTATGATTGAAATGTCTTCACCCAGTTTTGGGCAGTTTATTTATTATTAATAAGTTATGATTTTTCCCAATTGCTTTTCGCCAGGTATCAAATTGTTCAGTGCTGCTAGCACAGAGCTGACTGATGACCAGGAGGCGTCAGCGCTCAGTCATGAGTACCAGCGCATCAGTGTCTACTCCTGCAGCTGGGGTCCTTCAGACTGGAACAATGCACTGGAAGGTCCTGATACCGTCGCTAAAGTGGCACTAACCACAACTGCACGAGAGGTATGGAAATGTTCAAATAATGCGAACAAAAATCTTTAAAAACAATATGTCTCTGCTTAGTTGTATTACCGTAATGTCATTGCATGGGATTGTTTTTTCCAGATTTTTTTTTTTTAAACTGGCACAAAGTTTAGAGACATTGTCACTGTAGTATTAATTGAAAAATCTCTTTTGATGCCTTGAATCTGCAGATAGATCCAATTCAAAAGCTCTCAGTAAAAATTACAAAAGTCTCAGTAAAACCTTTTACAATTTATAACATTACAGAAAAATTGCAGCAGCTACATAATTTTCACATGACACAAGGAAAGTCATGTTTTAAATCCTGCAACCATCTTTTAGATAATGTTACTGTAGGCCAAAAATAGTTACTCAAGCATGTTACTGTAGACCACACTATATATTCATTCCTTTCCTTTTCCCTCTTATTTTGTAAAACATTTAAGCAAGTTGAACCAAAAGTAACAATATCTTTGGAAACCTAACTAAAGTCTTAATAAACTTTGCTATGAATTACTCACATGATTGTTATACATTGATCACTGGTATAGAGGAATAATAAATGTTTATAATTGTACTGTTCTCCAGGGCCGAGATGGTAAAGGTTCTATATTTGTATTCTCCACTGGCAATGGTGGAACGTACAATGACAGCTGTGCCTACAATGGATACGTCAACACCAACAACACCATTGGTATCGGTGGGCTGCGGCAGGATGGCTCTATCCCCAGTTTTGCTGAAGCCTGCACCAGCGTGTTTGCTGTGGCGTTAAGTAGAGACCACATAGGGGACAATGCCAATGTGGTGAGATCTACAGTACAAATATGATTTTTTAAATCGTAGTTGGGTGAAAGGGGGAGCTTGGGGGCAGGATTTTGCATTAATTTTGCAAGTCACAGATTACAGTTGTAGAGGAGTATGGAACTGATCATGAATTGGCTGAGAAAATTCTAAAGTTTGGGCCTTCTGCCAATTTTTGTGTGGGTCATATCTTTCAACCATCTTGCATCACAGATTGTGATTGTGTGCGTCTTTACTACAGGTTGTCCCCCACAGAGCAACAGGCTGTGGTACAACCTTCTCTGGAACATCCCCCGCTGCTGCCATGGCAGCTGGGGTCTTCACTCTTGTGCTGAGTGCAAAGTAAGATCATAATATCATTCCTAACACTTGCTTGGGTTATTATATATAATTATATGCCTTCATAACTTCAGAATCATAACACAGTATACCTATCAGGTAGCCCCACCCACCCCTTGACACCATGGTAAAAATGTAGAAACAGATTAGAATTAGACTAAAGAAATGGCCAATGCTCTTGGGTGCCAAAGGTGCTCTTCTATTGGCAATCATGTTTTTGACTTGTGTGTGATAACTGGTGATATGCCTTTTGGCAAAATCCCTTTACTTATATTCTTCCCCTACTAGTGGGCTGTACTGAATAAGACATTGCAAAATTGGCTGTTTCAGTGACCAACTGTCAGTGAGAGATGTCCAACATCTGATCACTCAAACCTCGACAAACACTGGGATCTGTGGTCAGACTTGGAAAGAAAACTCTGTCGGATTCAGAGGTCAGTTGAATCTGTTTCTTCAGAAAACAGTTGAATCCCATTGAACCTGTACCAGTTGAAGGTCTAAATCTACAATGAACAAGCACGTCGGCAGAACGTACTGCGCCTGCGCAAAACCTGGATTTTCGCTGGATTTTTGGTCAACGTTGCATCAGAATTTTGCCTGTTGCAGACCATATCGTTTTCTACACAACATTTGAAAACTACAGACGGATGTCACCCTTATATACGCGAATTCGACCTTATATGAGACATTCTGCCGAAGTGCTATGCATAATACATTATGGCTTTCGCGCAGGTGCAGTACGTTCTGCCGACGTGCTCAATGAACAACACAAGAGACCAAGATATCTTTACAACATAAGCTACAGGTTAATGTAGAACATTGCACTTGTTTATATACTATATTATGTAACGTTACTTGAATGTTGTCCCGTATGATGTAGCTGTGTATATATGTATCACTACAGTCATCCTGTATGTTGTCCATCAGCATTCGCTGCCTGTAAGTCTGACTGTGTAATGTGTTGTTTTGCATTTGAAATAAATAAATGTAGAACATGGAATGTTTCTATGCATGTAATTAGGATAAACAAAAGCACTCTGTACTACATTCAGTATTCTATATTGAAATGACTCTGTGTCTATTTTCCCACCTAACCAGTGAGTGACCACTGTGGATTTGGTCTCCTTCATGCTGGAAAACTGACAGCAATGGCCGCCAACTGGAGCTGTGTACCTGAGCAAGTCAGCTGCACTCAACAGAGGGAAGGCGCAAGGTAGAACATCAACTTTTCTTTTTATCATTCAGGAAAGATATGTGTTGCAATATTTGTCCATGAGAAACTCTCAGATATGTAGCACACACAGCTGTTTCTGATGCTAGATTCCCTCCTTAACACAGGCTGAGAGGCCTTTTTTCTCCCAGGTACACAAAGTTGCCCTTGGAATTAATCATAACACACACAGACATGCACACACAGCCATTCCTGTCCCTGGTGCTAAATGCTATCCACTCACAGGCATAGATAAGTTATTTCTCTTTCTGGTGTTATGAACTGATTTTGGTACATAAACTTGTTCTTGGAATTCAACACTAACACACAATAATATAATACACATTCAGCTAGACCTGTCCTTGGTGCTGAATGCCATCCACTCACAGGTATAGAGACTTTGAGCTGTTTACTGTGACCTGTGTTTGAATTTGTACCTGTAACTGAATACAAATGCACACATACACAGGCATGCTTACATGCTGAACCTGTCCTTGGTGCTGATTGCCATCCACTCACAGGAAGAGAGACTTGTTCTCTTGCTGTGTACTCAAAGCTTTATAAAAAATTGTTCCTGAAACTGACCACTAACACACACAAACATGCATGAACACAGCGTGACCTCTCCTTGGTACTGAATGCCATCCACTTAAATGCAGAGACCCGGTTTGGTGCTGTACCTTTCTGCTTGTATACAAACTTAATTGAACACATTCAAACTCAGAGAGATCTGTTTACTGTGATCATTTGAGTGCTGTTTTAACACATGGAGGTTTTATGTACATAGATTTACACAATTCAAATGTTCTGCATTGTGATATCATGTGAACACCACTGTTGTAACAAACTTTTCACAAGTCAGGGAAGGCACACCATGCCTTTCCCTGACAATGTATGTTTGAAATTGTAAGAAAACAATAAACAATTTTTTATTATATCATTTGTAATGTGTGCTTCTATTCTTCACTCCAGCATAAACATTCCTCAGAGTGTTGAAGTCCACACAAGCATCACCGTCCCACAGGACAGCTGTGTGGTCAACTACTTGGAGCACGTTTTACTGACCGTCAGAATCACCTTCCCCCACCGTGGCCACCTGCGGATCAGACTGACCTCTCCGGGAGGCACCGTTTCTGACATCGTGCCCGGGAGAGCCACGGACATGGAGCCAGACTTGGCATGGACATTCATGTCATTGCACCACTGGGGGGAGACGGCAGTAGGCACCTGGCAACTGTCCATACAGAACACACATCCTCACATCAGTAGCACAGGTAGGTGCAGCACCTAGCAACTCTCTGTACAGAACACACATCCTCACTTAGTAATACATGTATGTGTAGCACCTAGCAACTCTCTATACAGAACACGCAGCACCTAGCAACTCTGTATAGAACACAAATCCTCAACTCAGTAGTACAGGTACTTGCAGCACCTGGCAAATATCCATACAGAAGATACAATTTCTCTTTGTTGTGTCCAGTTCATATGCTTCATATTTCAAATTTTTGCACACAAAAACATGCATACATATTCAGCTGGACCTGTCCTTGGTGCTGAATGCCATCCACTTACAGGCAAGGAGACTTGGAGCTGTTTTACTGGGACTTGTATGTAAAATTGTACTTCAAATTGTTGCAATGTGAAAGTCCAGATGTTAACTTTGTCTAAATTTGCCTTTCAGGAATTCTAGAGAGCTGGAGCCTTGCCTTGTTAGGAACTGCCACAAACCCTGTCAACTCCATCACTGGTAGCATGCCAGGCACAGATACAAGTGAGAGAAACAATAATATCTGTCCTGTACATGTATCAGACAACTCAGAACGAAAAACAGGTCATTCTAAGCCTATAAAAATACCCTTTTGGGGCTGGATCATCATGTGTGCCATCTTTTTGGGAGGTGGTGGTACAGGTGTTGCTATTGCTCTAAAGAAAAGACTCTTCTGTCCAACTAGAACTGAGGCAGTTGCATCAGCTCAAAATGTTCCAGATCCAAACACTGTACACGTGGCTTAATGGCCAAATGCTAATTATAATAAGCTCAATAAACTAAGAGTGGTAGTTTTAAATAACACTGTCCAGGAATGCTTTGTCTATACATTTGTATTGTCTGAGAATACAGTTTCACATTCTAAACTAACCTGTACATTCAATTAACCCTCACTCACTCACTCAGCACCGCATGCTCCAGGGAGCGTCGCGCCTCTCCAAGTTGCCTTCCAGCTGGTTCTGTCCTGTGCCCTCTGCCAGGCTGTGGTTACATCAAGGCCCACTGCGTTGACATCTGCATTCAGCTGGTCTCCCCACCTGCGTCTGGGTCTGCCTCTGGGTCTGGACCAGCCTGCAGGCGTGGCTGCCTTCAGTAGACTGGCGGCTTCCAGGGGTGGAGAGGCTCTGGCTATGTGGCCAAAGAGTCGCAGGCGGGCCTGTCTGATCTTGTAGGACACAGGTGGTTGACCGGTTCTTTGGCGTACTGTGGAGTTAGAGATGAAGTCGTACCAGCGGTAGCCAAGAATCCTACGCAGGCACTTTTGGTCAAAGGTGTCCAGATAGCGCTCCTCTGTGGCTGTGAGGGTCCAAGCCTCTGCACCATAGAGTAGAACAGAGAGCACTAAGCTGTTGTAGAGCCTGAGCTTGGTGGCAGTGGATATCTGGCCATTAGACCAGATGTGGCAGAGACTAGCCATTGCTGCGGATGAGCGGCCTATACGGGTCTTGATGTCGGACGTGCTTCTGCAGTCAGAAGAGATGGTACTTCCTAGGTAGGAGAACCTATCCACTACTTCTACTGTGTGGGACTCAATCGTGATGTTGGCAGGTGGAGGTTGGTAGTCACTCAGACTCTGGACTTTCGTTTTCTGCCAGCTGATCTGTAGTCCTAGGGGTCTGGTTTCTGAGTCCATGATGTGGAGTGCAAGGTGTAGGGCCTGCATGATCTCAGCAAGGATGGCCACATCATCCGCATAGTCAAGGTCCGTTATGGTGACATTCCCAAAGCTTGCACCACACGCACTCTGGGAGATGGTCCTTCCCATGACAAAGTCTATAGCAGTGTTGAAGACGGTGGGGGCAAGAACACAACCCTGTCTCACACCGCTGTTGATGTGGAAGCTAGCGGAGGTCTGTCCATTAACCCTAACACTGGAGGTTGTGGAGGAATAGAGGAGGGAAAGAAGGTTCAAGAGCTTTGTGGGGACTCCCAAGATCTTAAGGATTTTCCACAGCGCTGGGCGATCCACGGAGTCAAAAGCCTGTTTCAGGTCAACGTATGCAGCAAAGAGTGGCTTCCTGTACTCCCTTCTCAACTCTGCGAGTATCCTAAGAGTAAGGATCCTATCCACCGTGGAGCGGCCTGGCGTAAAGCCGCTCTGCTCCTGGCGTTGTTTGCTGAGGAGCAGTGGTCGCAGTCTCGCCAGGATGATGTGGGCAAGCACCTTCCCTGGGACGCTGAGGAGAGTTATGCCTCTGTAGTTGCCGCAGTTGTCCTTGGGGCCCTTCTTCCAAAACGGTAGAATGATCCCATGGAGCCAGTCAGTGGGGACGGTCTCTGTTCTCCATATGGCGGAGATCAGGGCATGAAGCTGGGCTGCTACAGCAGGACCACCTTTCAGCAACAACTCTGGCGGGATGCCGTCTACACCTGCTGCTCGACCGGGCTTAAGCTTGCCGATTGCCTCCAGCACTTCCTCCTGAGTAGGGGGGTCAGTGGAGATGGAATCGTCCTCTGGAGCCTCGGCTGCTAGGGATTCCAACTGTGGTGAAGGTGGAGGAGGAGGTCGATTGAGCAAGTTGCAGAAGTGTTCTCTCCAGCGGTCCAGCTGCTGTTCTGGAGTATCCAGATCGGACCCATCCATGGCCTTTACACACGCTGTGGGTGGAGTTACCTTCCCAGAGAGAGTTCTAAGGGTTTTGTAGAGGGTGCCTTGTTTGCCTGTGCGTGCAGCAGTCTCAGCTGTGTTCGCCAGGTCGTCAAGCCACCGTTGCTTGTCTCTGCTGAGGAGCTGATTCCTTCTTGAGTTCAGTCTCCTGTACTCCTCACGGTTTCCTCGAAGACGGGCTTCTCTTCTTGCCTCAACTACTTGTAGCGTCTCTTCTGACAGGAGGTCCTTCTTTCTGGTTCTTTTGTAACCCAGCACCTTGGTCGCAGAGCTTGTTAGACCTTCCTTGAGATCTTCCCAGATTTTCTCTGTGTCGTCGTCAGCATCAGCCAACACCGAGAAGCGGTTCTGGAGATCCAGCTGAAAGCGGTCTACCACCTCCTGTGACTGGAGTCTGGCTACATCATACTTGCGATGTTTGTGCTGTGCAGCAGTCTTCTCTAAACGAAGAGCAACGGTCAGGGCTAGAAGTCTGTGATCCGTGTTCCCGAATTCTGCACTACGGAGAACCCGGCAGTCAGAGGAGGAATGCCAGCGTGAAGTGGTAAGGATGTGGTCCACCTCCTTAGTAGTGTAGTGGTCGTTGCTTATCCAAGTCATGCTGTGGATTCTCTTGTGAGGAAAGAAAGAGCGTTCCGTGCGCAGACGGTGGCTGGAGCAGTACTCCAGGAGTCGTCTTCCGTTATCGTTACAGACACCGACTCCATGGGGGCCAAGACAGTGTTCGAAGCCGCGTCTGTCCTTGCCTGTTGTGGCGTTGAGGTCTCCCAGTACCCATATGATATCATGTCTTGAGATACCACTTGTGAGGGCTGATAGCTTGGTGTAAAAGGAGTCCTTGTCCTCCTCACTGGCTACTTCTGTGGGGGCATAGGCAACTATGATGGAGAGGTTACCATGCTTGTGGCGAAGGCGTGCCAAAAGAAGTCTGTTGTCTGCCGGCTTCCAGTAAACGAGTGCACGATGTGCTAGCGGGGAGAGGGCAAGGGCTACCCCTTGTCGACGCATGCCATCATTCCGCCCGGACCAGAGATATGTAAATCCGTTGGTTGCATAGGTGCCGGAACCTGGCCATCGAACTTCAGTAAGTCCTGCTAGTGAGATGTCAAGGCGTGAGAGCTCGTTTGACACTAGCTGCGCTGAGCCGTCCTTGCTCATGGACAGCACATTCCATGTAGCAATCTTTAAGGTGTTGCCATTTTTCCGTTTGCGTAAGTCCATCCGTTCCTGGGTCGGTGAGCCATTTAGGTCAGTCCTACTATTTTCAACTTGTAGAGGTTTCGTCGCAATGGTTTTTCCGTGGTGGGTTCAATTAACCCAGTATATGGTAATGATCTCTGTTTAAGGGTCCATGAGGTCAGCTGTTGTTTTAGATTTCTGCTATTATTGTTGCATGTTTTATACATCATTGTTGCAAGTTTAAGCTAAATATTTATACAATACAAAATGTATATCTATATATGTACATGACTGTGTATTGCACAAAAGTTTTTCCTAGAAATATTGATTATATATTGAGTTATATAAAGAGTTTCTATATTGGTATTTATTAGGATTTGATCATAATCAAGATTGACTGATGGAGGCCATATATCAGATATAAACAATCATGTATATATTTGGTCTGTTCAGTTTTTGGCTTTTATTTTTTACTGTTTAGTGCAGATCATGGAAGATTTGAATCACCAGAAGAATAAAATTAATCTTGAAGGATGCTTTGAATTGTATATAGCACTTTCTACAATTACTATTAGGTTCAACACATTGATGATAAACTGAACAACCATCCAACATTAGAAACATCTGCACTAAAAGGCAAATGTTTGCTCTCTTTATTTTACTTAGGATGTGACCGAACAGGAACAGCTAGAGAACATTTAATATGAAGTTAGAGATATTAAGGCCACAGTGAGATTACTCTACTGCACTTGTATTGTTAGGCACTGAAAATCAAGATTACATTTTTGTTTTAAAATCTTATTGGTAGAAATATAAATGGCTCAAGATTCTGGTCATGTTTTGCAAGGTGATGCAGTGTCAACACTCATACTGTTGGATCACAGTTGTATTTATACAAAGATGGCACATAACGTTATATATCATCATAGCTTCAGTCTGTGAGATACTAGAATGTAATATTGTAGGCATATTTTTGCCATTGTAAAAACACTGGTTGGAATAACAGCTTGTTGTGAACAGAAAGTAATGGCATTGGCTGCTATGTCTTGAGAAATAAATAGATGTTTATTTCCAGACAAGTTTGTCATATGCTTTTGTGTATTTTTTCTTGTGATGCAAGGGATAAATTTCTGGTTATAATGAGCAAAAGGATGGCAAGAATGTGCCTACATGAACCAAGGTAATCTTGTTAATTTTTTTATGAATATCAAAGTTTTGTGATGTTTCCTTTATGATAATTTTCTTAATTCCATTCCTTTTATCTTTGTTTATAATCTTTGTGTTTTAATTTTCAGCTCCAAGAAGTGTCAAGACTGCCACAACAGAGTCTTCACCCTCATCAGAGGTAACAAGAAAGGATGATGTCGTGTCAGCAACAACAACCCCAAGTACATCTCCGCAGTCTTCAACAAGATTGGCAGTACAGACAACTAAGGATAAAACAACCCAACCAACTACCACAAAATCACACACAACACAACCAACTACCACAAAGACACACACAACACAATCAACTACCACAAAGACACACACAACACAACCGACTACCACAAAATCACACACAACACAACCAACTACCACAAAGGCACACACAACACAACCAACTACCACAAAGACACATACAACACAACCGACTACCACAAAGACACACACAACACAATCAACTACCACAAAGGCACACACAACACAACCAACCACCACAAAGATACACACAATGCCACCAACTACCACAAAGACACACACAACACAACCAATAACTACCACAAAATCACACACAACACAACCAATAACTACCACAAAATCACACACGACACAACCAATAACCACCTCAAAATCACACACAACACAACCAATAACTACCACAAAATCACATACAACACAACCGACTACCACAAAATCACACACAGCACAACCAACCACAACAATGCAGATAGCACATTCACAACTTATCACCAGAAAGACACAAACAGTTAAAGATCTAGAAATCGCTCAGAGAGGGAATTCAGATACTCTTCTCCCTGGTATAGATACCGCATCATCCGCAGGTATCATAAGTTGTATTTGTATCATCATACTTGTAATTGCTGCAATATTATTTGCCATCTGGCATAGCCGCCGAAACGAGCCTAACTCTGTTGATATAGACAACAGAACCAATCCAGGATTACAAGTCTCATCACCTGAGGTAACCTACTTGTCTAATATACACATACATGTAGGAGGAAATGATCGGGTCCCAGAAACTATCATTTAGCACTGAACAGTACGGCTAAACACACGTGTAGATTTCCAGTAGAACAATCAAGCAAAGATGCTTTCATTGCCTAATAGTCAAGCATTACGACTTTCCAAAATCAAATTGAGCTTGCTTTATAAGTAACTGTTTTTGGCGTATCTTATTACCTGGATGTCTAACCTTCACCGACGAGTCCAGCATTATCATGGTATTTATATTTATATATATAATATTTTATGATTGTAACTGTTGCAAGTCTACCTCCAATACTGCACTCTCACTATATTAATATTCTATTGGGGATTGTGAAAAAAAGGATTTTGAATAGAAAATAGTCTCGTTTTGTATGACAGGTAAAATACATTGAAGTACACGTCATGTAAATACAGTAAATGTTGATAGTGCATGAAAGAGGTCCTAGATACACAAATTTGCCTGGAAAAGGCCACACTGACTCAATGTTGTGGATGACATATCCTGTGGGAGATTATGGCAAGAAACGTGGTAAGGTCATACTGATTTGATTATACATGTATACCATAAGTGCTGGTTTGTATAGGAAATGAGGCTTTTCATTGAGTCAGTAATGCACAATATTTTTGTTTTTCATTTTTTGTTTATACAATGCTGATTTGATTATACATGTACTTGTATGGAAGACATCCTCTGAGTACCCCAAAACTGATGCGAGTGTGTGAATAAAAAGTTAGCAAGTAATGTGGCCATCTTGAAATTCAGAAACAGGGCTACTAATCGCCATGTCATCTTCATAACGTATGGTGCTGCCTTTGTTGTGGCTTTTTGATATATCCAGCACAAAGGGACCATTCAGTTAATACAAATGTATGTCTGTTACTTTTCATTTCATTACTATAAAGCAATGGTATTAATGAGTATTTATCCCCTGGGGGAATGAACATGCAATAAAGATTCATTATAATTAGAGAAACTGATAAACTTGCAGCTTTGTGATGTATTTCATTACATTGACTCATTGACTTTGACACAACAAACCTAATTCATTGTCTAAGACACTTTTATTATCCATGCCAAAAAAACTACTCCAAAATCAAAGGAAACGTGCACAACACTGTAACTTGTAACTGTACAATAATATAGCAAATATAGACAGAACATCACACTCTTGAATTGTAGACGATTTGCTAAACAAGGCATTTGGAGAAGCATGAAACAAGTGCATTGATTACATTGCATAGTGATTCTAAATCCTACTCCTAGTATCAAATATATCGTAATATACAGCTAAAGCTGATAGCCACACTGATAGATATTTTACAAAGGAATCTGCAAAGACCTTCCCTCTATACAAATCTATAGAAAGTCTACCATTTCCTTTGGCATTGACAATGACTTCAGTGGAATTGACAAGTTCTTCTGCTAACATATTGAAAGCTGCAAGTCTTATGATGACTTTTGTTACCTGTAGAATTTCCTCCCAAGGCATGCAGTGAATATCAAAATTAATCTAATCAACCGTGAATAATTTCGTCAGGTTGGTGAATGATTCAATAGCAAAGTTCTTTATTCCCTACCACTTGTTTAACAAGAGCCGATATTTTGATGACCGTTCGTCATCTTCATCAGAACATCTGTCATCTTCATCAAACCAGTCATTCATGCCCTGATGAAGATGACATCGAAACGTCGTCTATTGTTACACAAGTGGTTGTGAATAAAGAACTTTTGCTATTTAATCTGATTAACTATGGATGACTGTGGAGTTTGGCTGTACAACATTTCACCTGAGTTTAACCTGTCATCAACTTCATCCATCTAGTAAGTTCCCTGTGAGCCTGTACTGATTCTGTACACTGAGCCACCTGTAAAGGGCTACAGGTTAACTGGAGAAGGTCACAAGTTTAAATTGTGTTGGCCTGAAATTTCAAATACTATTAGACAATTCTGCCTCCAAGTAGCCTATCTTACACTTTCTGTGACAAAATACATATATTCAAGAATAATAAGAGTAAGAAAGAACATAGTGGAATATAATTTCCTATTCTTCAGCATTCTAACATTTTTGTTCTTTCCCCTGCTCTCAAACTTCAAACCAATCACAAAGCTGCAATATTTAACTTGCAAACTATAAATTCTGGAAGTGCACATTGCATGAATTTCTTCTTCATTTCATTATGCATACATCTCTAGCATACATGTTACATTACCAGTTCATAAGGCCCTTAGTGTAAAACTAGAAACATATTAAGCAGTTAGGAACCTTGCATTATACCTGTATAGACCAGAATGATTTGTAACAATGGTATACACCAGAAATGTTAAGTCTGTTTACTAAGTAATCAGTACATGGTAGAGCTAAAGCCAATGCATTGCAATCTACATTTTGTACAAACTAGAAAGGTAACATTTGCAAATGAAATGCATAATGTTTGCCTTCACATGATCAAGCATGACAAATTATGGAAAATAAATGCAGATTGATGTAATCACTACTGTACAATATGATAGTGAAAATTATTCAATTGGTACATCTTCAAAACAAAATGAGGTAATCAGGTAGCATGTACATAGCCAACCATATACATCACATTTTGTAACCTCCTTATGCAGTAGCCTTGTCTCCAGTAACATTGAAAACAATAGAGTAATAAACACAATGTTATGGTCAAAACAAGGATTGTATCATAATAGAATTATCATTGGTAGGCAGTCTTTGTTCCTATGTACTTTCTATGGATAGAGGTGACAATTTACATGTAGTGAAACAAGGCTCATCTAAAAAAACTAACTGTAGTACAATAGAATACAGAATTCAAAAGAAACTCGCTCATTGTCAGTATATTGTTCTCTTACACTTTGGAATTCAAAAGCAGGTGAAATTTCCACAATACACATAATAACTTAACCTGAAAATCATCAAATCTGATCAAATAAATAGAAAACAAAACAAAACATCAAACAATCGTAAGTAGTTTCTTGAAAACCTTCATCAGATTAGTATGTTCATTGAAGTGAACGTTCTTTTTACAAGTTTGTGAGAAAAGATTGTGGTTGTATTAAAAGAACTTTCCTTTCAAACAACAGATGAAAATGATAATCATTCTTACTCATTCCTGAGAATGATCAAGTTTTGGTCCGTGCTCATAATCACGTGAGAAGCTGTAAAGTTAACGCTGTTCTTGGCTAAGACTTCTCCACCTTGGCCGTGGCGTTCTTGTGACGCAGCCTCATATGGTTGTCGAAGTTGTGCTGCGCTGCAAACGAATGGTGACATATCTTACACTTGTAGGGCCTGTTCATGTGAACGCTGCTGTGGCGAACCAAATGGCATTTCGCGCGGAATTCCGACCCGCAGTCTCCGCAAATAAACGGTCCCTGACTGGTCGAGGGCTTTGCGCCGTCACCCTGACCCACCTCGACCTTAGCAGTGGATGCAGAAGGCACATTGGTCCTCACCACTCTGTTTCCTCTGGCGTTGTTATTGTTGTTGTTACTATTTGCTCCGTTGTTTTTCCCTGCTCCTCCTTTACTAGACGATTCCTTTCCTCCGCTCACTTTCTTTGCAATCCCTTCGATGGCGTCAAAAACCTTCATCTCCTCGTTGTAGTCACCCCCTGGCCCTGGTATTCCGGCTTCCTCCTCCCCCTGTACCAACAGTTCTCCACCATTTCCAAAAGAAGCGCCCTCTGGCTGCTCAGTGGGGCTCTGCAGCTCATCGCTCATGGACCTCATGATGTTGAGGATCTGGGAGCTCTCCCCATTTCCCTGGACATCTGCCTCCTCCATGCCGTCTTCACCCTTCATCTGGGAACGCTTCTTCTTCCACCAGAAGTTTCTCTTCTTCCTCCTTCCACCCTTCCAGCCAATCACTCGCTTCTTTTTCATAGGAGGGGCGCTGCCTTCTTCAGAGGTGTCACCGTATTCCTCTAACCCTGTGTCCTCCGTTTCTGTTGTTTCCAACATGGAGTCTTCAGTACTCTCTCCTTCCACTGGTACCAGCTTTCTGCCTTTGCTTCTCTTCTTCTTCAGGAGGGGGAGAGTGCCTGCGTTGGCTGCGTCGGCTCTCCCTTCGGCAGCTGCGGCAAACTTTTTGTCACATGACTGCTGGTGCTTCCGCAGGCTGGCCAGGTAGGTGAACGACCTCTTGCAGTTGGAGCACATGTGCTGTTCCTGAAGAGAGGGTAGATAACAGTAAATAAGGTCAGGGCTTTATCTATTAGGGGTGGAGGATTTGTACAGTGAGAGAGGCTTCTTCCAATATACTTCCCTCTCAACATCGTTGTCAGGGGGAAAAATACATACACATATACTACTACTAGTACAGCATTAGATTACCGACTTGTATCAAGGTATTACAATTTGCAAGGTATCAAGGTATTAGAACCTGTCAAAATAAATGAATGCACATTTATAAGCAGGAAAGTTAATCTGAGTTGGTAATTTACATAATTACATAAATGTTCTCCAACTGAAGAAAATAAAAAATGAATTATATAATACTACATTCTTCAGAGTTGGTCTAAGATAATATAAATGCATCTAAATTCATCTTAAACTTAAAAGAAGCAAGGCAAAATCTAGTGTGCTTTTCATGATTTATAGACATAATATTGACAAACATTTGAAAGGAGACAGATCAAATTTTTTGTGTGGGATCACCTTAAGCTCTCTGGATTTCTCGTCTTCCTTCAAAGCCCCCAGGTGGGCGTCTAAGACATCCTTGTCGATCTTGTCCTTCCCAGGACACACCAGCAGGTGCCGCTGCAGGTTACTGAAGTGGCTGAAGTTCTTCTGGCAGCCGGGGCACTTGTGCAGGTCCAGCATCTCAGTGGCCAGGCGGCGACGGCCCGTGTACTTCTTAGGGTCATAGGTAATCTGTAACAGTCATTAAAAATCTGAGTGAATCTTGTAGTAGTCCAGTGGTTAGCAACCCTGCCTCTGGACTAAGAGGTTGGGAGTTTGACTCCCGGCTGTTGTCGCTCATGCACGCTACTAGAGAGGGTCGCAGTCCTTAGGACGGGACGTTATGCCGTGGTCCACTCTTCATCGTACTTGTCGAAAAGAGCTAGGGGAATTTCCCCGGTACAATGAACCTATAAATACAGTACATAGCGTCTGTCTGCTCTGTCACGACCAGTGGAAAAGTAGCTCTGCAGTGAGCTAAACTGGTTCGAGATCACTTTCACTATTTTTGTGAATACATGTAACTGATTCAATCAGACACAATTTCATTACAGGTGAGCCATTTGCTTAGTCAACATGGTGGGTTTGACGGATTTCTTTGTTTTTCGGTATGTGATCTGTATCTGTATCAATTCAACACCCGGGCCCCCGTGCTGTACACGTATGTGGTGTATCATCAATAGCTGTTGTCCACTGTAGTTTAGCTGTGTGGGACTAATGGACTATACCACACTACTTTCAGGAGGGTTTTTTTTACGCCTGTATTGTGCATTATACAAACTGTAATTGTGATATCAGCCATCTTTTAAGTTGTATAGAATTACTGGTAACATTGTTGTTAATGTGATGTCTGATTCTGAAATGATTATGCCTTATATACCCTCTGGAGGTTTGGAATCTCAGATTTCTTGTTTTTACCTGAAACTGCTGAGCCTTCTTCCTCTTCTGGTTCATCTTGCTGAGGTTCTTGGCCTTCTTCTTGATCTTAATGGCTGCCATCTCGCCGTCAGTCAGTTTGCGAGGTCCTCCCAGCTTCTTGGCCAGGCTTCCCTGGGCAGCCTTCTTCGGAGAGCCTTTCTTCGCTGGGCTGGGACCAGGAGAGGTCTTCTTACCTTCTGCACAATCTATACAAACAGAAAGCACACAGATGTACATGTAGCTCTTGGTGATATACATGTGACCAATGTTATCATTTACCAACATTACATTACATTACAGTAGATGTGTATGTTTTGACAGATTTAATTGATATCAGTAGCCTCTTTCTGGTCAAAGATTCAATGACAGTCAAGACATAAAAGTGTCATCATTCACTCAATCATGTAATCAATCAATCAATCAATAATTTTTCTTTTATAGTGCCCACCCTATATACAAAAGTATGCCTACATTCTCATGGCAAACTTGGATAGTACCTCCCAATGGTGAGTACCTCACTACTTCCCTGGTATACAAAAGTTCGAAGACCACTCACCAATGATGTGCATGTGTAGGTTCGGCATGCTCTCGAACGTGGCCCCACATTTGGTGCACTTGATGGCGCTGTTGTAGACGGATGTCTGCAGTTGTGGTGGCCTGTTGAAGGGGTTTTCAGGGTTAATGATGTTCATGGCATACCCTGCAAAGTTCCTCTTGATGTCCTGCGACGTGTCCACCGGCTTGATCGGGGAGATTTTCCCCTTTCCGTCCAGTTGGTCTTTCTTCGGCGACTGCATGAGGGAACCAAATTCGGTTTGTCGCTTTAGCTCCTCTTTCTTCGGAGTCGACTTGCTGGGGTCGGTGAAATTCTGTGGCCGCAGGGCGCCGGGCTGGAGCACGGTGTAGCTGCAAGGCATGTTGGGATGGACGTCCCTCTGGTGGTTCTGTAGGTTGCCGAGGAAACCGAACTCACGGTTACACAAGGAGCACATGAACGTCTTGCTGACGCCGTGAAGAGACGCGCGGTGTTGCGATAGCTCCGAGGAGACCTTGAAAAGCTGGATGCAGAACTCACACTTGAAGGGCCACTCCTTGGCGTGTGCCGACACATGCTGGTTCATGTCCTTCATAGATTTGAACGGCATGTGGCACACGTTACACTTGAACAGGTTTCCCAGACCGAACGTCGGGCTGGCGCTACGGCCAGCAGCGGAATTCGCAGGACTAGAACCGGAGAGGTAGCCAGAGGCCTTCTCATACTGCGGCACTCTGCTAATGTATGAAGCCACAGAGCTGGCCTCAGACAAACCTAAACCAGGCGGAGACTGTTGTTTTGCAGCGTGGGCAGGCTGCATATCGGCCTGTTTCTTCCCGCTGAGATCCAAGACACCGTCGTCTGTAAACACCAACTCTTCTTTAACCATCTTCTTCAATGGTGCCGACAGATCCAACGGCTGATCACTCTCGACCATGTGAGAATAAAGCTCGGGACTGGACTTCAGCCTGTAAGGTTGGCTGTCTCTTGACAAAGACTTGCCCTTTGACCATAATGCACTTGGCATCTTAGCCCCTTGGCTGCTGCTAGAATGCTGATGGGGTGGGGTAGACTGAAACTGTTGCAAAGTCGGCGTGGATTGACCGAAAGGGCTTTGGGTGTTTGAGCCGTAGTGGACAGTACCTACTCGACTAGCCAGGTAGCTGAGCTGCTGCGACCGGATGTTTTGAGAAGTGCTGACCATCCTGTCCGGAAACGAGGCAGCGTACATCTTCTGGAGAGCCGGGGAATGTTTGGCAACTTGTGCGATGGTGGGAGTCCGGGAGGCGCTTTGTTTTGGCTGTTCTTGTTGTGGTGTAGCGACGTTCCTGGCCTGCATTGAGGGAGCCCTTTTCCTCGGACCAGCCCCTGCGGCACCCCTGGCCAGAAAACTGGCTCTCTGTGCCATCACAACGTTGGGTGGTGCGGGAGCTCTTGCACGCTGTTTTTGGCGATGCATGGGAGACAACTGTTGGTCTCCAACAACTACATTTGGTGGTGCCCGAGCTCTCCCAGGATGGTGCATTCGGGAAAGCTGTTGGTCTCTCTGAGCCTGCGACTGCTTGGCCGCCGGTGATCGAAGCGGTGGGCTGTCTGTTCTCCTGTTGCTGCTGGACTGATGAGGAGGCACCAGCGGACCAGAGTGAGCTGGCGGTGGCTCCAACATTCTCCTCCCCTTACCTGACATGTACTGGGGACTGCCATACGGGGGAGACGTGATCTGCACTGCGGTGGCACCTTGCTGCGAGCCGCCTGGACGGACCTGCGTGTACGGACTGACGGCTCCAGGGACCATGCCCGGTGACTTCACGTGCCTGGGACCTCGATCTGGGGTTTTCGCCGGTGGCCTAACAGCACGAGGAACATGAATCTTCACCGTGTGTCCAGAGCGAACTGGGCTCTTCCTCTTCGACGAACTGCCGTCGACGATTCGTTTGGGGGACAGCTTTCCGATGTGCGGGTGCTCCTTCTGTTCAAGCCTGCCGTCAAGGTACTGAGCAGCATCCTCACCCTTTCCCGGGTGAGCGCCGGGTGTACTGGACCGACTTCTTGGAGAATCCCCCTGGCCAACTCTCTTCCTCTTCTTCGGTCTCTCACCCTCCTCCAGCAGCTCCTCCACGAGTATCTTCTTCTTCCGGATGATCTGGTCCCTCTCGTGGGCTAGCTTCCTATGCCGAGTCATGTTGGGATGTTTGGTGAATCGCTTGTTGCATATTTCACATACGAATTTCCCCGTTTTCCCTTCACCTTCTTCCATCTCATTCTCCTCATCAAGATCTTGTTTGTCAACATCACTGAGTATGTCTGGCATCGTGTCCACCGAAGGGTCTTCCTTAGGTTCCTTTTCTGCATCACTGTGGCTGTCTTTTGTTGGCGATGGCTCCTTGCTGCTTTCTGCGTGCTCTTCACTCTTCTTCAGACTGACAGCATTCTGAGGACTTGAGCCATTTTCCCGACTGTCCTTCTCGGACTCTTCTACACTGTCTGCCTCCCCTTTTCCGTGCTGAGACATCATGTGCTTCTTCAAGTCTCCTTTCTGTATGAAGGCGTGGTCGCATTCCTGACACACGTGTGGTTTGTCTCCCGTGTGCAGGCGCTCGTGGCGGCGCATGTTCGTCGAGGTTGTGAACTGCTTCCCACAATGCCCGCACTTGTAGGGCTTCTCCCCGGAATGAATTCGCAAGTGTCTCTCCAGACCCTGCTTGGTAGAAAAATTCCTCCCACACTGTGTGCAAGGGAAGGGTTTCGGCACTGCGTGTTTAGCAGACTCACTACTGCCTTTCCCACTTTCGGTGTCTTTTGCAACGCTGCTGTCTTCCTCATCAATTACAAGCTTCTCGTCATCTGATGTTTCTTCTTCCTCCAGCTTCTTCCCAGGTGTTCCCTGCTGTTGTTTCCGTAGCGATGCTATTGGGAGGTCATCTTCATCCGGAGTCTCTGACTCCTGTTCCATAGATGTTTCCTCGGTCGTCTCTTCAGATAACTCGGTGCCGGTGTCGGCCTCTTGTGAGTCGTCTGTTTTGGCTTCACTCTCGTCAAGAGTTGTTTCTTCAACACTTGTGTCAGCAGTAAGGTCCTCTTGTGAGCTAGAGGACTTGTTGGCAGTCGCTGATGCTTTCCCTCCCTTCCCTTGCTTTCCTTTCCTCTTCTTTACTACTTTTCCTACAAAAGTTACAGAAAATATTTTTAGTTATAGCATGTACGTTAATGCAAAAAATGCCTAACAGCACAACAAATCTGTACTTTGTTACGTTACAAACAAATCAAATAAATGTATCATAAAATACTGGAAAGTCAGAATTCAGCCATTTAACATCCAAAAACATTAACAATCATGTTTTCAAACCTATTCAAAGAAGACTTACCAAATATCTTTGAAGATTTTGATTTCTTCTTTGCTTTTGGTTTTCCAGCGTGTTCCATTGCCAGTTCCTGTTGTGCTGTGTCGGAGGAGTTGAACCAGCACAACAGCTCTTCCCCTGGCTTGATCTCCTGTTAACAATATGAAGAACCACACAGTTAAGAACCAGACTTGGAGTCCATAGCATTCAGCGACAGTAAGATCTGGTCTTCTAAGATGGTATGGTCACCTTCAAAGAATGGACAGTGAGAAGTGGCCTAGGAAGATCATCACACTGGATGTGGAAGGCCAAAATCCATGAGGTCGACCAAGAAAGAGATGGATTGACAACGTGAGGGAGGACCTGCACCACCTTAACCTACATTACGCCAACCCACAGGATAGAGGCAAATGGCGGGCTGCCATCAGCATCAGTGTGCAAGCACGTCTAACCCTCGAAAGACGGGGAACAATAGACACTAATTTGACTAAACCGGATAGTGAGTACTTAAGTGTATTTATTAAGTTTATTTGACAAGAGTATCGGGCAAGGTTTGTGGCTATATACACATCAAGTATGATCAGATACTTGCACATCTAGAGTTTGGGCAGATAGTCGAGCATGGAGAAACACTAAATGATTGCCTTAACCTCCAGATCATTTGTATTTTTAGTTCTTCAAACATTTGTTTCTTTCCTGAAGCAATGTAGCTCCGTGCTATTCCCACATGATATCATGTCAATCATCACTACAATCAACTGGTGTTATAATGGCTTCTCTAATGGACTTTTTCCCCCAGCTATTTTACAGATTGTGTTGCTTTCTACAATAGCAGACAATCTCTTAAACATAACTTGCAAAAAACCTGAACAAACTATCTTGTTGTATAATGCTTTACATAACTGTCATGTCCTTCAGATTTTGTTAAATAAGTAGTACATACATGTAGGCATGTGCAATGGCCATTAGTGAATTGAGTGTTTGCTTGCCCTGTTCAGGTAATTTTGAATGTTGCTTGCACTGTATGCAGAAAAAAGTATTTCGAGCCCTGTGCAGGTAATTTTGAATGTTGCCTGCACCTGTGCAGGTGTGCAGAAAAAGGTATTTCCAGCCCTCTCTTTCTTTCTTCCTTAAATGCCCACGATCATGACAATGATCATTCTGGCATACTCATTTCCACCTGAGTAAAGTGAGGAAAGTCGTGTTAAGTGCCTTTCCCAAGGGCACAAGATCGGTGACATGGCAGGATTCGAACCCGGGACCTCTTGGTTCTGAGCCGAATGCTCTGTCGTTACGCCACACGACCCCACACAACAGCCCTACCTTACCTTGATGGTTTTGTAGTAGATTCTCTGGTGCTGTTGAAGGGCTACGATGTTCTGTTCCTCAAAGTACCGGGCACTGTTCACATAACGCATCCAGTTCCCCTTGGTGGGATCCGAGGCATCCACACAGAACCAGCCTTTCCCTGTACGGATCTGAGAGAAAAAGTCTTGAATAAGTTTAATTGTTTTATTAGCACACACCGTTTAATTTGTTGGTTCTCAGATTTTTTTCAACGATGCTGGGATCCAAGGTATCCACACAAAACCAGCCTTTCCCTGAACGGATCTTCTTCCTGCTACCTAACCCCCTGAACAATACAAATTTGGCGCCAAATGGTTTATGGAACAGGTTTATGCCTTGGTGCACTCACTTTTAAGCAGTGAATACTGTCATATTCACCTTTTCCTGCTATTAATATGTACACTTGCTATACCAATAATTTCGCCTTAAAATGTCCGAGAACCCACAAAATAAATTGGTGTGGCCTTACCTAAATGCATTTCATTGCAAGATGACCCCAAGATTTCTTAAGATCACCCTTAAGGGCCCTTTTGTGGAATCTTAAGTACGAGTGACATGGGGTCAAGGTCAAGGTCAATTCTTGCCCAAAGCAAGACTAAGCAAAATTAAGTTTCTAAGGCTACAAATTGATAGAAACTATTCCCAAATACACTGCAAAAACGATTAAGACCACCTCAAAGACTTACTATAAGGTCAGGCCAGTTTGTGGGAATTGCTGATTACATATTTGGAGGGTTTGCCTTGCATTTGGTAGGTTGAGAGTTTGATCCCTGGCCGAGTCATACCAAAGACTTTAAAATGGTACATACTGCTTTCTCTGCTTAGCACTCAGCATTTGGGAAAGAGCATGGTATAGTTGAACACACACCACTACCAGTGGACTAGCCACCTGCTGTAGTGATTGCACAACTGTGTGGCCCAAGGGCTATATAATGTAGAATTGGAGATGGGTGCCGCCCTATGCACCATCTTGTGCGGATCGGTATATACAACTGCAGATACAGAGGAAAGTGAAGAAGAAAAAAAAACCCACCTCCCACATGTAGTCAGGGTTTGTGACTTGAGACTTCTTCTTCTTCTCCCCTTTGAAAGGCCCATACTTTACTCCTTTAGGAATACTCCGTTTGCACCACACTCCTGTAAAATGTAAGAAAAAAAGATTTTATTGTTAAAATACTTGTAAAAAACTTACTTTCTGGTTTTTATCTTCGGATTTTGTGGTACCACATGTGTCTTGTTGTAATCTGCCATGCCATTCTTTTTTACTGTTTATTTATTAATAATTGAAAAATTGAAGGAAGAAAGATTTTTAAAAAAGAAAAAAAGTCATATTCAACTACTTTAATACGTACACACATACACCAATGCTTAGAATATTCTATCAATCAAAAAGAGTCCAGTAAGAACTACATAAAAGTGCCACTTGACAATGTGTGTTCAGTGTAGACAAAGTCAACATACCAAAATGGAAAAAAAAACCAGCAAACTTCAAATTCCATGGGAAACTAGTTTGCATCAATGAGAAAATACAAGAAATTTATATTCATAGCTCACACTCATAATCACTAAATGTTATATTTCTCACCATTTTTTGTAGATACACCCGATCGCTTAACCTCGAGCTCTGCTGGAATAACCATGGAGTCTGGTACAGCATCGAAGTCTATGGTGGAAGAGGCCATCTTCACACATCTACAGGTGGAAACAGCAGAAGAAAAAGTTACTCAATGAGACCATCTAGATTCTACTATTTTTGGAAATCATAACTGTTGTTAGACTGTACTTGGTATTATTGACAGATAGTACATGACAGTTTTTATTCAATAAAAACTTTCATATTTTTCAATATCATCAAGCCTTAGTTATTAGTCCATTATGGACTGAGGGAATGAGTTAAAATTAATGTTTACTTACATGTAAGGTGAAAGTGAACACAATAATCATTAATTTAAAAAGGACAATACTTTGCTTAGTAAAGGTCAACATGGAAACCTACTAGGCTTCAACAACTGAAAACCTACTAGGTTTCATACATATGCAACAGCCTCTAAAGTATATGTATACATGGTGATTTTCAAGTTGTACAGTTGGATCAAAATGACATCTCAATTGTAAATTTGCTGTTTTCTCCTTCTTGTACCACGTAGAAAAAGACATTTGTTTGGCCTAAATGGCATTTACAATCATTAGAAAAGCCATTAATAATTACCGCTAAAATATCCTGCCACGTTGATTGTAAGATAGACTAGCTGATGAATATTTCATAAGAAGAACAATTTTCTTATCACCTAATCATTTCTTTCACATATGAAGTGTCAACAGTATTTAGTTAATTTAATATTTCCTCTGAGTCAGTTAGGTTGACAATTGTATCTCATAGTTTTTTATGACAGAAAAATAGAGTCTTGTTATGGTTTTGATGTTTACTATAATGTAATCCAATATCTACTCTTCCTGACACAATGACAACCTAACAAATAGATTCTCCAGCAAACCATATATCCTCCTGGTACAAAATACATACATGTACTGTAGTACCCTTAGTGCCATCTGCACCGAGGAGTTTGATTCCCACCCTCCTGGTCGGGTTTAGAACTGTTAAACTCTGTGCACAGATGTACCAAGTGAGCAAACATTACATAACCATGTGTCTTGTATGTTCCCTTACAATCTGTAATCCTCCATAGGCCAGTTGCATTCAATCTGCTGGACCCTGTATAGGCTTTTACTAGCTAATGGACCAATAGGCATGTTACGTCTGTCCAAAGAATCTCTCTGCCTGGGGCAAATTCCAATTGGTCAACAAAACAAATGCCCACACACTACATTCTTCTGCATAATTCCTGACTTTGCTATTTCACACTGTTCTTCAGGGAGAGAGCTCGAGAGGGGAGTTGTAATACAGTGAATGAAAATATCTTCATAATCATATCACTTTTTAATTCTAAAGTATTGACTCAATTACAAGTGACTATTTAAATGATCACAATGCCAAAATAAAGCACAATTCCCTCCTTCCTCTCCCTCTCTCCCTCTTTGAAAGTCTCTCATATGCATGTCTTATGCCTATTAAGCATTATGTGGGAGAGTGCATAATTACATGAATCTAATAGGATGGGAGTGGTAGTAATTACAACTACTCACAAGGCTAGGTGTGTAAGTAAAAGGATTATAGTTATCATCACAAACCATGCTTTTGGCAATTTCATAACTAACAGACCTAGATGCACAGGTTTTGATAACTTAGACGTGGCTGCATTTATGGTAGTTAACTACTAAATTATGCACACTTTTATACATATCTACTGCTGATATTGATTGAAAGAAGGCACCATTTTAGCCTGTGGTGTCCCTAAGAATAGCCATAGCATATCAAGGTAGTCAACTTCTTCTTTTGATAAGTATACAGTTCTCATTACTGACAAGCAATCTGATTTTTGAAAATGCAGTCCCTGTTGTGTACATGTGTGATTCAGGGATGCTAGACTATGTATAATTTGCCCTTGGCTTAAAACTTAATGGTTGTCAAACATGTAAAGCTCTAGCACACCATGATATTATTAATGAGCTCCACCCCCGAGGCTTTCTCTTGTTTCTAGGTAACATTTTACACTGTTTATAGGAATTATCTTAGAATCGCAGACCAAGCAAATGTTGTGCCTGTTGTGTCATTCATAAATTCTTTCTTTCGTGGGACCTGTCGGTATGAGCATATGTCAAGAAACAACAGACAAATCATGACATCTACATGTATGCATGTGTGTATTTTCCATGCAAAGGTTTGATAGGCTAACCTTACACAGGTAATTTTCACTAGCACTTGTCTAACAGAGGGGAAAGCTGTCAGAAACCGGAGCAGGATCAGGAGAAGGTATTTACAACATGTAATTACAGGTACATAATAATTCAAAGAATCAAAGAGTTTATGACAAATGGATTTTGTAATAATTCTTATTGGCACATGTAGGTCTTGGCCTAAATTTGGTGAAATTAAGATTTCGAGTTCCAAAAACATCATATTTTTGGTAGTTTTAGCAATAATGCACAAAAACTGTCCTCTGGACAAGATAACATCTTCCTCACTTTTTCATGCAAGATTTATAGACTGTGCTGGTAGCATAGATGTGGATATGGTGTATCTACCGAATGCGACTGTCTTTTCTATGGGTCATTTCTGAAGTGGGCCAATTCTCTGTTTTTACGACTGTCGGCGATAAAGAGGGTCGTAAATCTGGATCACTGGAAAACTGGCAGACTTGCGGTGGGATCTTATCCTGTGTAGATCAGTCCGATTCAACCCAAATACAGCGTTCAATGGTGGGACAGAGGTACTCTCCAAGCAGATCTTTTGGTGGCTGCAAAGAGTCTTTTACTACATCAGTATCAAATTGGCCAGGCTGTATCAGCCAGGTCATTTTCAAAGGCTATACCTACTTGACTCTTGTCAACTTGAAAGCTACAGTGTTTGAAATAAGAAAATAATTTCTTTGAACAAGATGGATGGATAGACTTGACTGAATTATGAATGATAGTGAAGTCTTGTAAGGGGAGGGTCCACAACAAGCTACATATGTAACATTACCTAAAATGGGAGGTTTCATATGATCATTACAATGCTTGCTTCCTTTCTTCTTAACAGTGCTCATAACATTCTAGTCGTTCCTGGAACAAACTAGCTAATTTTCCTGCAAAACCCCAGAGGAAGCACATGGCAGACTCATTTACTGGGTCATCTCAGGTTATTGTCAAATATAGCAGACTTCAATACATCCTAGAAAGATGGATCTAGGACATGATGAATAATTATAAACAATATTCAGCAAAAAGCAGAAACTTCAAGGATGCAATGCACACAAGCATCACATACAGCAAACAAAACACAACATCTATGAATTAAAGTGCTCTTAAAGTCCATAATAATCTTTTATGACAAAAAATAAACAACACTGAAATTAAATTGCTTGTTCACCCTACATTCTTGTTCGGCATTTAGTATGTTTTGACCAAGGTGGACATACCGGGAAATAAAATTTGTCAGTATTTATCTTGGATGAGTCTGCTCAATCAGAAACATGAACATACTATACACTTGACAAGATAACTGGGACAAAAAACAAGACATCCTTTTCGTCTCGCCTTTCGTTATTGATCCACACCACCTGAAGCATCAGGAATAGAAAGAACTCTGTATGACAAATCACGAGCCAACCAGGCTACATGTTTTAACTGACAGCATCATATGATGTACCTGGCATTGCTATCTCATCCCTGCAACGCATTAATTAGTCATTCCTGAGCTTGAAAGACTCTGGGGCACTTATAACATGTATCAAGCAGCCGAACTCACACTGAGGTAAAACGTGATACTTTTTCGTTAGCTAGTAGTGCAGCTACAGCTCGTGTCTTCAGCATGTCAAATTTAAAACATGCCATGTCGTCCTCTTCTCCATAAGTGTGTTGGGTTCTTTACGTGCAGAGGTTTGACACCTCCAAGGCTTATGCCTTAAAAAATAAGCTCCCTTAAATATCTGTCTTCTGGAACCACAGAATTCGATCCAAATGGTAAAGCACCAGGATTGCTGTGCCAATGAGAACATCACATGCAGAACTATCAGATATCCAATTAACTATCTAAGGCTGGAATCTTAAATCTCATTCTTGCTTTTACAAACTCTGTTTGAAACACATTCTCCTATTGTACTATACCTGAACACATAGTATTACGTACATGTATCTATACAACTAAAGTATGTGGATGCCATTTCAAAATTGTTTAAATAAAAACGGCTGTTAGTGTAAACATCACACTTTTATATTATTCAATTACTTGCCTTTCAGATTTGCATTAGAAAATGTTTTTATTCCCCATCACTTTCTTGCTAAATCCAACTTCTTATAAATATTTATGTTAGTAATAACTCTTCTTGGTTATCACAGACCAAAAAAAAAACTCCAGCACCTCTCTTAAAATTGAAGTTGTTGTGTTTTCAGAACATTTGTATTTTCTTAATGAGGTCTGATCCCACAAAAGAAGGGGTCTGATTACTAAGAAGTGAAAATAACAATAGCCCCAGGACACTAGTCCTATTCACTAGTTTTCTGGGTTTAGTGTGTATTGTAGTCTTGTAGACCTTATGACAAAGCATGTACAGGTAACTTCATACACACTACAATATTACAAGGAAGAGTGCTGTTGGTGAACTTCACTGTTTACAATGTAGCAAACACATGCATGTATTCTACCAGAGGTCAGAAGTTACTTTACATTTCTCAAGTTTTCAAAAGAGGCCCATGGGAAGTTTTTGTCACCTGCTTCCAGAATGGCAATTGGCATAACCAGTTACCACAATTCCTATCATCACCTTTTATATAGCCAAATTCAATCAAAGTACATATTGGAAGTCTCTGTACCAACACTGCTTATCCAATGGTAACCACAACTTTGGGGTCATGTCAGGTCAACTGGGTTACGTCGTGACCTCACATGACAGCCCTCTACTGGATTCAAAGAAAACACCTGGAAACTCATCTTCTGTGGAAGACTGGAAATATTGTATGGCAAGAAAGTTCAAAACGTGTTAAATTTTTCAATTGTTAAATGACAAACAAAATTTAGCAACATTTTTTTGACAATTGGACTTCTGTGTTTGTGTACCAAGGCCAGTCTCTACTATTGAGAATTGTTAAAATTTGCAACAAATTATACAAAAATTGGTTGAATCCAGTATCAACACTCAATTGTAATATAGCAAATATGGATTTAGGCCTTTCATAACTTTGGGAAGACAAACTATGATTGTTTGCCTCAGGGCATTTATGAGGTACACATAGGAGTCACTGTGGGAAAGTGTCATATGATTTTGAAGTCCAAAACAATATTTAGTTTTTAGCAGCTGTAGCAAAATACATACTATTAGATTTTGAAAAAAATCATAAAAGGAACAACTTATTGACAAAGTTTTTGTCATTTTGTTTTAAATAACGTGTTCATAATGTTGTCAACACAAACTTGAAGTAAGTTATAACTTTAGTATGTCTAACTTGCTTGCAGCCCTCTCTAAAAAGAGAAGTTTTAAAAGGTATTTCTAAGAAATACACTTAAATGTTTAATATCTGACTGTCTGTACAATTAACATAATTTCAAACAAGTGACTGTCAATTACACCTTTCCTACTGAAACATGAGAAAAATCAGTTTCATATTACAATGCAATGTTTTGATGCAGCCCTACAGTATCCAATCAACCTTGATTCTTTATCAACGACAAAAAGATTGAAAACCATAACTAAGAAATTTGATGGTGCTGTTCATAAACCCTATCTTGCTACAATTGCAGTAGACATGACAATGCTAGGTGACTGATGATTGTACTATGTAGCATGGATGAGCATTGCTGACGCACCCCACAATGCACCCAATGAGTCATAGAATCTGATATCACGTCCAATCCATCCCAGTTGGTAATCTCCTGAAAGCTTTGACAGACATGTTGTGATTGCAGGAACACTATACCAGGCCTGGACATTGCAGAATACGATATTACTGCTTCAGTGTGTGTAGAAGCAGCATCTATCACTCTGGTAACTGCGCCATCTAAAATATTTCATGCTTGTCAGCTTCATTTCTCGTAAAGACAAAACTGTTCGTTTTATTTGTAGTCTGTTTTACACATGACGCGAAATAGCGATGGAATAGCCATGACAAATTTAAATCTTTCCTTCCAAGTTGAACTACCTGGGGTGTTCCTCTTAGCTATAGACAGGCTGTCACTACACTTGTCCTTCCAATTCGTTTGTAGGTCACAGCAAGGACAACTGGTGATGGGGTGCATAATAATGCGAGCGTGTCTGCGAGAAAGGACAGATAAGCACGGAATCTCAGCAAAAGAGTCGCCTGGGTCCTCCTAGGAGACACTGACAGGAAAGAATGCAGAAGATAGCTTAACAAGGTGCCAAACGATGGCTAGGAGGTCAGGATCTCAGCAGCAAATATGGGTGTGGCCAGTGTGTGTCTATTATGGACAAGTTTCACATGGCACACATGTAGCATGTCATGATCCCATTCCGAGGATTTAAAAGACTTTATGCAGTCTAGCTACCTGCGACCTGATCTGAAGTATCACAATGTGTCCACGTTTGGCCCGCTAACTGTTTCTCCTGACAACAGCCACGCGTGCTGCATGGGGGGACAAACACAATGTCCTTTGACATGCTTTTGAAGCACAACCCTAACCCCATGCTGATCAGATTGCACTCAGAGAAATACATGCGCCCTGGCATATTGTCTCGGAGGAGAAGAAAGAGAAAAACAAACACTTCAGGCACATCCTAGAGAAATCCTCCTAGTACATTCTAATGTTGACAAGTTCTGACTATGTATATAGATCTGTCAGTATGTGAGTTACACACATGTACATGAACACAAGTCCCTTCAGAAACAAAGAGTACCCAGTCAGATTGTATATTGTATCATACACTGCTATTTGGTTACATGTAATCTGATTTGTTGTGCAATTGAGAGGTAGTATAGAATGCTAAGGTCTGGTATGACACTTTGACAGAGGAAGTATTTGTTCGAGCAGGTTTAAAACAGGAACTTTTCCTTGTGATAATAAATCTCACAGGACAAAGCATGCTCCGTACAAAGGTCATTGTGGAGTGAGCGAGGTTGCTACGCACATACTACCTCGCACTCGCATATAGAAAATTCTAGAAAGAGAACAGTTTACACAAAGTAATCGCAGCTATTCAAGTGTCATTGTCATAGAGTTGTCAACATTGACAAAGTATTATACAACCTCTAATTGTGTAACAGTTACAGAATGTATTTGCAATGTTGTTCTCTTTGGAAGGATGGCCCCTACACTACATGTACAGTGCAAGGTGCATTGTGTGTTTCAATACCTTAGCCTATGGCAGTGGCTAGCATTGCAAAAATGCTGGAAAGGATTTACAGCAATAAGTCAATCAGTTCTCTTACATGCATGAGGTGATTTGAGGAGCACTTACATGGAGTTGCAATCAACTTGCCATGTGTTGTTACAGAGCCGCACACACTGCAACGCCCTTTGTGATAGTGCTGGCAAGACAACATGCCATCCCGCTATTATGTGCGTAGCACAGCATATGTTAGGCGAATGCCTAAGTCCACTGTGTCCAAAATCACGATTCCACGACTAAATCGGTATGCTGAGAGTCTGTACTCACTGGGAACGTGAAAACTGTGGCGAAAAACGCCTCTAGGAGCCTCTGTTCCACTCCCAATTTCGACAGAGACGTGGTGTTATCGATCGAATAAATCGTACTGAGCGGCCATGAAAGTTCAACGAAATCACCCACCATTTTGCGAAACACGCAACTTTCGCAGAAATATCTCAGCTTCGCCGGCGCACATAAAACCCACGAAGCAAAAACTTGGGTCGTAAGTTCTATAATCTATAAACCTTCGGTGAGACATGGAAGAAACAAGTGAGAGGAAAGTTAGAAATTGGTCGAACACGTCGAGAGATGCAATGTTTACCTAAAAGGTCAGCGCCGCCTGGATGCTAATTTGGTCTTCTTGCGGGTTTTTATATCGGTGGCACGTAAGCACTTGCCCGATATTTTCCCTCAAAAATCTCACTCAACAACAAAAAACGCAAAACTGATCCACGAGACGGGTAAAACAAAGTTCAATCTACGAAATTACGGAGAGATTTTGACGAGACAACCCGAATTTGAGATTATCTGAGGAGATTTCTGCGGTTCTCTCGTAACTTACGACGGGGTGAGTGATTGTCACAGAGTGGAATGCTGGCTGAAGCCGTGTAAAGAATAGGGTGTGCGTCCCGTCATAAACTGGCCAAAATATTTTCAATCCTGCCACTAGGGGTGAAAGTAAGTACCTACACACTCTCCTGGAAGATTCCCCTCAAAGTCTACAATGGAATCAGGCGGCAGGGACGGCATGGAAGACAACAAAACTGGACAAATGTCGGCGGAGCCCAACTCACCAAGTGGAATCCAAGATGGCGTCTCTCCCTGTCTGTCTGCTGGCACCAGGAGTCCCCTGGGGCGCACGGCATGATGGTAGACTCTCTCACCTCCACACCCAAGGACAACTTAGGGACTGTACGATATTTACCGGGGGGGGAGGGCTGGTGCAAAGAGGGTCCGGTAAAAAAAAATTCGATGGCCCTCCCCCCGGCTCAAAAAAAAATTCGATGGCCCTCCCCCCGGTTCAAAATTTTTTTCGATGGCCCTCCCCCCGCCCCAAAAAAATTTTCGGTGGCCCTCCCCCCATTTTTCCATGCCTTTTTTCTTCCTCTTTAATACTCATACAACAAAAACAAACTTTTTAATAGAAAATGTGGACGGGACAGGCGTCAAGGCGCGCGCGCCCGGCCCAGGCGTCCTGCTAAGAGCCGAAGGCGCAAGCCGTTGCGCCGCATGAACCAGGCACGAACCTAGGGGGGTTAGGGGGCATGCTCCCCCCGGAAATTTTTGAAATCTTTACCCTCTGAAACGCTATTTGCTGCATTTTGCTGGTACACCGAGCTAAGTTTATTCCTCTTTTTCGGGCTATATTTCGTCCACGAACTTCTTCCACGTGCTAGTATTTACCAAGGAGCTTCTAGAAGCTCCTTGTATTTACACAACCGGGAAAACAATATTGTCAGGTTGTTTTCAATTTACTTTGGAAGGACATTCAGTGATCTAGAGGCAAATAAATGTTGTGACAGTCCTTGGTTTAATCAAAATACCTTGTTTAATGCAGCCACATCCACGCCGATAAGTTTGAGCGGGGCGCTGGGCGGGATCTTTATCGATGACGCATTTACGATTTTAAACAAGCAAAAACAACCACCGTTTATACCACTGGGAATGGTGCGTTATGCCGCAAAAATTAATCAAATGTCCTCAGAAGAGGCTTGGCTACATTTCTATCGATATCGTTACGAAAGCTGCTACGAAACGCGAGTTACGTCTTTGGTTGAGGTATCGTCGACTTTCGGCTTCTTCGCGCCAAGGTTCGCGCCCGGCCCGACGACCAGCTTTCGAAGGGGGTTGTGGGAGATTTGGACGAATCCACTAGAATGATAGGGATGTCTACTATTTTAACGTAACATTCTGCCGATTCCACTGGCTGGCGAATCGCTACGGTCGCCATATTTTTAATATATATTTAATATACAAAAAATTTCGGTGGCCCTCCCCCCGGGCCGATTTATTTTTCGATGGCCCTCCCCTCGGTTAAAATTATTTTTTCATGGCCCTCCCCCCGGGCCAAAAATTTTTTCAATGGCCCTCCCCCCCAGTGCACCAGCCCTCCCCCCCCGGTAAATATCGTACAGTCCCTTACAGCATCGCTGGTAACATCTTCCAGTGGTTTTCTCAATCTCGGAAACTTTAAAACTACATTTACACATCTAAAATTTCAGGAATACACACTTTGACGGGGGTAAAAATTTCTCCACTTTGGACTGTCAAACAATTTCTTTGTTCTTAAAATCACGTGCACACCTGTACATACTCTATTGCGTTGAGTTTCATATAAGTTAATTTAAAGTCTCTTTAATAGCTGCATATTAATTGATAAGTCTGCTCTCTCTCTCTTAGTAGTCACCCTATTTATGTAGGCAGTGCATCTGTCCATACTGGTGTTATCTAATCTATTCAGAACGCAGTGAGCGGGGTGGTAGGACAGACACTGCCATCTTTGTCCTTCCCCGAGTCACGAGAATTGGGTCCGCCACTTGCCGGTTGCCCAATCACGTCCACTAGACAGCCTCTGCCAGTCGCCAACCCCCGGTTGCGCAAGTGTGTGTTTCTGTCGTCTGACTGTCATGTGTTGTTAACACTCTCCGATCGGTGGCACTTGCACCTGTGCTCTACATATGTATACACACTCTCCCTCGCCGGTGAAAAACTACCGTAGGCACAATGAGGCCATGGTTAATAATAAAACCAATCTTCTTCTATAAATCAATACAATCTGTATTGACACACGGGAGGAGGGGATCGACAACTATCTGACGAGAGAGAGAGAGGGAGCCCTCGCGTGACTCGGGGTAACCTCTGCACCTGTGTGAAGGTTTTGCGGTGACGCATCGCATAATTCAATACCCAGCCTACACTCACAGTGTACTTAGGAACCGTCACATGCCTGGTTAACTGTTAGTCACTCGCTCAAGCGGAACTCAAAACTACGGACTGAGTGCAAAATTTATAGTCTGTCAGAGCTTTCGGGGAAGTAGATTAAAACATGAGCTGACCAATGGCACATTGCCTCAGTGATGACAGTACTCTCTTCTTGTGTACTAGTCTAACCTGTTCTTTAATATTCCCCCTCCCCCAAAGACAGAATCATTGAGACAGACGAGAAAGGGTGAGAATCATGCATACTTGTTCATGCCTGTGCTAGAATATCTTTTCCGAGATGATCTTTTTTCTGAGTTGAAGACTTTGTGCTGGATAAGCGTGCACAGAAAGTGTTTCGGGAACAGATCGCGTCCTTCCGTTGTAGTTTTTTTTACGCCTCCGGGTTAAAAAGTAAACAGACTGCCACCATTGTTGAACAATGAATAAACAAAGTACGAAAGACATTCTGAACTGGTAGTTATAATCAACTACACTGCATGCACTTATGAAATTTTTCTTTATCAAAAAGTATAGCCTAGACACCAAATCAACCAAAGTCTTCCTCGTTTTATGATGTCTCTAATTCAGCTTTATTCTGATGACGGCGCCGTTTCAGAGTTTTCACCGACGTTTGATAAGTGTAAAAACTCGTTAAGGGATAGCCATTCTGTTGGTAGCAATTCTATGTAAGTTATTCGCTTTTATTCTGCTTCAAGGTGAAAGGTTGTCACTCAGAATGCGGAACTGACTTCACTGCCGTGCGTCGGTTAGACTCGGTAAAAAGTCCATGAATCGAGAGCGGACACGTCATTAGAAATAAACAAGAGGTCAAAGGTTAGTCCATTGGCAGCACCTGATGGCAGCCATGAATGAAAGACTGGATCCTTTCCTTAAAGTATACATATCTTTGTGTCACACTTTTCATTGTCGACTGGTGTCTATAGACATCGGTTCTGCTAGAGCCATGCTTTAAAAGGAACCTAGATGATTTCTGGAAGAGTGATTGCGTTACGTGTAGGTCATGTCCGGATCCAAACAGCTACAAGGGTTTCCGGGGTTGAGAAAAATGTATTGTCCAGACAATATAGCACGGGCTGGATAGAGAAACATTCGGCGTTAAATGTGACCACCACCTAATGAAATTGTATGTCCCTCTTCCTTCGGTAAGAGATGTGAGTTGCAAACTTATAACGAGGATCATTCGATGTTTACCATTCTATCACAGCTATCATATTTAATTATATAACCTTACATACATCTTTTGACCGAGGAGATTAAGTGAATTCACTCCAGCAAGCAGTGAATCAATTCTAATTCTGTCTGTTTTCTCGTCTTTGAGAGTTTGTGACCAGAGGGCCTTCTTTTGCCGCCCACCCGACTGTGCCACAGTGAAGGTGAGATCGGCTTCCCTCTCAAGTACCATTCATCGCTCAAGTTCCGGCAGCCATTTTCTTTTTCAGACGGATATCGTAAGCTAGAGGTAATCTATAGAGCGGATATCTGAATCCGAAAACAACACGCTTATAAGAAAAACACAGGCAACTGTATACATCTAGATTAGAAGGCGGAGTGGTCTGCAACACCCCGGAAGGCTCTGTCCTCGCTAATGAGTCACCTTCGGGTTTTTGAAATGCAACCCCAGATACGGGACCATTGATGTCATTGATGCATATCAAAGGCCTCCGTAACAGGCGGTTGGGATGAAGCGCATGTTCCGCCAAGATCATGTGAAAAATTAAGCACGCTTGGAGCCACTAGTAGTGGATTACACACGCAAAGACATGCCCACAGGTCAACCGGACTGGTGAACACTGCCGAACAAATGTAGCTGCCGTGAGGCCCCGATCTCTGAAAATCCAACCTCGCTGATGTAGTTACGACCACATCATATTTCTTTGACAAATGCAGTTACAGTAAGGGGCCCGTGTACGCGGGTCTTGTTAGCTACCTTTACAATAGACTGGTCTGTGTGGAATGTCGATCACACAATATCATCATCAACTCAAGCTTCGTAACGATCTTCGACAAATCGTTGTCACAGGCGATGTAGTCATCGTCATGTAGCCGTTAGCATCGTTGTGATTCATTCTCACAAGGACCATTATAAGTTTCAATACACCTTGCGGCATATTTACGCCATAGTAGGGTATCTTTACAACACAGGTCACTTACAATTTGGAAAATCGTTTTCCAAAATTTTACTGGCACAATCTTTACAATGCTACGTTGACGCTTTTTACCACAAGACATACATGTAAGATCATACGTCAAAGATCATGCTATACTTTGTATCATGATATCTTGTCAGAGTAAGTATGCGTGGAGATGTCTGATTCTGATATGTATCTTTCTTAATAAGAATGATCACTGTTAAATGATTGCCATCATTGTTATGATTATCTATATGTACATGTTGTCAATATCATCATCACTGATGTAATAATCGAGGTCATTTCAATCATAATGTTTTACTATCATCGTTTAAATCATCGTCGCAATTATGGTTACATTTGTCGTCACGCAGTATCATTAGCCAAGTGGTTGCGTTGTTATTCAATGTCATGAGCATTGTTAATACAGGGACTCACAATCATTATTACCAAAGCAGTCTGGAATCAATTGCCATTGCCACTGCAGACTACCCAATCTGTGCGTTTATTATTTTTCTTCAACCTTTATTTAACCTTGAAAACGTACAAAATACACTCTTCGGCCTTTGCCGCTTTTCAAGAGTTCAAGGGAGGATGGTCAGGGGTCTTGTGTACAATGCATCATTGTTATACAGGGGTTTCAACAGTAGATGCAAATTCAAAGATTATGCTAAACGCCGACAATAAGATTCCATATTCAATGTAGCAAAATATTTAGTCTATAGTGGTTCGTCGTAATAAGTTATTTTAATGCTGCAACTGAGGTTGCCGTTGGTAAATTTAATGCTAATCTTTTCCACAACACATGGACTCTGTGATCTGTCAATCACGACTACGCATTAGTCAATGATTTTTATTTTTACCTTCGCAGATAGAAAACATAATGTTTTCCCTCAGTTTCTTCTTCCTCTTCTCCAAACAAACAAATAAAGTCAATGACCTGGACCAGACGTCTGTCACCATGGTAACTGGTGCTGTAGCAGACAACCTATGGCGTTGGATTACATTTTGTAGCAGGACATAGTTGGAGGGGCTGGTCACTATATAATGTATGTGAATGTGTTTGAGTAAGAATAAACAGAGCAGTAGTTTGTTGGGCTAGACCACGTAAAGGTAAACATTTCTAGTATTAATGATGTGTTTAATTAATGTAGTTGAATGATGTACATATTGGATGGATGTTTGTTGTTGTTATCATACAACGTAATCCCAACGTTTCCTATTTTATTATTTAACTTTCAATTTCGAAGACCATGCCTCATTTGAAAATCCTGTTTACAAATACTTTCACGGAACAAAATTTTTGCGGTAATAGTTGAATGTCCTAATCTTAAATACACACACAATGCGGAACAATACGGGTCTATAAAACACAATGTTGTACAAGGCCCACATTATTTCCAAGTTACGAACAGACTGAATAGACGTATATATATAATATGTGGAGAGGCTTCAAGCAAATGGATACGATTCATAGATATTTGATGTAGTTTCTTTATGCACCGTTTGAGGTTCTGTGTGATATAAGATCGGTGTTCTGAAAGCCTTTATGTCCGCTGGCAAGACAATCTGGACCGTCCTCAACGTTGTTCCATGTGGCTATAAGCACCAGGGCCCTATTGGCATATAACAAGGATTTATTCTTGAATTTCTGGGGCCATTTTGTCCCTATGTACATGTTTCACTTGCAATGTTTCTTTGCAACGTACAAAATGACGGGTGTTGCATTATGTTCCGCCCGTGTTTGATGTTTCTTCTCTTTTTGGTGTGTGGAATTCATGTGTCACATTTGCAGTATAGTAAGTTTAAATCTATATTCCAACAACGGACCATGAAACTGACCATGAAACATTTCAAAATCTCGGGAAACAATCTGGGCAATCTACAAAATTGCTACCTGGTGAGAAAAGTCTTTTTGTTAGAAAGAAGAAGCATCCTTTTCCGCTACAGGTTGCTTTACACTAAAACTAACTCAAAAAGCACAAACTTTGCATTGCAGCTCCAACACATGTCAATGGCAGAGGCAGCCTAACCATGTGTAATTAAATGCATCAACGAGAATTTCACAGTAACGAATAAAACAAGATATTCACAAAAACTCTGAATTTTTCTCGGAGGTGTGAGATCTTCGATTTCTTGTTTGTTGTTGTCACACGTTACCATCTGGAAAACATTTGAAGCTATAAATTACTTGTTCATGTGTATTTTACGTGGCTTACAATTCTGACAGAATGCATAGTGTTTCTATATAGTTTCAGGCGATGGAACGAGTACCTGCTTTCAAGTCAGCTTAGTAATTCCTCGCGCTTAGGTTAAGCTAAAACTAAAGCTTCGTTAATGGATCACCACAGTGGGAGGCATATTACTTCCGCTCACCAGCGTTGTGCTCTGTAAGATGTTATACAATTGGAAAGACAGAAACGCTACCAGGAAAAACAAATACTAGTAATAAGATGTGCCCGTAAGGTAACTTGTGAAGACTCAACATCAGAAGGGCTATATGGGGCAATTTCTTTCTCATAAGAGGACCAGAGGTATTCGTTGTACCACTGTGATGTTTGATATAAGGCGTATATTGTTGTTAATCTTTAGCTACTTGCAATCGATTCTTTTTACATTAATATTTAATCTTGAATTGAGGTATTGTTTTCGGTGTGTCTGCTTGTCTGGCTGTTTCCGTAGTTTCTGTGTTTCCGTAGTTAATCGTGTAGTAGTGGACATCATTTGCATGATTAATGAGGAATAATCAACGAGAACGTTTGCAAAAAACTATTCAATTTCTTGTTTTTATGATGATATCACATATACTTTGTTGTCGATGACTACTGATACGCATTTGATTATCATGAACACTAAGATGCTTAAAACGTTGCAAATACTATATTTTCGTGCTGTCTTGATGACACAAATCATGTTATGAATTCAACCAAATGTACATCCTAGTGATGTGAATATTGTATTTTCTGTACTATCGGAGTCTCTGTCAACAGAAACTCCGATCGGGATCTCTGCCGGTAGAATCGGCCATTCTACCGGCAGAGATCTCGATTGGAGCCTGTAAGTTGTAAGATATTCGCTTAAAAGACCGTCAGAACTTTTCAACTTTGATTCATGTCAGTTTAGTTCAATGGACTGAGTTAAAATTTGGGATTTGTAAATGGAAATTAATAGCATCCTGATCGGAGTCTCTGTCGACAAAGACTCTGATCAGGATCTCTACCGGTAGAATCGCCGATTCTACCAGAACGGAGTCTCTTCCCTAACATATATATATATTCTAGATAGAAGAATTCCGCTTCATGTGGTCCTGACATTGGATACATATCTCATAACATACAAATCTAAACATAATCAAAGATTGAAGATGCCTCATACTTTTGAGTTTAGCCAAGTGTTAAATGGCCCAAAAATTATGAAAACTTCATCATAGGCGATCCATATGATATGGATTGACTGTCTATGTTTGATATACATATTGTTCACTTACTCAACTTCAACAACCGTGCATATGTTATAAACAGAAGTACGAAGTATTTTCACGCCATGCCCGTCACTGCTACGAATGCATAAAGGCTGACGGACTAGTCAGTCTGACCAAAGAAAGTACCTTTATAGTTTATCGTTGAACCGTTTGGCCTTGTATCAGAGATCTGCATAGTCCATTTCAATATCAAAATGAACGTAAACAAGTAGCTGTCATATCTTTCTTTTCAAAATGGATGTTTCAACAATAACAGGTTGTGGCCCAAAACGCTTCTATATAAAACGACATATGCTAGTACGTCTTTATGGTGACTTACAATCCATAATGTTATCTCCCCAATTTGTATGCTAGGTATACACATGAACGTTCTCACCAACTCCTGTATACATTCTGATCATGACTGCTATGAAGAAATATGGTGGAAAATGTCATGTTTCTCTCACGGACTCCTCTTGAGGCAGACACAGACATTAAGAGGGCACAGGTAGTTTAATAGTGTAATTTTCCATCAACAATATCATGGACATAAAGGATAAAATGCTAAAACATCAGATTAAACGGGCGACCATCCTCCCCCAATAAGATTTATCACGTTAGCGTACGTTGCAACGCCTGTCATTTCCTTGTTGTAACACCTGTCGTTTCCTTCCACTTTAAGTGTCATACAGTTAAAAATATCTGAGTGTCTTTGATCGCTAGGAATACAGTTAGACAACCAAGGTTGTCACATATCTGTATGCAGCAGTGTACGCGTACAATTGAAGATTCTCCCTCGCTTCATCAGCCATCACACGGAGCGGCACTCATAGATGCAGTTGACACATACGGATGGATCTCAAAAGGTGTATCTAAATGCCAGGACGTGACACAGTGTCGCAGCATATCCATTTACCCGTGCAGCTACCCATTATATCTGTACTTGTCATCAGTGGATGTCGTCTGTAAGCTAAATCAGTTCACGGCATTCTATAAATAGATTGAGACATTTTCGCTGGAAGTTTGCATGCTTGGGGCTTGAGGAAAATATACATAAATCAGATTAGGTGAACGTGATTAGGTATACAAATATCTGTGAATGAAAGGAACTTGTTGGCATCTTTTGAGTCCAATTGGTTTATTTTTCATTCAAAGATGTAAACTGGGTTCCGGTGTTGAAAAGGTCATCGTTAGACAACTTGCGGTAGTCTTGCCAAGTGTCGTTTCCGGTAAAGGGTAAAGATCGAATAGCGGCCGACAAAACTGATTAGAAGAAAAGCAAATTCAAAACGTTCTGCTGTCAAAACTGTCTCCTTCTGATCAGAGAACCTATTCAGGTCTCAGCAGATTCAACCTAGATACTTCAACAGAAAACTTTCTCTTTCGCTACAAACGCATTTGCAATGGAAAATGTCAAGAAGGCAGGTCTGAAGAAACGATCATGCAAACTTGTAGGTAAGGACTATGTTCTCAAACAAGGTTTCCTAGTACAGACATTTTCAATGTTATATTCAGCAATTAAGAACATGGCTATAAGGATTTGTTTAGCATGGACAAAAAATATTGAAAGTGTTCAAAACAGCACAAAATTCCATCATTTCCATGCTGTCCCAACTAAGTTCACTGACGTAGTTTTCTTACCATGTACATCTACTCTCAATCTCTGCGTCATTTCACATTAAGAATGGTGTAGCTGCGATGTCTGCAATAGATAAGGAACTCCATGCTAGCGTCTTATCAGAGCACACAGCTGTATAAGATGTGGGAGCACCAGCATATCAACTTATAAATGCCCGATTACAAATGCAGACTACATTGAGAAATCTTAACGACTTAACTATCCACGCGAAGGCCTGTCCCTTGGTGCTCAACACTATTCATGCAAAGACCTGTCCTTGGTGCTGAACACTATCCACACAAAGGTCTGACCTTGGTGCTGAACAATATCCACGCGAAGACCTTTTCTTGGCGCTGAACATTATACACATAAAGACCTGTCCTTGGTGCTGAACACTGTCCACGCAAAGGTCTGACCTTGGTGCTAATCACTATTCACGCGAAGACCTGTCCTTGGTGCTGAACAATATCCACGCAAAGGTCTGACCTTGGTGCTAAACACTATCCACGCGAAGACCTGTCCTTGGTGCTGAACATTATATACACACACATAAAGACCTGTCTTTGGTGCTGAACACTATCCACGCAATGACCTGTCCTTGGTGCTGAACACTATCCACGCGAAGACTTGTCCTTGGTGCTGAACACTATCCACGCGAAGACCTGTCCTTGGTGCTGAACATTATTCACATAAAGACCTGTCCTTGGTGCTGAACACTATCCACGCAAAGGTCTGACCTTGGTGCTAAACACTATCCACGCAAAGACCTGTCCTTGGTGCTGAACATTATACACACACATAAAGACCTGTCCTTGGTGCTGACTATTATGCAAGCGAAGACATGTCCTTGGTGCTGAACACTATCCACGCAAAGACCTGTCCTTGATGCTGAACACTATACACACAAAGACCTGTCCTTGGTGCTGAACACTATCCACGCAAAGGTCTATTCTTGGTGCTGACTATTATGCAAGCGAAGGCCTGTCCTTAGTGCTGAACACTATCCCCGCAAAGACCTGTCCTTGATGCTGAACACTATCCACGCAAAGGTCTATTCTTGGTGCTGAATACTATCCACGCCAAGACCTGTCCTTGGTGCTGAACACTATCCCCGCAAAGACCTGTCCTTGATGCTGAACACAATCCATGCAATGACCTGTCCTTGGTGCTGAACACTATGCACAAAAATTCCTGTCCTTGGTGCTGAACACTATACAAGCAAAGTCCTGTCCTTGATGCTGAACACTATCCACGCAAAGGTCTATTCTTGGTGCTGACTATTATGCAAGCGAAGGCCTGTCCTTAGTGCTGAACACTATCCCCGCAAAGACCTGTCCTTGATGCTGAACACTATCCACGCAAAGGTCTATTCTTGGTGCTGAATACTATCCACGCCAAGACCTGTCCTTGGTGCTGAACACTATCCCCGCAAAGACCTGTCCTTGATGCTGAACACAATCCATGCAATGACCTGTCCTTGGTGCTGAACACTATGCACAAAATTCCTGTCCTTGGTGCTGAACACTATACAAGCAAAGTCCTGTCCTTGGTGCTGAACATTATTTACGCAAAACCTGTCCTTGGTAGTGATTTGCATCCATCCACACACACGTGCACAGACACACACACACACGTATATACGCACGCACACACCATCACAGAGAGAGAGGACTTGCATTACAGTTTGTTGCAATTCTTTACATTGTCTACAGGGGACGCGATTGTAGTGTACATAGCTTATTCAGCAGACCCCCCCCCCCCCCCATTTATCACGAGCCGGCAACTTGACGTCATTTCTCTTCCTACGGTGAAATCAACAATAAAAGAACGAATAGGTAAGGGGCTGGTTCATTAATGCTGGGGGTGGGGAGCTGTCATTACCCGTGTTAAGCTAAAATGATTCTGATAATATTCCGTAATAGATAGGTAATGAATATAAGTGCAAAGAAGTGAGTGGGAACAACTGTTTCTTTTCTCGACTTCCCCCGCCCCGGAGAGTAAAAATGGACCACCCCTTATTGAGCACGAAGTCGTGACGAGGCAATACCATGCGAAACATATACAAAACGTGCGGGGAATGACAACAATGGTACTCAATATTCGTGCAGAATTTAGGGCCTTTTCGTTTTCAAAGGTCGGGAAGGGATGGACAGTAAATCGCTAGACTCAATTAAGACTCTTTTCCCATGTCTGGGAGATCTTCATGTGATTTTACTTCGATTTGTTTTGAGCCTGTTTCGGGAAATGAATCTGCCGTTCGTTTCTTCTCACCTGTGATTGCTTACCCTTGCACACCTCGTCGACTTCAAGCCTCATTCCGGATGCTAAAGCTTGAGGGTTAATCTATCATATACAACATGTCACCCGCATTTCTCCACTCAGCGATAAGGGGCGCATGGGACGAAATAGCTGTCAAAGAAAGGAGGGAGAAACTGGTTAGATCCTAACATATTCAAGGTATACGATACAATAGTCACTGTGCATTGCCACGAATGCTGTTCACGAATACAGCCTCTGAGATTTTAGTGTCAGTTAAGTCAGTGATCGAAGAAATTTATTCTCATTCTGTCTTCGGCGTTTTCTCCACATTGTGGACGACAGGAATTCAATAACAGAAAGAAAGAATTGGCACGTCTTAAAAGGTTGTTTATATATTTTAGCCTCGCCAATTCATTTATTTGGGGAGGGGGGTTCTAGTATAAAGCAGGGATGTGGAAAATATTCAGCAAATTCAGACGAAAATATGACACACAGATGCAACAAATGCATAACTTATTGTTTTAACGCTCTATTTCACACTATTTCGTTGTAGCATTCACCCTACTATGTAGGGTGAATACAAGATAAACAGGTCTTTTATGTCATGTACTTAGACACCATTTATAGACTTCTACATGGATTCTATAACGACCAAATTTCAAATCATCAACAAAATAGTTTGTAAAAATCAAATCGTACATAATATCTCACCTTCACTGCATGAGTATGTATGTATCGCCCCTTTAGCCTGTAAATATGAGGCTGGGATATCTATCAGTGTGATATCCCTTCCCTACAGTCATAAACGATTTCCTCTCTCCTATCATCGCGCGGTTATTACTAGTTCATTCTACTGCCCAAGCCAGCATGAAAATAACCTATACACACTCCTTTCAAGCACAAGATCCATATCGTTTCATAGAGTAGTTTCCACAAATATATCTTTCTCACAATGTATACACACGCCTACATTGCGTTCTCTCGTAAAACGAAGCCATAAAAGCTCAATAAAAGAAATGTTGTAAAAGGCTATTTTATCCCTCCAACATGTTTGCGGTTCCTGGCAATTCTCATGCGTGGTTGGAAAGGACGTCAGCAACAGTCGTGAAGTGGACATTATTGTACTGGTGCTGTATCGAGTCGTGCCTCTACTGCATTTGTATGAACTTCTTAACCCTTGTCCTACTGGCAATTCTGTGCATTATATGCTTCCTGTGCTGAGGATTTCAGACCCTCTTGGAATAGGGGGTACTGCTTTTGTTTTACTACGTCTTCAATGTTACTAAGAAGTCCTGATAACATCAGGTTTACAAAAATGAGAAAAAAAATCGAACATTCCCAACATATGTTGCACAGCACCGGGGACATGAATCTGCTTCCCATCATACTAGTATGTTGGGAGCAGCAGGAAAAATTAATTAGGGGTTAAAATTGTCACAAACCCCTTCTAAGTAACAAATTTAGCTAACACATGAGACTCTGATATTCAATTTTGACTTGATGTGGTTTGGTATATGATGTTTCCAATGATACAAGAAGGTTATTACTAATACAATCAATGTCATAATAACGTCATTGCACTTGATACATACAATGAATGGCGTTGACTGACACTAAATGACGTTTTGACATCGATGCATGTTGTGTATCTGTGTTGTCTTTCTCCATTTTCTGTTTCCTAATCCAATAAAACGACAAGCCGAGACGCTACGATCGAATAGACCGAGTGTAATGCTGTATATTTCTTCCCCACAAATCAAAACCATAAAATCTGCCTATCCCTGAAAAAACAGATGGTGTAAACATGTTTTATCCCCGAAACCCGTTTACTTTAGCTCACGATTCTCGCATGTTGATGACCACCCTGTGACAATCGTGAAAACTACATCATTACGTCCATAGCGAATCAACGTCCCTCTTTCATACGCACGCAGACATGTTAAGGTGATATTCACCAATCTAATCAAGACTAGGGCAATCACTTCTCCCCATTTCTAAGACACATAACGTTTAGCACCAAATAAAAAGATTGCAGTCGATCTCGACGCAATGCTAGGAGATAAGAAAATTCTCATCCAACGTTTAAAGTTTTATCGTCTGTCAGTTTTATTAAGGGTGAAATTGACAGTCGCTTTGTGGCAAAGATCCAGCATGACGTCATGTCAAACGTCACGCTTCCCGACGCATCGTATGCAGGAGACGTAACCTACCTGTCAAGGGGCATTTTGGTTTTAATGTATCTTTCCCGTCTGCTTTTAATGTTCTGTGTTTTATACTTCCATCTGGTCTCTGCCTTATGCCCCGCAAATCTTTCTGCAAAGCCCATCGCTTATCATTTGTGGAAATTGCTCGAAAACTGGTTAGGAGCTCTAATTGAAGTCTGCCTGCTGCTAAAACGCGTCGCAATTGACGTTTTAGGTTGAACAATTTCTTGGAAGAGAAATCAAAATTCCGCGGAGGTAATACCCAGGGAGGAGAACGTGTTGTGAGAATCCCTAGGCAAAAGTCGCCAAGTGCTGTATGCTGCTGTTGCACCTTTTGATGCAAAATGGATAAAGTAAGACAAATCGTTTTCATTCTGAAAATGCAAAGTCTGCTGTTGGTTGGGGCATATTTTACTTCACAGTACATAACAGAACAAAAAAGGCGGCAGTACACATGTGAAACATTCCACCCCCTTAATTGGGACTGGTCTTTCCGTGTGCACAAAGATCCACTTCCATTTCGTTGTACATCTGATCTGAAACAGCCGTCGTTTAAGTCGTAATGGTTCTACAACTTCTACTAATTACAAGTAGATGACAAAATTAATGCATATCAATTGCAACTTATGTAAGATGTTGAAACTATAAGTGAACAATATGAGCACTTAGGCCCAGGTTTGAAATGTACACTCGAAGGGAAAGGGCAAACAGCTATATGACAATACAGAGCAAGCATGCCGACCTAAAACCAATAAAGAGCTATTCTATATTCTTTAACCCCCTTTTTGGCGTTTTTGTAGCTCCATGTGGTATACATGCTGTAGGATATCCCATATTGGAGTACTCTGCCAAATGTGTCCTCAACTGACTCGCACCCTATGCGACCCCGACCTTACATGACGCAGGACCTCAATGTGAAAAAAATGACACAGACATTGCCAACAAAACGTCTTTATATATAACCTCTACTCTTGTATTCGTATTTCATAAGTGCGCGACTGAAACTGATAAATAATGATCGGGTATGACAACAATCTTGAAAAAGAAACGTTGTTTGATGTTTGAAACGACATTTGTCTAGTAAAAATGGCGTATTTTCAGTCTTCTTATAAGAATGAAAGATTGCATAGATAGAGCGTTTGTACAAGGTCCCCTGCAACATACAGTTCGTTAAGATCGTTACAAAACTAGTCAGGATATGAAACAAATGTGCAGTCTTTGTCATATGTCTTCCTTCAAAGTCCTCTCTATCTTAGCTTACAAGACAAAATTAAAGAGCTGGCGCTATAGGACTGTCTTTTACAAACTTCATAGCAAATAACATACGTGTAATGCCAAAAATCACATTCGAACGAGAAATGCTTATTTAGAGAATATCAATGGGAACCATTTGAGGTCATACACGTTAAGTCAAGTCCCTTTTCTCATTACCACCGGTTGTGGTCATATAAAGATACCCACCGAAAGTAAACATTGGAAAATGTATCGTCACAATTGTGTAGGGACTGTGTATCAAACATTTACAAGACGTTCCATAATGCTAAGAACGTACATCTCGACACAAACCAATAGTTGGCTGGAAAGGGCAATTGGGAAAATGTCTCTTTACTCCTTAGCTTCTCGTTTTTCGTTCCACACCATTTGTTGTTTCAGAAATCCATCTGAGCGAACCCAAAGGTATTTACTGAGAGACTCTTGAGGGAGGAGAAATGGTTAGACTTCAGACAACATAGTGAAGAGATAGTAGAAAGTGTAAAAAAAAAACATTGTGTAGCAGTGTAAGATGTTGGGAGATGTTAGCTCCGATTTGTCTACTTGGGTTTTACCCAATATAATAGGGAGGGCAAAACAAGTAGGTGCATACGCACCTTTACAGGTTACTCTCCCCCACACAAAAAACAACAACAGTACTATATATTACAAAATCAACTATATGTAAAAATGTCAATCAAAAGTAGAAAACGACAGCAGCAGGGCGCAAGGATAAAAGGATGGTGGGGGAATTTCAATGGACAGGACAAAAACGTATTGAAGGAGGTGTGGGAAACCTTTTCCGCTATACCGGTATAGGTAAACACGGCATCAAGGAATTACGCCCAATTTCCTTATTGGTTGATGTAATGCTATTTGTCCCCGCCTAATGGAACGTTACAGGCTATTTCCGGTATTATTTGGGGGAGATATACCATTACAATCGGTCAGCAACCTGTCCCATTGGTACCCAAAGTCCAAGGATAATTAAATCTTCCGGGACGGAACAGGGGAACTAATTCACCAAGGTCCTTACACCCCAGTGTACTTTTTTTGTTGTAACATCGCAGCAAAAGCGTGGATGTTTTTTTGCCTCGGTTAATTTTATTTCTATTCGATGTTTACCCTCCTATATTCACGCAAGCAATTTTTAATGGATAAAGATTTAACGAATATGAAGGTCCGTAGGGAGAAGTGTATCGGGTACGCAGCGTTAAGTTGGGTTGTGCGGCGGGCTTTCCCTCGGTAATCATGTTGGATGTGACCTTGGTGCTGAATTCATCGCTGCTGTGCCTCGGCGCTTAACGCCGTCCGCTCGGTGAGAAAATCTTTAGCATAAATGCGTGGCTTTCCATTATTATTCTTTAACAGAGACACCATATCGGGCTATTAGGGGACGTTTGCGATAGCACCTGAGCGGGACTCACTCCCCCGTAGCGCGTTCTGCTGCCGTCAAAGCAAATGAGCGAACGGGGTTAAAGGGCACCTGGTTCCCGCCGAGAGGGAGGAAGGGAGGCTGTCACCAGCCGGCACCAGCAGCCGCCATCCTGTCGTCGGAATTTTTCCCCAGCACCTCAGCAACCAGCGAAACGGCGGATGTTTCCCATTTTCTGGACGGCGGCGGAGCTCCCAAACGTTACGGAGATGGGGAGGTAGGTGCCATTTTTGCATTGCAGACCCGTTTTCTGAAGGGAAGCCCAGGCAAGCATACATGAAATATGGCACCTGCCGAGGTCTAGGAGTTGTAAGCGCCCCTCCCCCACCACTGGTCATACCGGGGCACGTACACAGTCGGACAACTACCACCACCTGGTCTCTAAAATTCGGCCTGCTTTAAAAAAACTCCAACAAAACCCTCTCTGTTTTTAATCGTTCCTCTCTCTATCCATCTATCTACGAAGCTTGCGATTATTAACTACGTGTTGCAGACGCAATTAGAGTGTTAGCTTGAGTAGCCGAAAATTGTTAATGAGGAAGGCACCCGGTACACCCTACTTCACCAAAGGTGGGTGGAAAATGTATTTTGCATTCGCGCGGGTAGGAAACCTCCTTTACGTGTTGTTATAGACGCAAAGGCAACGGTTTTTAGGGGATTTTAACCCTAATTGTTCGTAGTCATTATGTGTGGATGTTTAAAAGTCAGGCGAAGGGTTGGTCCCTTGCTTGTTCCTCAAATGACATTCTGGAAGCCACGCCCCCTTTCTGTCGTCTGCCGACTGAACGAAAAGAGGTGCTAAATGAAAAGGCAGATGTCAGGAATATACTACTGATACACATATTAGCAGTTATTCAAAATCATTAAAATCATTTATGTATATGACATGATCAGATATATTCTATTTTGCTTCAGTTGGGCCAAAATTAGGTACACGTAATGCTGGGTTTAAAGTTTATATATAATAATTTGAATGGTGTTACAGACACTATATAAGTAGCACATTGCTTTGAAGAAGCATTCCATGCTTTGTTAAGATTGCAGTTTTATTTGAATCTATTAAACTTAATAGGACAACAGTCATCAGGTGTTCAATTTATTTCTTTGCCTGGAAATGAAGTCTATTGTATTTTATAAAACTATACTGAGTTTGATCAGTATTTTTGTACAGCTGCCATTGAAAAATGACGAAATATATTTGAGGACACTTGTTATATTGAAAGGCATGGGAAGTGAAATATAGCTACATTTGTTCTGTTTTGTCAGTGCCATTTATTTAAAATGCTTGGGGCAATGAGAAAATGTATTCTCATCTTTGTAAAATGGGTTATTTTCCACTTCTTATTGTCTCTTTTTTGGGATGTACACTTTGAAAAAATTCTTTTCTTGCTATTTGCCAAAAATGTTAATAAACATCAAGGCATTACAGAAGCTACAAAGCTGAGTTTCACATTTCAATAAACTCAGTAGTTCCAGAATCACCATTTGTCTACAGTATATGCAAGCTCTAGTTTTCTTCAGAATGGCAATACAGAGAAATAAATCCTTGTCAACATTAGCATGTATTTTGCTAAATCATCTAAAATATGTTGATTTCAAATAGCTTGGTTTTTATACAAGATACACTTCAAGAAAATCGATGTTGAGAGAACAAGCCATAGAGATACAGGGAATTTTTGGCCAGTAAATGTCTCTTGGGTTCCTTGAGTTTCTTTCCTTCACACTCTTCTAGATACAGCTTTGGAACAGCCCTTAAGTTCAGGTGAGCATCAATTCATTAAGTGCAGGATGCAGACACTGCTTGTGGGCTGGTAGAGAGGCCATCTTCACATGCTATCTTTCTTTTGTAGCTCAAGGCTTGTATCTTTGAAAACATCTGAGAACAATTCAATGTCATTGGCTGGTGGGTTACAGTGGTGGTACTGACTTGACTGAATGAAAATCATTCCAAGTTGCACAATGAAAATATTCCATGTACTTGTCTACTTCTAAATTCAAAGTATTTTTAAGAACATCATTCTGGGTATTATTCTTTTCTCATAAGCTTGTATATTTCTAGGACATGATACCAGTAATCTCAGGGCCTTAGCCTTAAGATCTGGTTGCACTCCAAATAATTTCCCAGTGTGCATTGCTAAATCCCTACCGATAGTTTCATAATCAATTAGACGAAGGGGAAATAAATGGGCATGTCATCTATCCCAAGGTTATGCAGTTTGACACCCTTTGATTATTCGCCTGAAGTGCTAAGTGGACAAAGCTTCGGAAATAATTATATTTACGATGCTCGTGCATAGTGGCACTTTTATGAAGTTGTAAGGTTATATACTGGCAAATGCATGTTGGCAGATATTCTCACATGTAGAGAAAAGTAGTACTGAACTATTTAAAATCTACAGTGTGCATACAAATTGAAGAATTTTACTATGAATGCATTTCTATGAACTTAAGGCAAAACAAAGAAAACATGTCTAAAAAAGACATATTGATAATTATGTACAATGTGTAGAACATTTTTCAATTAACATTTTTTGTATCTTTTTTGTATGTTGATAGTAGATAGCTTGCAACTTCCTACTGGTAAGTTCATTTTGATAAAAGACATGCTATAACAGCTAGGGGATAACTCTTTCAACCTTTGATGAATCAAATATGTTATGAAGTGATAGGTACATAGTGAATATATACTTACTAAACATAGTGAAATATAGCTAAGCAATAATGATCAAAGGAAGCCTACAGGTTTATTTTATATTTAAATTGTAATTCACCTGGAGATAGTTTCTAGACTTAATGTGTGTGTTTGAATCAACTTCAATTTGTATGCAGTTGGGTGTGTAGGGTTGTTCTGATGCAACCCTTATGAAAATAGTGTAGTCCCTTGCAAGCCATTGGAGACAAGCCAAGACAGGTTTGCATTCTACTATTAATACCTTCCTGTAGGAAGCCACTGCTGACGGAGCTATCCCTGAAATTGGTCTTGTGGCACCGAGCATTGACCGGTAGAGATTAATAGTTCGTAGTGTGACATGCAAGCAGGGTGGCAGAAAGTGACAACCTAACACTAGAGGTGTGCATGTCTGCCTGTCCTGCCCAGGAAACTGCACTTCATTTCATCAACCTCCTTGATTTGATAGTGTCAATGGAGCAGTTCCTCCCTGATTGGTTAGAAACTGGCCAATCACCAGGCAGAATGTATGGAGTGTATTTAAAGAAAAAAGCTGATTGGACAGTGCTAGGCCAATCACGTGGCAGCATCTTGTCAATGTTACTGAAAGCTTCATTGTTCCTCAGATGTTTAACATCTTCTATTAGCTGTACAGTCATTGTGTTGTTGAGATTCCAAGTGTAAGACCTTAGACTGAATTTTTGATTTTTTTTTTCATATTTGTTTCCTGATTCTTGCTGGAACTGGAGGAACTAGGTCTCAGTAGGGTTCCTCCATAGCTTAGCTTGCAGTTTTTATTCCTTCTGGGGAGGCTAACATGAATTAATCTTGTAATCTTGTTTTCCATTCAGTACCTAAAGAAAGTCTCTTACATGAATGTAGCTGGACCATTGAACTAAACTTCAACCCAGTACAAGTTTTATGCACAAGACCAATGTTAGAAAGAACAGCTTCAAGTTTCCAGTGAAAATCTTTATCATCCTTAGGCATGAGGGTTGCGAAGATAACTCAGCTGCAATATTGTGTTCTCTCAGAGCAAGCCCTTCTTTAATAACACTACATCATCCAGATTTTTTCTAAGGATTGGTTTTCCACACAACCGTCATGGGACAACAGCAATCTGCATTAGAGGAGATAGCTAGAGAAATTATGGATTTTCACTGTTGTATCTTGACATACACCACGGAGTTTTAGGTCTAAGTAGCATTCTATAAATAACTGTGCAATATTCTCCTACTCTCTGTGCTCCATTATAAAGATTTTACCACTGATACATTTCCACACAACTCTCGAAGGACAAAGCAATCCCCAATAGTGGAGATAGGAACATGAAATAAAAAAAAAATAAATGTATTATTTCACTGTTGCTGTCTTCCTTTGTGGTAAGGATCTTCAGTTCATCAGCACTGGGCTAAGATAAAGTCTGGATAAAGTACAGGTTGTCAATGACTACCAGGGGTCATATTTTCACCCGAAACAGGGCAAGAGTTATCATTTTTGCATCACCGAGACTGTCTTAAGGGAAAGAAATACGAGTATCACATGGCATTTCTGCCCTGTCCATTGAGGGCATTGGTAAAATAATTGATCCGGACTGGTCTACTTTAAAAGTTGAATGGGGAATTTTTTTTTCATGACAGTCATGGAACTCTGTCTGGCCTTACTTCTGGTACATATGGAAACTGTGTGTATACACTTGTGAAATTTCAAACCCTCTTACCATTCCAAATATCTTGAAATAAAAAGGAAAGTCATTTTTTTAATAGTGTTGTCCTATCTAGACTGTAAAACTTAATTCAGAATATCTTAGGAAGATCTAATACTTTAAACTGTAATGACCTCAGAATATACATGTAACTGTGTCTGAATGATTTTTTTTCTATTCCACAGAAAATGCATTATTTCAACAATTTGCTCTTAACAGACAGTAAAAGAAAGCCACAGTCTGAACAATGTTGTTTCCAAATGTTATGTTTCCAAATGACATTTTTGTGTCTGAAAACTTCACAACTAAAGCAATTTCGTCAAAAATACAGAGTTGCTGAACATTGCCTCAACCCCCAGAATGTCCCAGCAATGTAGGGAAAATCACCTCAATTGTTCAAAGCTTCAAATTTTCACATTTTGTGTCTAAAAACTTCACAACAAAAGCAATTCTGTCAAAGATTCAGAGTCACTGAACAGTGCATCAACCCCTGGATGCCCCAGCAAAGTAGGGAAATCATCACCATTATGCAAATTGATACAAAGCTTCAAATGACATTTTTGTGTCTGAAAACTTCACAAAAAAAAGGACTCTTGACAGAGATTCAGAGTTGCTGTCCATTGCCTCAACCCCCTGGATGCCCCAGCAAAGTAGAGAAATCACCAACATTGTTCAAAGCTTGAAATTTTCACATTTTGTGTCTAAAAACTTCACAACAAAAGGAATCTCGACAAAGATTCTGAGTCACTGTGCAATACCTCAACCCCCCGGATGCCCCAGCAAAGTAGAGAAATCACCACCATTATTCATTACCTACATTGTACTTGTCCCCAACCTTGCCGCCACCCCTGTACAGGGATGAGAACGGCTGCCTTGACCTCCGTTAACGAGAGGACGAGGACAAACCCTGTGGTACCATTGATGAACTCGTAATTGCATCATGCAAACCTCGCCCACGTAAGTTCATGTAGCCCCCGATTTGTGCCTGTCTTCAGACGTACCCATCATGATGCAAGCAACGTAGCGTCTGATATTTCCAGATTTTATGGCGACTCTGACGGCTTTGCCTAATTTGGTTTATATTTTCGGTTAATTACAAGTGTCACCAGTAAAAAAAAGGGTCATTTCCTTATGATCAAAAACTTATACCTGATTGACAAATTTTTGTAGACTAATCATCCTATTCTGATGAAGAATACAAAATGTTTAATGAAATGTAACCCAAAGGAACAAGTGGCACTTATTTACAATCCGTTGAAACAATGCCATATTTTCAAGTATATTGTAATCTGTATCATTACTCAATGTAATATTTCATCACATAAAGGTAAAGGTCAAGATCTAACTATGCCTGCAGGGTTGCTTTACTTGCCAGACTATTCCATACTACAATTTCAGGAGGGGGTAGCAGACGGAAAATGTTTCAACCCCTCCATTTTATTCAGTTTTACATAACAATTTTTCACCTACTTTCTTTTTCTGCTGGAATTTATAAATTCCTTTCTGGTAGCCCTGGTTTTAAACACTTGAATAACCCTTGCTAATAAGCTACAATGTTGGTACATTTTGTGTATTCGTCACATAGATTGGCTGGCAATGACTGATCAGTATATTTAGTTCCACTGATCATGATTGATGGCCAGGTCCATTGGGCTGATCTCCCTCAATTCCTGCCCTACAAGGTTTGGTAAAGCCTCCTTAAAATGGCAAATGTACATCAGAATATCTGCCTTTCAAGTCGATACACTGATAAATATCATCTAGTTTTTCGATGTCATTATTATTATTTTTTTTTTATGTCAACGTATACATGTATACACAGGATTTATGTCCATTTGGTCTGTTGTCTAGTAGATCAATTGATGATTATTATCATATACTTGCAAGCCAAACTAACTGAGAGGCCACATACTGTATTAAGATTAGAATCTTGATTTCAGAGAATGATATGGATGCAATATTGCTGCAGCTGTTGATCTCTAATAATAACAAGTGGGAAAATGTAAAAGACTTAAATGGATGTGGAAAACCAAAGACAATGCTCGCATAACCCATTGGAGGGGTGAAAATAATGCATTGAAGGTACAAAATTTTGCTGAGTGTGTGAAAAATATTTATCATGACATTGTAGCCTCTTGTGTGTTGCTCTCCCCAATTGAATAACCCTTCAAAAGATGCACATATGATGCAAATATTTACAGATTACAAAATGCAACTTTATGTTTATATCATGTTAATGTCTGATGACCGTTGTTTTGTAAAACAAGTAGCTTATTGTTACTTGTTGTGTACTCAAACAACAGGAGCTTAGACTCATTTGCATCAACCTTATCCTACCTTGGTCGTTGTTTTTTTCCTATGGACTATCTAAAATTTGTCTTCCCTTTTACTTATTAATTCATAGTTTTTTTATAAATACCTGTTCAACTACAGATTCCGTTAGTCACTGACAAAAAGTAGTGGATGCTACTTGAAACATCTTGAATTTGAAACAGTTTTCAAATTCTATCCAGTTACTAAGTCTTGAGTGACTGTTTTCTTGTGTATCTCATTATTACCTGGATGTCTAACCTTCAGCGACTTATTGTGATGCTTTCCTTCATTACCCCTCCCCCTTCATGATTGACAGCTGAAACCCTCTTTGATAAATGATGTCATCAGCGCAAATCCACCATGATGAGAGTTGGGATCAGTAGCATGATCCCCAAATTTTATGAGTGATAAAGTCTGTACATCTAAATCCCCCGAGTTCGCAAGGCCAAATATTTAACGACTGTTATGTCAAGCATCCTCCTAGATTGTTCTTTTACATGTTTTTTTTTTTATAAATACCAACATTATTATTTTATTATTATTTTATTAACTGGCACAATAATGCAACATAATCACCAAATCAGCATGAATTTTTTTTGACCTACAATATAACTCCTGAGGTTATTCAACAAACCAGTTGGTAACATTTGGGCCATAAGAGCAGTTGATAAAAATGTACATTCATTATTAGAATTTAGATCAAATATTTCATTCTGTGGATTATAATACATGTACTTTTTTTGTATCTATTTTCCAATCAGGAGTTCAACATTACATAAATTATGTTCATTGGCTCCCAGAGTTTTACTTTAAAGGAAAATTTGAAAAAAAGGAAAAAAAAACTTGTCAAAACCAACTAGCAAATTTGCCATTGGATGATGATATCAGCTGTGTAAATAAATTGAAATTATCCAATTCTTACAAAGGTTCAGACCTTCTTCTGTGGAATGTGGTCATATGAGGAAAGGACCACAAAAATTATTTGTTACATGCTGGCAATTTCATGTTTGCTTTTGAAGTAGAAAAAGGAGTATAAAAAATAATTGTTCTTTAGTTAAGTTTTTTTACAACAACAAAAAAATTAACAGTGATGAAAAAACAGTGATGTGCCAACAGCTATGGAAAAGAAGAACAACAACAACAAATAAAAAGGGATGGAAAAATGTGTCAAGTTCTGGCTATGGTTAGGTCAATCATGGTCAATTCTAGCAGCCTTGACTGCTGATTGCTATGGTTTATTGGAAGTAAGAAACTGGATTTAATTGCCATTATATGATGCATGCACGTACCCCAGCTATTCAATTGTGCTGAAGCACCCCTCCACTTTAATTTCTCCCCAGTCGCTTGATTGTCCCAGCTATCATATAAATTTACGGCATGGAGGTTTTATTAGGACGACTCCGAGTCTTAAACTCGGAGACAGTGGGTCGGTAAATTGTCTGGTGCTGTCGACACTGCAATCTGCTGTATCTTGGAGGCACTATTACGGCAAAGCCGTGCTCAAATTTCCTGGGGTAACAGTCTTTGTGCCTGGAATTGGATTATGAGACTGAGGAATATTTAAAAAACAAACTGTTAGAATTACGGTAAAAGAAAAATAATTACTATAGATCGCATGGGAAGATTTCACGGCTGCACACAACGTGCATGCGATGTGTAATAGCCGACGCAGGATGCATCAAAATGTGAATATCAATAACTCATATGGAGCCTTTATGGATGGGAAATTAAGATTCCGAGACATGCAAAGAGCTGAGCGTTGTTATATGGTTTTGGCCTTGGGGAGGCATCTGACGTAAAGCTTCTGTAAGCCAATTCAAAATGGTGCTGCGTCAACTGGAATGGAAACAGGAATCAATGTGTATTTTTAGAATCAGCAGAAGAAAGACAGCAAGGAGCAAGGTCTGAGTGGGAGAACTGGGCAATCAATCAGCGAGGGTGATAAAACTGCGGAGAAGTTACGCAAAGCAAACTGGCTCGTTTCCAGCCGTCCTAGCGCTTATTCCTGACACCAGTGACATTTCGCCCATATGTAATTCCGTAACGTAGCGTGGAGCAGTTCGTTATGTCTGTTGAGGGGAGGAATGTCTGATGACGTACGTCACGATCGGAGTCTGCTTATTTTCCGACTGCATTTGCTTACAGCAGAAATCCGACTCCCAAAGCAGCGTGACGTTTTTTTATTGCATCATTACGCGCCCTATCCGTCGTGACTGAAAATGCCATCGTGTATTATTTCATTATTTTGTGTTACGCACCCCTCTATGATATACCTTTATGATATTTCCCCTGCTTGGCAAGAGAAAGATTGAACGTGGCTACACCAGCTTGAATTCCAATTTGCGGGTCCCTACAGGCCTCATGAGGACGCTTTGTGCAGTTTTGTATGGGAATTCTATCCAAATATAACGTTACATCAAAGGTGCTTAAGAGAGAGGCAATAATCAAGGTAATGGGGACCGCATATGCGAACGTCTCTGACGCACGTTTGCCATTAATCCTACAGGTCATATATTACCTCTGGGTTAGGGGATGCACACTTCGGGATCCTAGCACAGCAGCTAACGGTGTTCGATACAATATCGTCAGCTATTTGCTTCGCTGTAAAATGTCATCCGAATCCCCGATGTCTCTGAGACGTGACTTTCTTGGCGCAGCGTCACGACTTTCTTACATCTAACCTTGAAGAAAGTGTCTACATAAAAGTCACCTTATTGCTGGCAATAAAGGGCGAGTACCAACTGCAGAAGTCCAGCCTAGCCTCTTAAAGTACCCTGCTTCTTTTTACATCAGTTTACAACTGTGTAATTTTATACCTTATGATGCAGATGATGCATGGATTTCTTTAGGCAATAACAGCAGCATAATCTGGTTTTTACCTGGCCTTGAACTTAGAGGGGCATTATGTAACATTTTTGCACCAAAAATTGAAATATTTTTATTGAAAAAATCTCCGTGTGATTGTCATTTACTTCCACTTTTCAACATATTTGTGCAATTATCTGACATTTCTGACATTTCTGGTTGGCGCCAAAACAGCCCACACAAGGTGTACTCAGTTTGTAGCACCACCACAAACTACCAGAATGTAAACAAACATGGCTGACAGCTGTGTTTCCAATTTTCAAATGCAAACATAATGCATCATATTTTGGCACCTCCACTTCCTGAATGGCACTTACATGTGTATTTGCAATGGAGTAAAGTTGATTCAACTTACTTGTAAAGAAATGACCAGAAAATTTACTTTTTGTATCGTTACATAATGCAGCTTTAACTGATGTTGGATGCTGTGCAGGAGGGGTGATTTCTAACAATCAACAAATCATCCCCACAACATGATGCCCCGATATAAATGTCGCATTACTAAGATGGTGGGACTGTTGATCTTAAGTCAAGTCCCATCGATAGCGTCGGCTGGAATCGCCAACGCTTCTGTCAATCACAGGTCATGGTTGACCTTGGGGTCAAGGTATTGGCTACTGTGGCACAGCTGTTCATGTTCAGAGAAATATCCCAACGCAGGATTTTTCAGCTAACAGTTTCACTATCAGGGCTGGAAATACCACCTGCATATGCAGGTTAGTGCAAGTAAAATTGGAGCTGTGCAGGTATTTCTCATGTCTACCTGCACCTAACCTGTACTGGATCCCTGTACTGGGTTTATAATATTATACAAATGTAGATGTATGTGGATTTTATTTGCTGCATTGACTGTTACCAGCAATGGTTTCTGACCAGTTTTTGGTATGATCCATACTTCCTAAATACCGAGTGGTGCAGGTAAAATTTGTCTGGTGCAGGTAATTTTCAGTGTTACCTGCACCAGTGAAGGTACACGTACATGTATGCAGAAAAAAGTATTTTGAGCCTTGACTATGTGGTGGGATCATACGTGTACATGCATGTGACATGCAGCATGTCGGATTTCTTTCTTGGCAAAATTATCCCATCTTGTGTCAGATTTTGCTCGTCAAAAATTGCTTTCTTATACTCTGCCAATAATGTTTTCAATTTGCTTAGCCCAATGGCATGTTTATCTGTTTGTTTGCTTCTTGGTAGAGTAACATTTAAAAATCTTAAATTCTATTTTTATTTGTCATGAATCAATTTTAAATTTCCCTCTCAAGCTTGAGGAACACAAGTGGTGAAATTTGTGCATAAATCTTGGTTTGGATCCAGAGATCGAATTTTTAACAGGATTCTTCTCCTTTGCTGGATTATGATATAATCTCATCAGCAGCTTCCTTTCAAGCTGTGGATTACAGTAACAGCCTCGTAAGTCCTACGAGATGACAGGGAGGGAAACAATCATTAAGCAGGGCCGGAAATCGCACCTGCATATGCAGGTTAGTGCAGGTAAAATGGAGCTGTGCAGGTATTTCTGATGTCTACCTGCACCTAACCTGCACTGGTCCATGTGTATATTTAACAAATTATACAATGTCATGTAGGTGTATGTGGATTTTCATTTGCTGCATTGACTGTTACTACCTATGAAGGTAAAGTAGCAATGGTTTCTGAACACTTTTTAGTGTGATCCGTACTTCCTAAAGTCTCAGTGGTGTAGGTAAAATTTGCAGGTAATTTTCAATGTTACCTGCACCAGTGCAGGCATGCGGAGAAACATATTTCGAGCCCTGTTATGCCAAAAAAAAGGCATGTTGAAGGAGGCTTGTGCTCTCAAGTAGTAGATCTTTCAAAGGTATATTGCAAACCTCACTCAGTCACTCACTCAGGTCCGCATGCTCCGTTTGTAAAAATTTCATGCCAGATTTTGTAGATTGAAAAGCTGACCTGTAGTTACTGTTACAGTAACAGTTGTTGCAGCTATCTTGATGGAGGTTTGTGGTTGGTGGTCAAACAGCTGTGTAGTAAATGACTGACTGGTCGGTCGCATACAAATGTGTTGATATTCATATTAGCAGAATCGTTATACGTCATATCTTTTTTCCATGACATCAAATTCCTACGTAGCCCAACCACAGTAGTTTGTGAATATCTGCCAGCATGATACTTTGATGAGGGAAATATGACATTACCTAAATGTACTCTGAATACATTATGCAGAGTGAAGAAATGAAACCTTGCTAGCGCTGAGGTTCTCTCTTTTTTTCATTATGATGCAGTCTTCTTGGCCTGTGCTTGAACCTTTAACCTTTTCAATGCAAAGGGTGCAACTATGTACCACATTTTGTACTTGCAAAAGCAGAAGTCAGCATGGGAAGGGTTATATACATGTATATATTATACATTACACTCTGTGAATCAGATGCTTCTAATGACTCCTAGTGAAAAAATTGTATTCTGATGATTGATGACCACTTTCTTGAATGAATCCAGGTACAAAAAAAGAGTTATTGAATCGTTAACGACTAACAAACTCCAGCAAAAGCTTGAAATACATTGATAGGTTTCATATTATAACACATTATACTGTTTGCCAAGGACTATTCACTGTGCCTGGTGGTCCATTAAAGCATTGTTGCTGCTATTATCCCTACTGTATTCTATAACATACCATGCACATTTCCCCCATTATTCTTTTATTGGAGATCATGTTTTAGTGTCTTATCACTGATAATAAAAACTTGCATCTGTGCAAAAACCATCGACAGCTTGGAAAATTACAAGACAATGGCAGATTTACACTTAAACGGTACGGCAAGCGCAAGCGGAGACTACATTACGATGAAAGGCGAGTGGCGCTGACGTGGATGCATTTGTTCTCGAAAATTGATTTTTGATTTTGAAGTCTACAAAGTGAGATGAAGTAAGGGTTGTTCCATTTCTGACCTCAAAAGGGGAGGTCAGGATTCTTCTTCTTTTTTGAGCCCAGGCCTCCCTGTATTTTCCCCACCCTCTCCTCTTGTACTTGTGAAATGAACACATAACATAATCAACTGTTATGGCAGATCTAATTCAAAGCATAGTCCTGACCTTTTCTTTCACATGTTGCAGTCTTTAGGCTCCTGAAATGTTTGAAGGAACAAATAACAATTTTACAGTTTATGAACCTAGTGCTTTCTTAGCTGATAGCTGGGACTGAGCCATTATAAACTATAAGATGAACTGGTTGAATAGCTCAAATATACCATGATTGTATATTATTTCACACATTCATTTGTAAGGCTGTCTGTTTAGGGTAAGATAATTGTAGGGTCTTGACTACATCTCTTCCATGCTCTAGTTATAGCCTAATGGGCTGTGAAAGCTCTCTCTTGCAGACTCATCCAGCTAACTGCTGCTGTTGACTGCCTTGTCAAAACAGGCCTTGCTTATTCTTCAACCTGTTACAAGTAAAATGTAGCATAACCAACAATTTTCAACCTGTTTCAAATAAAATGTAGTATAACCAACAATTTTCAACCTGTAACAAATAAAATTTTACAGTAGTATATTGTAGTATTGGAAAGAAATTTCCATCTGCAATATTCAAAACTCTCGTGAGAGACCATATCTGTGGATGTTTGAGTGAGTTTCAACATGTACTTTCAGCAAATTGTGTTTCAAAAAGAATTTTCTATCTTAATGTACAAAAGGCGCTAACAAAGCTAATGATGTATATCTATATTCTCACAGGGTCGGGATGTTCTTTTTTCTCTGGAAGGCATTTTTGTGGAACATTATTTCCGCAGCTCTTGACTAAGTGGATAGGCAATTCTGGTAGAGATTATAGTAATGGCATTTGGCTGTGAGGCAACCATATGTTCATATCACCTTCCTTTACTGTCTGTGCAGTTAACTCCGTACCAGTCAATCTTCTTCCCATTCTACAAACTGTACAACATTTCTTTTTTTTTTCAGTTAAAACGTAAAACTGAATTGTCTATTGTCGCTATATTTCAAGTACAAAGCTTTAGTCAACATTTGCATCAAAGAGTATCACCTACATGTAGGCCAGAAATACCACTTGTATATGCAGGTTAGTGCAGGTAAAATTGGAACTGTGCAGGCATTTCTGATGTCTACCTGCACTGGTCCATGTACTGTGTTACATATACATGAAGGCGTACATGAATTTTATTTGTTGCATTGGCTGCTACCACCTAGTACCTACATGTATGAAGCATAAAAGAAATAATGGCAATTGTTTCTGAAAGGTTTTAAGTATATTCCATATACATGATTATACTCCCTAAATTTTGAGTGGTGCAGGTAAAATTTGTCTGGTGCTGGTAATATTCAACGTTACCTGCACCAGTGTAAGTATGCAGAAAAAAGTATTTCCAGCCCAGATCACTCAGCTGTATAACACATAGGCATACTTCTATTGGTTACTTTAACCACAAAGATAACTAAAAGACAAATAACTAGATGTTATCATCCTTGTAGGGTTTAAACTATTGTCATGTATCTCTCATCTAGGTTCTTTGATTTGACAGAGAGTCTACACAGGCATGTAGTAGCCAGAGGTTGGCTAGGGGAGATACAGAGGGTCCCAAGGGACATTTGCACACATGCTCTGTTTGCCTTGCAGGTAGAGTTTAAATCAATCCTGTCTTGTATGATATACAGCGTTCCCCCTTGGTGAACCCCTGGTGGGTGTGACAAGGATTACTGGGTTTAGCGTCAACTTGTGGAGAAGAACTGAATGCAGGATTTGTTCTGCTGATTTGGACTAATTGTTTAAGATTTAAGCATTAATCATATTAAGTTTTATACACGTAGAAGACATGGTGTATAAGTAAGTAAGAAAGACTGGAAGGAATGAAGGCATGTGAACATATAGAAACATAACAGAAGAACATATAGAAACATAGCAAAAGATGTGACCAGGAAGCTTATAAAATTGTTAAATCATTTGAGCTGATTCAGAATATTTCCAAGGAATTACTTGTTGTCCATTGCAACTTGTTGCTTTTAGCTCATAGTCTTGTAACCATAAAAACAGTAAGAACAATATTTGGTTACATTAAATGACTGTTTTGAGTAGACATGGTTTGAGCACTGTTATTGATATATATAAAGTTGATATGTTGGGCATCAAGACATATATAACATACAAAGTTTCGATAAGCAGCTCTTTAAACCATTTCAGCCATGTGCATCTCTGGTGTCTCTATCAAAAGTCACTTATTGTTCCTCTGGAGATGCATCTGTATTGAAAGTGTTGAATGGTGCATGTAGTACAGCATTGACTTACTATTAAGCCCTCATTACAACTGAAAGGGAGGATATAGACAGTTAACAGAGACACGGTACCTTTCTGGTACCTTACATATTACAACAGAAAAGTAAAAAAAGAATGAAGAAGGGACATACATGTAACAGAGTTCTATGAAGTCAATGATAATGTATGTGCATATAGAATATGTTTACGTAATCATTATGGTAATTGAAACCGAAGGTTTGGGTTAAGGCATGACAGCACCTAGCCAATAGAATACAATTGTTTTAAAAATATTACTAATAAAATTGAATGATATAGGTGTTAGGCAAGTAGGCAAACCTTGCTAGTGTTTTTACATATTCAATTCATGAGCAAAACATGCCAACTTGGCAGCAAAATAGTCATCTAACATCCTTGAAAGTGCTCTCATTATCTAAATGCATTTGAATTGGTACTTAGCACAGTAAATGAACATAATCTGTCCCAGGTGCTGAAACCATGACTGTTCTGTAGTAATTCTGTCAACTAAAGGAAAGTGAAGCAAGTAAGATACTGTATCATATTTCAGTGTATCTTTATGTAGAATTGATGGGGCAAAATTACAGGGAAGGAAAATCCATCTCTAGCCCAGCTTCCTCCTATTTCTCCTATTTGACAAAAACCTTTCAAGTTCAAGGTAAACAAGATATAAGTGGTGCTGAATTAAAGTGTAGATGAAGAATTATTTTTCATCTTAGCAAGTACAAGTATTCTCAATTTCTTTCTCAATTTCTATGTACATATTTGTGCAATCATTTTTGTAACCTTCTTAGTGCTGTTTTATGGTTACATACCCCCCACAATCATTACTGATCGGTCCCTAATAGCAATACCATGTTATAAAATGGTTCTTCACCCTGGTTGAGATCTTGTTGCATATTGCTTGTTCATCTAGATAAGCGTTCTTTATCTGACTGAACAGAGGTATATAGATTGATGGACACTGTTTGTGGTGCTGAAATGATGGTTACTGTATGGATTGCAGTTCTGTAATCCTAGTAGCAGGTGTCCTATCTTTTAATGTGTCAGGGCCGTTCCATTTACCATCCAGGGGTGGATTGGAGCAGCAACCTTCTTGTTTATAATTTCTTTCACATTACAGCCATGTAACCATCGGCTTCTATCCCCTTTTCAATGTAAAACGTAGGAAGAAGATTGAAAAATGACTTCTATTTCTTCTGTCATACCTTGAAATGTTGTACATGTATCAATATTTGTTGTTGATTTCAGATCTCTTTTTAATTAGAAATGGGTCTATGGAATAAACTATTTCATTTTGAAACGTTTTGCAGTATGTGGCATGTTACATTTTACCCCATTCAGAGGATGGATATTTCCCCTTTACCTTTAACAGACATTTTCTTGAAGAGCATGGAAGGGTTGGGTTAGGACAAACATACATGATTTGCTATTTTTGCTCGCATGGACACGGCTCTTTACCTAAATGCCAGAAAAATCACGACCAGGACTTGAGCAGGATTACTCCAAACATGAAGTCACAGGTGGGAAATCTGGTTAAGCTTGGTACGGATACACGGCGTGTGGCGGGGCAGCTCTTCCTGCTCTCCTGTCATGTTGAATGTGAGAGGTAGTTTGTTTTTCCTCTCCAGTAGAACCTTGGTATGAATGTGGACAGGAAAGGGTACGGGGAAAGGTCGGATTAGGACACGGCGAGAAAAGATTGTGGGCAGGCATTAAGACTTGAATTACCAACACCGTGTGGTTGAAAATGAACTTGACATTGTAAATCAGGAACCTGCCAAAGTGTATGAAAGAAAGGAGTCTGGGTAACTCAAGTTCACAGAGGCCTTGCTGATCCACAACCACCCACACAAAGCGTAGGGTGCCTACGGGAAGGGTGCAGTTAATCTGCACCAAAGATAACCATAGTTACGAGTTAGTTCGTGTGGGTGGATGGGTTTTTCGTGCCCCTATCAGGGACACAAGCCTGGCCACATTTTACAAGCTACCCGAGTACAAATATAGTAACAGCAAATAAGCACAGAAGGAATCAGAAATTGCGCCTGAAATGAGGTATGTATGAATTAACTTTTTGGTCCTGTGATGAATCAGCATTCATTCAAGGCAATGCTGAATCCAGACTGAGACAGTTATGCAAAATAGTCACATCTACAGTATCTCAGGTAGTCATTCACTTTTTGATGTAAAAAAATTGTTTTACTTCTTTGTCTTTGTAAATGGCTGTGTGTCTATAGGGACAAAAAGAACCAAGGGCTAACTCATTTTTTGCGCCTGAAATGAGGTATGTATGAATTAACTTTTTGGTCCTGTGATGAATCAGCATTCATTCAAGGCAATGCTGAATCCAGACTGAGACAGTTATGCAAAATAGTCACATCTACAGTATCTCAGGTAGTCATTCACTTTTTGATGTAAAAAAATTGTTTTACTTCTTTGTCTTTGTAAATGGCTGTGTGTCTATAGGGACAAAAAGAACCAAGGGCTAACTCATTTTTTGAAACACAACAAAACATTTAAGCCCTTATTTCATGTTCAAGCAAACTGTGTTCCAAACATTAACCCATCTTTTATTGTAAATTTTGTATCCTATTCTAATCATTTTTGGTACAACTTCACTCTAATTCTGTGGATTCTAATTCTTTTATGCATTTTTCAGTTGGATTCCTGGTGTGAAAGAAATTTGTCCAGTTTTGATCCACAATTCTCTAGCTTGCTGGTTCATTCATTGGTATAAGCTTTGTGTTATTGTGTGAGAGTGTTGAAGTGGCATTTGGAGCTGGGGATATATGGCTGGCTAAACTGTATATAGCCTGTGTGGTGCTGATACTGATAACACTGAGTCCTACAACAGATACTACAAACCTTAGGAATAAGTACACAATCCAGCACGAGGGCTGTTTAGAAGAGACAACGGAAGGATAGTTGAGAGGGATACCATGTAGAATGGAAAAGAGCATGTATATATTTTTCCCGCATAAAAACTCGATCAACAGCCTATAGTTAGTGCAAGCTATCAGCCATACAGTAAATAACCATACTTCCTTTGCATTGACAACAAAAAAATATTTTTTTAACCTTTTGACACATAAAGTCAATCAGCTTCATTAAACACACCTAATGACTGCTAATTACGTTTCCCCATGCACTGATCGGTGAGCATACCTTTGGGATTCTGGGTAATTTGGTCAAACATGAATTTCATAAACACTGTGGTGGTGTGCGTATGACCTGACCTGTCTCTTCTGGGCTGCATTATACATGTACAGCTTCTTGATGGTCACAAGCTTAGTCTTACACAATTTGAAGAGCATAAATATCATGGAAATAGCAACATGCAAAAGAGTTATGTTTTTTAAAAACTTATTTGTCGAAGTTAAATCTACCTCTTTTGTCATTGGCTAACCTTGTGACAGATGCTGTACAGACTTAACACGTATTGACAAATGAAAATTGACAAAAACATTCATTGATTCGTAAATTTAGCGTACAGGTATCAAGGGAATGATGGTAGAAGGTGCAGCTTGGACTCTTTAATGACTCTGTCTTTCTCTTCTGTTTCCACAGCCATGGCAAGAGGTGTTGAGATTGCCTATTATGAGTTTGTTTACGACGGTCATCCTGCGGAAGTTTTGAAAGGGTTAGAGGAGTTGAAGAGCAAGAAGCATCTGATGGATGTGACACTGGTAGCAGAGGGGAAAGAAATCCCCTGTCACCGAGCCGTTCTCTCTTCCTGCAGCGGCTACTTCAGGGACATGTTCTGTAACGAACTCGAGGAGACCAAGAAGGATAAGATCGAGATCATGGGGATCACGTCCGAGGCGCTGCAGCTCTTGGTGGACTTTGCCTACAGTTCAAAAGTGACCATCACCACGATCAACGCCCAGCCTTTATTCGAGGCAGCTAATCTTCTCCAGATTCTCCCCGTGCGCGATGCCTGTGCGCGGTTCCTGGCAGATCACCTGACGCCCAGCAACTGCCTGGGCGTGTGGGTGCTTTCCCACACGTTGGCATGCGAGGAACTGGCCAACAGGTCGCGAGCCTTCTCGTTAAGACATTTTCCGATGATCTGCCAGCACGACGAGGAATTTGTCCAGCTTCCCGGGGATCTGCTGAAGATGTACATCTCTGACGACTACCTCAACGCTCAGGAGGAGGAGCAAGTGTTCGAGATGGTGATGAAATGGGTGAAGCACGACCTGCGACAGCGCAAGAAATTCCTGAAAGAGGTCGTGGAGGATATCAGGTTCCCACACATGGACCAAATCTACCTTATGAGGAGTGTTGAAGCTGACGAAGTTGTCATGAAGGTCCCCGGAATCCGAGATATCCTACACGAGGCCAGGATGTACCATATCTCCAGGGGGGAGGTCTCGTCTCCTCGAACAAGACCGCGCCTTGCTTATGGCCTACATGAGGCGATGGTGGTGCTAGGAGGGACCCGCGTTGTCAATGGTGAGTACAATAATGACGTCTACTGCTTTGTTCCTGCGTATAGTCAATGGAGCAAGTTAACATCTTTGCCTAAAGACCTGAAGAACACTGTGGAATACGCTGCCACGACGCTCAATAACGACATCGTAATAACGGGTGGATATTGGAGCCCTACGGCGGCCTGGCTGTACTCCACTCAGTTCAATACTTGGAACAAACTTCCTCCGCTCAGCGTGGGGAGGTTCCGACACAAGATGGCGACCCTGGACGGTCGCGTGTACGTCCTGGGCGGCAAGAACCCCCGCGGATCCCTGCAGGTCTTACCGTCCTTGGACAGCGTGGAGATATACGACCCTCCGTCCAACACGTGGAAACCGTCAGTTCCCCTCCTGAAGGGGGTTCGGGCATGTGCTATAGCCACCTGCGAGGGGAAAATGTACGTGATCGGAGGGAAAGACACAGACCAAACGGCCACCGACGCCGTACAATGCTACGATCCGGTGCAAAAACGATGGAGCTTTAGGACTCCCATGCCCATGGCTGAGTCTTGTTTTAGTGCCACTAGTGTTAACGCCCTCATTTATGCCGTAGGAGGGAGATTCCAAGCAATACAATGTTACGACCCCAACACGGATAGATGGCAGGAGCTGGCGCAGTCTCTGGCCCCATGGGATTACTGCAGTGTGACGACGTGTGATAACAAACTTTACGTCACCGGTGGGAGGGTAGAAGACAAGGTGAAGAAAGGGAAGGACACAGTGCAGTGTTACGACCCAGCAAATGACCTCATTGAGCTTGTGCACCCGATGCCTGTCAAGCTTTTTGCACACTGTGCAGTCACCATCTTAAAACGCAGAAGGTAAGACTTTTTTCTCCTTTCTTCCATCATCTACGGCAGTCATCTACATTGTATTTCCAGCTAAATCAATAACTTGCAGCATTTGCATCAGTTTTTTCATGGACTAAATGGTTTGTCCAGAAAATGTTGATGTCCAAACTGACACACTGAAGCGCTGTTGGCATGAAGTTATATCCAAGCTGCTACTTATAAAGGACTGACAGAGCCAGGCCGGGAAATCAGCATATGGCTGCTGGTTTCCGTCGACGTAGAAACTACTTCATGCCAATTCCTACACAGAAACGGAATCTTATTTCAAATTCTGTCTTTTTCTTCTAGGATCTTTTCCTCTAGGCTACAAAACTCCGACTGACAGTATCTCTACCTATTTCCAGGCAAGCCGACTCGCAACTCGTAGCTGCCCAAAGGTCTTCCACCACTAAATGCTTTTATTAAGGATAGAACAAAGTCCCAAGATGATCATGGCCATGAAAAACCCAGAAGCCCTCTCAAGAGCTCAAGAATGTCTGATTTCTCCCGACCATTCTACACAAGACAAGGCCAAAGTGAACAGAAGCCGAAAGCAATGATGAAAAAAGTTACGTCTAGTGAAAATAACCTGGAAAATTATCTTATCCCCTGTATTAGTTCTGTATGTTTTAGTTAGTGGAAGATTATAAACCAATACATTTTGGAGGGCCTGTAAATGTTTGAAAGAGAAAATTGCACCTTCAGAACAGAAACTTTGACAATGTTGACAGAGGAAATCTTTGTACTCAAGACAAACTACAAAATTACTATTATACAAATTGTGAAGAACAAAATGTTCCAAATCTGCATCCAAAAAAAACAGCAACCAATTTTGTTTACACTGATTGCTTATTATTTAACCTTCTCCCTGCTAAATAATGCTGAACAAGATACAACCTTGATGGCATGAACAATCCTACAACAGGGAGAAGGTTATAATTAAACCACATACACACCCTCATTCCTAGCCAGGACCCTCCAGGCCCATTTGGAAACTAAATGGTTTATTCTGGTGTGTTAGAAATGACTTTAAGACAAAATGACCTAGCAAATTTTAAACCAAGAATAGTGTGCCCACTTTGTAATAAGGGTGTGTGGTGAAGTAAAATTACCTGTGATGATCTTCAAGACAAGTGATAATGGAAAAGACATTGTAAGTTAAAGAAACCATTGTACTTGTGCATTGTTGCTTCCCATGTACAGTGAAACACTCTGTCACATAAGAGAGTAAGGGCAGCTTAGATGGACAGAATGACTGTGTAGTCTTACAAAAAAACACAAGAACATATTGTTATATTCTCTACAAAATTGCTCAAAGCTGCCTCTTTACTGTGATAACTTAAGGTTTTGGTAACATGTATAATTGTTGTCATATTAACCTCAATTACTGTGCTATTCGAACGACTAGTCTGGCCAAATTGTATGATGATGACAATGTGATGACAGTGTTCAGTCTAGAGTAGTGCAGTGGGACTGGGTAAGGGAACACACTAGGTTCTTTAACTCAATTCTTTGGATGTTTTTGTTCAGTCTGGTGAAATTCTAAAATTATCAAAACTCAAAACTGTGCCAAAATTTGTTCAATGCCAAATGTGAAGATAGTGTACCTTCTTTTTTTGCATCTGGGATTTTCTTACAATAACTTACAATCGTGATAGTGTGACATGATTATAGAGAGAGTATGTTTTATCATATTTTAAACATCAAATTTAATACTATTTATTAGGTTTATTGGTCTTTGAAAGTTTCGTCCAGACTTGCTTAAAAATGGCCCCTATAGCTTTTGGTAGATTCCTATTAACTACAACACTGTCACAGTGACAAAACTTTTCTGTGGAACTCTTTTGACCCCTTCTCATTCAGTATATTATCAATCATGATGTTACACAGGATTCTTTTAGTAATGTTTAATAAATATGTCTTCCAAAAAGTCCACACAATATGGGACAGTCGAAAAACATTAACTGAAGAAAGTTTACAAAAACGTATGAATCAAATGAATAGCATTAACCCAGAATAAGAAAATATGTCGCAAAATTTACAATATTTGGGGAACCAACCTACGTTTATTGTATAGTTGTTCCTGTGGATGTACAGATATGATTTTTCTGAGCTATGTAAAAGCACCAACTTCAGAGAGAGAGAGAGTGTGTAAATAGTGTTGAATTCTAGGCCATTTCTTCTCCCTAATTCCCGAGCCGTAGCCCTCCGACACGTTCGAACATTACCTGCTTACCATTCCTCCCATGTCGACGAGTTTCCATCCCACAAGTGAAATGGGCTGCAGATGGAGTGACTACGTGGCCCCACACAGGATTAAACTAAAGCCATCCTAAAATGGAGGTTGGGTCCAACCGTTGCGTCAACCTTTCTACAGGTCGAGAAATGAGCTTGCCAATGACTCCTAGGTCACACAAAGCTTGTACCGTATCTTGATGGAAAGTTTCCATTCTTTTCACAGGCCTTGCTTTGTTTGCTACGTAAAATTCTACATGATTTGAACCTAACGCCTGATGTGAGTAATGTAATCTTGTAACCAATTGGTCACTAAAAACCTTTCGAAGATAAGACTACAGTCATACTAATGATAAGCTTTTGCAATCTAAGTGATCAACTTTCAAACAATTACTGTTAATCACAGAGATTCGACGCGGGCCCATACGCACTTAATTTTATCCATTGAATGGAAATTGCTTTCAGCAAAGTAGCGCCTTGTACATTGATCACCCAAGCCATCTTGAAACGGTCTTTCTCAACACATTTGATGAAAAAAAAGATAGGGTTCGATGGAAGTATTTGCAGAGTGTTTTGCATGAAGCAGAGGCAGTTATCTACCTAGGCCTTCAGGCATACTTCGTAATAGCCTTCAGAATGGTAGAGGTTACCTCACAGTTTAGGGGCACTGGACTGTTTAAAGAATAATGTGTTGCAGGCTACATTTGAGTTTTCTGGTCACATTCCAGTGTTTCTCTGAACATCATCAAGGTTAAAGAGCAGATAAATACTGTCGGTGTTGATGTTTGATTTAGAAATATATGGGCCATACAGTTTCTGATAGGCACTTAGCTCATTAATATGATTAAAACCACCATTTGGCCAGACTCTTAATTGTCGGTATGAGCATTTGGGCGGAGATGAGCAGAAACACAAAAATCATTAATTTTACTGATGTCCTTGGCTGCTTGATCTCAATAGACTGCATGATTGTTCATTTTATAGGAAAAGGGCATATTTTTCTTTCAAGAAAAGGTATAATGATGAAATGGCTGGCTGTATATCACAAATGTCATGTTCTTCCAGGGCTTTGAAAAGCATAATTTGTACAGTAAGGCCAAATTCAAGTGCTGTGTCAAAGAGAGAAAGAACCAGAGGATGGCACCAAGAGGTCAAGGTTCTATGGGGTCTTACGTATCTATTTCGGAAAAGTCTGACAGATATTAAAGGTAATGGCTAGGGGCCCATGTGCAGCAGTACCAGGCTTCACGCTGCCTAAACACGTACACAAAAATCAATATCACACCGTCTAATGAAGGAATCTATTTGCAACAATAGTCGTCAAATGGCCTGGCCTGGTGTATGCCAAATGAATGCCATCCCTATAGCTGCTCTGGTAGAGCTACTGAACCAGGTTTTAAGTTTGACATTTCTTCTTCAAGTACAACAGTAAAATGTTGGTGTTAACGAGATTAATAACTGTAAGTTTGCCTTTTTCGTAAGTCAGCTAATCAAGGTGTTTTTGTTTTGCAATGCCGGAGTGGACATAGTGCATTGGTCCTTAGTTTTCTCCTGAGAGGCCCTAGAGGTAAATTTGAAAAGCACTGCAAATATTAAATGTCAACAGTTTCTGTCTGCAATATTGAACATGATGCAATATTTTCCATTGAGTAGAATAGAGGCTTAGGTTCAGGTGTTCTGTTATGATGCAAACTTAAAAAAATTGTGTGCCCAGTCCACCAAAGGGAATTTCCGTAATTGAGTCCAGAACGGTTGGGGAGGAACTTTAAGTCCCTTATTAAGTCCGGCAAGTCGCAAGGGCTGACCTGAATATTGGTGTCCTGTTCATCTTAGTCTGATTAGATTGGGTCAGTTCAGCCCCGTGCCTCATCAAGTCAAATCCCTGGTCCTCGTCACTTATTTAAACTTGCACAACGGAAATGATCATCACCACCAATTATCACATAGCCAAGTTGCCAACACAGCTTGTTCTTCTAGAGTTCACTGCCTGATTATTTTCATTTTGGAATTTTTGCAAATGGCTAAGGCATTACATGATATTGCAAAATTGATTAATATCAAATGTTCAACATTATCCACCTAATTTTAAAGATATTGTGGGTGAAAAGTACTTTTGAAATCACCGAATTTCTAACATATAATAATCATTATCGTTCAAGTCATCACTGAAATCTTTTGAAATATAATTATATGACATGTAAGTGTCGAATGTTCAACATGACAGTGGGGGATGGGAAATTTCATTACAGCACCCAATGCACAGTTATTTCAAATTGTGTTTTCAACCATTTCCATCTGAAACCGTCCTATCAATTGTGTTAGCACGCCGTTGTAAGTGCACGGGGCACACAACTGCCTGAGAATGCCACGTCTCGTCCGGGCGAGCCGATATGAAATATGTTTAATGTTACTCCGTCCCTAAATCCAGGCCAACCTGTCAGCACTGCAAAGGTCTGATACAGTTAAGTGACACGAGCGCTGCAGCAGCCTCGGACGTTATCAATTCCCAGCACAAACTGCCTCGAACGTATTTATTAGCGCCGTATCCTTGATTTGGAAGGGTTGCATGAAAACGGCAACGTCTTGAAGACAGAGAGCGTATTTCTGCGTCATTGGCTGAATGGCAGGTGGAATAGGAATGGCAGGCACATACTGTAGGTGCAGTGTATTGATCATGGAGCCGGTTGTTAATGTGAGGCTGCGAATCAACCCGGCTGCCTACGCATCACTTTCAGGGATTTCCCATGACACGAAGAATTGTGCTTATTGTAACATTACCTGCTCGGGCATTCTTTGGCAGACAACTTGTAATCTCCAAGCAGATCTTTTTTGTGGTTGCAAGACAGTATCAAATTGGCATGACAGCATCATTGGCAGGGTAGTATTGTGTGGCTGACGAAAGAAAGATACCAGTACAAAAAAGAAAGCCTGATATAATGCCCAAAATACGTCAAAAAGAAGCTGAAGCCTAAACCTCTGTTTTGAGAGTAGACAGCTTGGTGCCCAGACATTTCTGAGGGAGAAAAACAAAAAATATAGTCCATCACCAGAAAAACATCTATCTAAAGAGATTAATAGACATTTTCTAAGCTGCAGTACAAATGACGTTCTCTCCGTACTTGAATATTTTGCGAGATTGGACAACCTGGAAAAGTCTAAAACATTGTTCTGACCTCTCTGCTCACCTCCGAAAAAGGAAAAACGTAGCCCTTTCAATCATCTGGGGTCACCTGTCCAACGGTATCCGTACCCACTGAACATCTTGTTAAAGTTCATGGTCAAATACCAAGAAAAAAATTTTAGCAATGTGAGATTCAAGGCCTGTCTGGAATGAAAAGTTATGTGTACAATATGTATGCACCTGGACCATTCATCAACATTTTTATAGTACAAAACAGAAAAAAATAACAGAATTGTATGACATCCCTCAACAAGATAGAAGCTTATGTTAGAAAGATCTGGTCAGAAATGATTACACTGTACGCAAAGTCAGATAAAAGCTCATCAAAATGTCTGATAAAAGTGGTCGAACACAACAATGGTGCATGCTTTTGTGACCATGATCATTTCAAGAAGTGATAAAAGCAGGTAACACAGTTCGAACACATATATAGTGCCAATCACTTATCAGTTTGAAATGATACTATAATTTTTCCATAATCTGTTTGGAAATGTGTACCATTATCAGCTATAGTGTGCAGTGTCATTGAGAAATCTTTTAGAAAAGTCCATTATACTGTGTCGAGGCCACAATTACCCTAAAGTCAACCCTGTATTTTTGTTTTTTAAGATTTCAAGAATATCACAAGGGAACTACCCTAGGCTCTGGTTTCAGTCCAACTAATTTTGCAATGTAGGGAAAAATATCTAACCCCAGAACTGAGTATATTGAAAAATTCTTGACAATGGCAGTCATTGCGTATGTGTATAAAGAGAGGGTCTCTTTCTGTATGTTATAAGTGTAGACGACCCCACACAAAACTGTTCAGTATACGTCAATGATTCAAGTTTTAACTTCTCTCAAGGCAGCTCTAAATGTAGATAATGTGATGATGACTTTTAGACATTTCCTTGCTTGCATGTTCTGCACAAGCTCCCCAGTCCCTTACACAAAATGGCTAAAAAAAACAAGTCAACTTCCATCCCACCTCTCCTAGTAAAGTTATGCACATTGATGAGCTTCCAACAAAAATGAACAAAGAAGTTGATATTGGAGGCTAACAAATTTATTTCATTGCTTCCCCAAAACTTTACAGTTGGTTGTATGTGTATGATTACGAGAAGTTACTATGTTTGATCCAAGAACAAAATGAGATCTTTGCACGAACATTGTGTTTCTTTTGAATGTAGTCATGCTTTTAGCAACCCTGTTGACACAACACGTCACAGGTGGTAAACGCCACAGTGTTTGCTATAAATTTCCAAAACTTCATGTGATAGTCATTGGGTGTAGTGATGAATATGTTATGGAGTCATTAAATTCTATGGTACAAAAGTAGATATTGAGTGATAAAAAGCCATGATGGTGGTAAAGTTTATACACCTGTTGCCAAGATGGTCAGACATTGGCCTTTGTTTTCTTTGTAAGATAGCTCAAGTATTGAGATGTGGTTCCTTCCTTAAGGTTAAAGAAATGATAGCTATTATTCCGCATGAGGTGAGCTCCAAATCTCTACAAAGTCTGATCAGCACTTGTGTACTTCCAAAGTAAAATAGTAGGACAATGCTACAGTATGTATGATGTTCCCACTCTTGTGCATGTTGTCTTCTGTACTTAAAAATGAGAAAAAAATGTAAAAAAAAAAGAAAAAAATCAACTAAAATTGGTGCTCTTAGCAAGATAGAAAATCCCTTCCTATGAAAATTTTATAACTAGTTTAAGCTTGATAAGAAAACTTGTTGTCTTTCGCACTTCCCATCACGTGCTGCTTGCTTTTCTACACCATCTACCTGAGTTTGTGTTCTTAGTCTTATAGGTATGAATTAACTGTAAGTTGTAGTCAGAGACTTGCTGTTGGTCACATCTGCACAATTTGTATCCGCACTTCAGAAAGAAACTTTTGATACAGGCTTCACACTTATACTGCTTTAGCATCTGAATCTGTAATGCTCACTTTTAAGTGCAGAAATGAGGATATGTTGAAGGCTTTTACACAGTAGAGGAACGTAGTATGGAAAAATGATTATTTTCTATGGTACCTGTTTGGAGGGGCATGCCATTGTAACAAAATGATGCACACTGTAATATTCTGTGACTGCACATATAGATGCAATCAAATGTTACACCTTCAAAATCATGATATGTATTTATGTAGTAGATCTCCTAGACACATTGTGTATACTTTAAGATCAAATTTTCCGTCAGATTTTTTTGGGGGAGACACAACCATACCACCCTTCTCCCCTCTATACCTTCTACAGGATACACTTATGATGTCACAATCTATCTCAGTCACTGATTGGTGGGTGACTTGACTTGGTGATTTTTGTTCAAAAGTGCCAATACTACGTTATCCTAATCATGTCAAAACAGATGTAGTGATTGGTTAGAATGGCTCAAAGCTGCCACAAACAGCCAATCAAAAAGCAAGACATGTCTGATGATACTTTAGCCCACTCTACTATAGGCAGCCCAAAATTTTTACACCGAAAGTTAAACTGTTGGAGATCTACAGTTCAGAATTCACATAATCTTCGAGGTGTCAAGGTGCTATGATCTTACTACGATGCCAGAACACACTGAACTTCTTACTGTCATTGTATTGCACTGGCATGCCCCTCCATTGACAGACTTATTGTGCATTGTATCTTCCAGAGCGGAATATGGTCAAGCCAATTCAATTCTTGGTCCTCAGATTTTTAAAAAAATGAACTTGAAAATCAACATCAAAACAGAGTCTGAGGGGAAAGCCTGTACTTACAGTAAGTACACACAGTATGTCAGATTCAAGTTTTCTTCTCAGATCTGTTTTCAACTTGGCCTCTTGCTTAATTTTTAGCCTGAAAAGTCTGAGAAGCAAGGAAATGAATTGGTGTCGCCAAAGCTTGTTGAGATATTGGCAGCCCTGTGGATCATTCTGTCTACTGCTACCAGACATGATGACTCTTTACCCCCCCCCTCCCGTTCCCAATAGCAAATATTTCTAAATTTAACATGAGTTTATTGATGTTGCCATGGTATGATCTCTCTGATGGCTGAATCCACTCAGAACTAGAGGTATGGAACATTTATTTATTAACCTTCACCACTCTCTTGGTGCTTCAGTGTACCACATTTATACTGGTACACTGGTAAATTTGAATGTTGAGGGTTAAATGACTGTATTTTGCCACAAAAATCAAAATTATAACACTTCACAAATTATAGCCACAAGCTATCTGAAAGAGAAGCACTTTTAGGTCACATTTTGCATGTCTTAACTCTATTTCAAGAGGGAATTAAGCATGTTTAGTAGCAGTGGACAGAATGGTTTGAAGCTCAATGAATATGTCTAGTTGAGTTTGTCACACCCTGGGCCATTTGGTTATCCTTTTTTAGCTCACACGCTGGTAAGAAACCCAAGCTGACCAAACGTTTGCCCCTGTGCAGCAAGTGACTGTCGGATACTTGTAAGGCTAGACCAACACAATTGACTGGTTCTCAGGTTTATTCTCCTAAATTAGTCCGATTTTCAACAAAAGAAACAATTCTTAAGTCTCACACAAAGAAGAGTTTTAATATAATTCAAATTGTTTGATGATTCTTTTTCATTTGTTTAGGGTCTAAGACTTTAGTCTATAACTGTCTGGTTTTCTGATTTTGTGTGTTCTCTGAATTTACTAAACAAAGAATCTGAGACCCACGAAAGTGTGTTGGTATGGTTCAAAACTCATTCTGTGTCTGAAGAAAACATTTCTTATGTAGGAAGCCATGTACTTGCTCCTTGTACTTAAACACTGAGAAATGGCATAAGATTAAGTCTAAGACAGCAGTCTGACTTGCAAGCTAGACGTAGTTTTCATGAAACAGGATGTTTCACATTGAAATATAAGTTGATGAACTACAAGAACAAAAGACATCACCTCTTCCTATCTGTGACAGGAGGGAGTTAAATATGAACTTAAATATTTTAGGACTGGGAAACATTTTGTACTTGTTGCAGTACATTGTACATGTCTACTGGGTTTCCTGTGTTAACCTTTTTGGTAGAAATTTTTGGATATCAAACCAAGACTGCACTTTGGCACAAGCAGTACAAATGATAGTAGTTTCAGTTGCACAAAATTACGTACTGTGCCCAAGTCTTCCCTGGAAACTTTACACCATCATACCAGGCGATGGAGGTGTGATTACTGTAATGTATGAGTACGATGTCTGAGCTCAGGTGTTTGGTGGGACTTTTGCAGGTTTTCACCTCTTAGGTTCATGTCTGCTATTGATCCTCCGCTACACTGGGGGCAACGATCTTCCTGACCTTGACCCCTCCTCGATGGATTCCGCTCCAACCTATGATCGACGCAGGAAGCGCCGTGCATGCGGAATTAGCGGGAAAGGTACGGGCCCTTCTACCGGGCTGGGGCTGCGTCGTGGGGGGTTTTCCTCGGGGATCCAAAACTATCGCCTTCTTGCCGGCGTGCTCAAGGCCTCATGCTTTAATTATGAAGTGGAGGCTCGCAGAATACAAAGTGGTTCCACAGACCGGCAGATCACGGCAGAAACCCTCCCGTCTTTATCAACCCGAGTCGTGAGCACTTGCAAAGGTGCCAGGATTTCTCCACACTCCGATGCACAATCGTTTTCCCACCAGAACGTCACAGAAATATGCTATTCTGAAGTCACAGAAGCATGCTATTCTATTCTATATATAGCTATTCTATTCTATAGAATAAAGCATAGAATAGAATTCTATTCTATATTCTATTCTATACAAAGCAGAATAGAATGCTATTCTATTCTATTCCGACTCAAAGGGATAGATCACTACACATCTTGAGGTGGTGTAGATGGAAGAAAGAAAAAAAGGATTACAAAATTTCAGGTCTATTGGCATAACACAACATACTGCAGTGCAACAGAAATACATACCCCACCACAAAATTCACCCAAAATAAAATTTACAGTCAAAACGGTCAGAGAATTAATAGATTTCCAAGTACACTGTTAATCTGCAACTTCACCATCTATGAATTTTCCCTTATACCAATTTATAATGCTATATTTTTGTTACATTTTACAATGTACATTGGCTGTAAATCATGGTGAAAAATATCTATTTGGTGGTTTTCATTCTTACTTTCACCTTCAAGGCTTGTTAAAGACATGAAGAGCCTGACCAAAAAGCACCTAGCCTTATATCCAAGCCTATTTTAGCTGCAGAGTCTTTCGTCCTCTTTGCAAATTTCAAAGCTGCATGGAAAACATAATTGAAGACGTAAGAATTGGTTCAAGGCTAGGTTTCTTACTATACAAAATTTTAAAGTCATCCTTGATCGTTTTGTTCTACAGTCAAATCTTCTCAGTACAGATTTTTAGACTTACCTTGTTCTTTAATTTTGACTTACTAATTAAGTCAATCTTATCCAAAATCAAGACCTGGTTACCTGGCTCTTTTGCTTTGACTGGAACTCCTCTTATATTACACAATGCTGGGAAATATTAAGTTTCCAAACTTGTGTTATATTTCAGTCAGAACATTTTGTTTTACATTGTGCAGCAATTGAAATATGATTGAAGACTGCACTGTTAAGTGGCAACTATATGTACTTAGGTTTGTTACATTTTGACCATTTTTCTATGTTCAAGTACAACAGAGCAAGTTATAGCCATGAAGTGGAAGAACTGCTGACATTGTGTGCCAATCTTAAATATGAAAAAGTGCAATAATAAACAAACTACAAATCCTGCTTTGTCCCGGGTCAGTTTTCTGAGTTTTTCTGCTGTTTCAGATGTGTATTTCCCCCATTCTGTATTTGTAAAGTTCAGTTATCAATTTTACAGTAGACTAATAAAACTACCATTCAGCATATTGTGCCAGCTAAATATAATGAAATTCTACATTGTCCATGTACCAGTATTTTGAGTTATGAAAGTATCTCTGTGTTAATTTTAGAAAACACTTACTAGACCCTCCTTGATTTTTGTATTGACATTTTGCGTCCCTTCAACTGACTTAATAGACCTGATGTGGAAATGCTCATCGTTGAAGCATCCCTCCACGCTAACTTAACGACTGCTGATTGGTTGCGGTACCGCCAAGTGAGCATGGAGTAACGCCCAATAACCAGCATTTATCTGATTAAGGCTTGCCATTTAAGCTATGCTTCCAAGAGTTGCATGTATCTGTTACGATGGGGGGGAGTAGAAATCTGTGTCATTTAGCACTGTGCCAAAAAGTGAACAGAAGGAGTGAAAATGAACTCTGTGTATGTGTGCTAGAACAAGTCTGCAGTACGACATTTAGATAATACAGTGTTAGCTCATGTTTCTAGATGCTGCATCACTATAAATTAGGACATTGACACCAGTGATAAGCCCATACACATTTTTATTGTACTCTTACCCTTGAAAGTATGAGATTGAGCAAGTATGTAAATTCTGGAAAAGACTGGAAAGAAAAAGGCATTTCAACCAGTCATGACATGTCATCTTTACAGTCTATCCCATAATCAGAACAATATCTGAGTTCCTTTTTTTCCTATACTTAATTCCGAAGATGTAGTTTTGTAATCTTGTCTGATCACTTGTGACAATGGGGTGTCAATCAAGTGAAAAAGACTACATGTAAGACTTAGTGTTAGTTACAAAGTGGCAATATTCCATCCTTTAAATGACAGTGCTTGATAACTCTGTGGGGTTTAGTTGTAGGTCATGTATCGAGGAGTGGCGCTGAACTTAGCGTAGGACTTGATGACCTTGTTGACAGCCTCGAGGAAATCCTTCTCCGTCGCGACCTTCCGTCTGGCTCGGATGGCGAACATGCCCGCCTCCGTACACACACTCCTGATCTCAGCACCTGGAACATACAACATCTACGTTAACAACCAGTTCTACAGGGGAAAAAAGTCAACATTCAAGGCTCAAATTCATAGACCATTTTACATAAATGTCTGTCAACATGTCAACTTCTGTACTTCAGGAAACACCAGCTCAATGTATGCTAGGAAAATGCTGATTCAAGCACTTGAAAATACATACAGATCATTCATACTACATGTACAATGAAGCAGCAACAATGATGCTCATTACATACAATGTGTACTTTAGTTAGTACTGCAAAGCAAAATACACACCTATATACCACAACTGCACATCTCACTGATCTGCCACACATGTACATTGCACCTTTCTGCTATGCCACATACCACACCTGTATATCACACCTGCACATCACTCCTGTATATCACACCTGCATATCAAACCTGTATATCACACCTGCACATCACACCTGCACATCACACCTGTACGTCACAACTGTATACCACACCTGTACATAATAGCACGCCTGTATACCGCACCTGTACATCATATCTGTACATCACACCTGTACGTCACAACTGTATACCACACCTGTACATAATAGCACGCCTGTATACCGCACCTGTACACCACACCTGTACATCATATCTGTACATCACACCTGACATGCCACACCTGTACCCCCACCTGCCCAGGCTAGCACACCGGTAAGCCGCACCTTTTAACTTATTGGCCAGGGCTACAAGAACAGGTCAGATCTGACACCCCCAATTTATATGCAAATCAGTCTGGTCCCAACTTGGCCCCAACCCAATATTCCGATACTTCATTGAAAACCATGTTCATCCAAGCATATTCTTTTTCTTTTAAACAGATGTATAAGAAGCCTATGACTTAGATGACAAGAAACTAGATGCATTAAAATATTAAAATAGGCATGTGCTTGTCTTAACTTTCCATATCTTCTACCTTGAGTACTGAAATTTTCTAATCCTTCACTACAAATGTTTGTCAATAAAGAAATTCTTCGGTTCTGAGACATTGTACGCTTGAAAAAATGTAATATTTTGCTGCTCATGAAAAATATGGACATTTTAACTTATAAGTATAGCACCTGCAGTTGATTTCTACTTGTTGGACCATGGAGTTATAAAAGGAAGTTGGACCATGGTTGGACCACACAAAAATTTCAAATTAGGAAATCAAAGGGCCCCAGGATATTCTGATCCTTTCTGTGATTGTACATGTGCAATGTACCTCCCCCTCCAAAAAATGCATCTTGGGCAACCAAATGGCTCTTGTACAACCAAGGTTGAGCATGTAAGGTTGGTTGCATAGATTGAAGTGTTGTAACAAGTATTATGTGCCATCTACATGTACATGAACATTCCAAAATTATGAGCAAAGTCATTTTCTCAACCTCTTTTTGTACAGAAAACAAGAAATTGTTTTAAAAACGCCCAGCCGTCTGCAACTTATGGCGTCTTCTATAAATTGTCGGATAAAGAATCCAAAGCAGAGTTTTTCTGACAGGTCCATTAGTAAATTGATGTAGCCTGGGATCCGACGTGTACTGACATGCCCGCCCAGGGCTGGAAATCCCACCTGCATATCCAGGTTAGTGTAGGTAAAATTGGAGCTGTGCAGGTATTTCTGGTGTCTACCTGCACCTAACCTGCACCGGGCCATGTACTGGGTTTACATACAACTGCAGGTAAAATTGAAGCTGTGCAGGTATTTCTGATGTCTACCTGCACCTAACCTGCACCGGGCCATGTACTGGGTTTATATATATGTAGGTGTATGTGAATTTTTATTTGCTGCATTCAGTTACCACCTATGAAGTATATTAAAAGAAATAATGGTTTCTGAACAGTTTTTAGTATGATTCATACTTCTTAATTTCTGAGTAGTGCAGGTAAAATTTGTCTGGTGCAGGTAATTTTCAATGTTACCTGCACCTGTGCAGGTATGCAGAAAAAGGGATTTCCAGCTCTGGAAGTATACAAGAAATAATGACAATGGTTTCTGAACAGTTTTTAGTATGATCCATACTTCTTAATTTCTGAGTAGTGCGGGTAAAATTTGCCCAGTGCATGTACATGTATGCAGGAAAAAGGATTTCAAGCCCTCCTTCCACGTATCAAGAAAGAGATAGCTGAAATCTCCCCTCAGACGGTGCAAACTCCACGACATTCCGCAAATAACCCGCGCCCGCTGTCTGCTTCCTGACCACAGCTATCAATGTCCTTTAATAGCTACTTAAGGCTGGGTCGGAGATACAAGGACAGCGACATGGTAATTGCTCCGGTTCCCATCTCCCCATTGCTTCACCCTTTATCTTATCTTAATGAAAGTGGCCCTTCCTGGGCAGGTCTGAGACGCCAGTCATTTACATGGAAATAGGGGAGACAGGGCTCCGTGCACGGCCTCTGTACATCATAGCAAAGCCTGGATCCGGATTTCAAAGGAGGAAATTTTGTGTCTGAAAAAGATACACTGCTGGAATTCGCTCATACTACATGTAGATAGTCATTTCGTTCCTTTTCACGTACAATAGAATTTCTATAAAAGCTGTCTGAAATCTGAAATAAGTTTCATTAGGAAAGGCCATACATAAATTCTGATTCAAAAATGTACCGAAAAGGATGACGTACATGAACATATTCCTCTAGGATTGTATAAAAATCCATACTTGTGGGATAATGCTGGTTATCTGTAAGCCACTTTCCTGAATGCATGTTCATTTTTTCAATCCATTGAAAGGCACTATTTAATATCATATGCATGAGACAGTTTTGTGCTTCAAGGATTGGCATGCGGTTGGTGGAAGGAGCAAATATCAGTAGGCTTGTTTCTTTCTTTATCTAAAGTGTTTTGCCACGCTGTAAAAATACTCACATGCAAACACAAAAACTCACATGCAAACACAAACATATATATACATGTACAAATCAAAAACAATACTTTGGGAAAAGTCCTATAGTGAGTACAAACCCTGTTTTGAATACCACCGTGTGTGTACTGTACCCACCTGTGCTGTTGGGACACAGTCTGGCCAGTAGTTCATACCGGATGTCTCGCTCTACACTCATGGACCGAGCGTGGATCTTAAAGATATGGGAGCGGCCCTGGAGAACAGAACAAGACAGAAATTCTCACTCACAAGAAGGTTTCTAAAAAAAATTAAGATTAAAAGGTGAGTGCTTGTGACACACACACACACACACACACACACACACACAATTGCAATTTTCCTGCTACATTTCTGAAAACACTTCACAACAAAATGGACCATCTTAGCATCAGCAATTATACTACAAGATTTAAAACAATACAAGTACAAGATTAAAGAGATGGGGAGGTGGCAGATTAGAGACGATAGCAGACTATCCCACCTCCAGATCGGGCAGACCAAACTCGATCTTCCTGTCCAATCGTCCGGGCCTCATCAGGGCGGGGTCGAGCGTGTCTGGTCGGTTGGTCGCCATCAGGACCTTGATGTTTCCCCGCGGATCGAAGCCGTCCAGTTGGTTGATCAGTTCCAGCATCGTTCGCTGGACCTCGTTGTCTCCACCCGCCCCGTCGTCAAATCTCGCGCCTATGGAAAATCCAAACACATTTAATCTTTGTCTAAGTATTTTATTTATCTACGAAGTTTTATCAAATTTGTGGAAGGGCTGACAAACAGGTAACTATCACCTCTTTAAGATGTCAAACCTGAGACCAGACTGTAAGGTTTGAACCACTCACACCGAGAAGGACCCCCCTGATCCTTTCGATTAAGTGTGGTGGGATCTTTAACGTGCTTAAGGTGTGGCTCTCCTTAAACACGGGACCTCCTGCTTTACATTCTATCCAATAGGATGTCCCTAACAAAAGCTAGGTATCATTTTCACCTGAGTGAAGTGAGCAAATAGGTGTAAAGTGCCTTTCCTAAGGACACAATACTGGGGCCTGCCAGGGATTCAAACCCAGAACCTTCGGATTCTGAGTCAACAACCCTAGCCACAAGACCACCTTGCCATCTTCCTGCTACCTAACCAAGTAACAAATAGAGAATTAGCAAGGAAATGGCTACTTCAGTATGCTACAGGCTCATGGATTAGCATGATACATGTACAAGTGCATGCATAAAAGTGACAGCCGAATTTTAGCCACATTTTCAATCCCCAGAAAGTAGCAACAATAGAGACTAACAATACAGGTACAACTCCTCATACATGCTTACCTCCAATTGCATCGATCTCATCAAAGAAGATGAGACAAGCTTTCTTAGTCCTGGCCATCTCAAACAGTTCTCGTACCATACGGGCACCCTGAAAAACATAAAATCCTTCGTAAGAAAAAAATTCTGTTCACCAACATCCATCGATTAGACATCCAGGTAATGAGATACACAAGAAAACAGTGACTCAAGCAACTGGATAGATTTTGAAAACTGTCAGACGTTTCATGTAGCATCCACTACTTTTCGTCAGTGAATCTGTAGTTGAACCTGTATTTATCCAAAAACTATGAATTGATATGTAAATGAGGCTGACCAACTAAGGGTTCAGATTTTCACTCATACATCATGTCACACATCTGTTAAGTGGGTCACTCTAAATGATGATTAAGGACTTGTGGGATTAAAGGAGTTAACGAACTTATGTCTGTCGATTTGTCATCCATCAACCATAACGAGCACCAAATAAGAGCATTGATTGATGTGGACTGATTATGAACATGACAGATACGGACTTATCAACTAGTCTTAGCCATGGAAAAAACTATCCATCACCGAGCTGGTCATTTGGCTTGAGTGATATTTATGCATAATGCAGCTTAAATGATAGAAGAAAAGGAAGAATTCCTCCACTACCACAAATAAGGATCACAATTAGAGACTTTTGCAATATGTGAAACGACCGAAATGAACAGATGTGGACCATACGCCAATTATTATATTTTGCTTTATATATATGTTTTTTTGTAAAACAAAGTCAAACTATTGGTTACCACTGAGAAAACGACATACCTCTCCGACATACTTCTGCACCAGTTCTGAGCCAATCACACGGATGAAGCAAGCGTCTGTTCTGTTGGCCACGGCACGGGCACACAGCGTTTTCCCTGTCCCTGGCGGACCGAACAGCAGGACTCCCTTGGGTGGTTCGATTCCCAAGTTCACAAACCGTTCAGGCTGAAAGAATCAAGGTGTAGTTTAAGACTTTGGGAATCAGCACGAGTGAATATAATGTCATATCAGCGCAAGCGGCCGGCCACCTGGTCATAACAACCACTTTTTCCTGGCCCCCCATTTTTTTCCATTGGCACCAGCATTAAGCGACCTGTCCAAGAAGGCCACCTGTCCAGGAAGACAACTTTACCTCGGTCCCCTGGGTGGCCTTCTAGGATAGTTTTGACTGTATGAAATGTTACGCTAATCATAGACCTACAATACCTAATTTCATTGTTATAAGCATATTTACAAAATGCAGCCTTAAAAATTAATCATCTTTCACAAAAACACCTAAGCTTGGTCCAATATTGTCATGAAAACATGACTCACATGTAGCAGAGGTGTCTCCACAACTTCTCTCAGTTTCTCGATCTGTTCCTTACAGCCACCAACGTCAGAATACGTCACGTCGGGTTTTTCTTCCACCTAAAAAGATAGGAATTGGCTGTCATGTCATCAAATTTTACAATTTTATCTTGCATACACATATATACATCATGTATATACATGTATACATAAAACACTTTGTAAATTCTAGTCCAGCAAGATGTTACAAAAATATAAAGTTGATTGTTAACAACTATGTTCATGAAAAAAATAGGTTTCTCACATATAAGTGAAAACTTTAAGGTGGAAAAATAAAAAGCATAATTTTTCTAACAATACAAAGACATGGACTAGGCATACAAAAAAATGTATTTTTTAGACATCCCTACCTGTAACATGGTAACGGCTGGATCAATTTTCGGAGGCAGCGGGATGTGGATCTGGTATTTGTTCCTGTCCACACTGTTAATGAGACAATAAATGAAAATTTAGCACCTGAAAATCAGGAAAACTTCAAGTTCAGCTGTTGTAAATGAAATATGTTAACCCTCATACAGAGACAACAATTTACCACAGAAATGTATAACTTACAGATGATTGGCCAAACTTGTTTAGGTACACAGCTCTAGTTTACACTGATGCGCAAGCTCTCCAGACATGAAAGTTTTATTGCAAGGTCTTGCCAGGAGGCTACTGTAGTCGAAATTTTGACACTATATTCTAACTTATTGAGTTTGACTTCTTTTTCCGAGACAGATAATGACACTCCATCCTTACCCAACTCTCATGCCTTCCTCTATATCAGTTGGTGCCACCGACTCAGCCAAATCCACCACGAACTTGGCAAACTGTTTGACATTGATGATGTACTTGGCATCATCGCTGTCTGCGTTGATGATTTTTGTGCAGCGAGCCACCTACGAAAACAACAAAAGAGAAAAAGTTTGCAACACCTAACACTACTACTAGTTTGGAACATTCTTCTTATTTCAAATCCTCACTGAATATACGGTACAGTTTCATGTCATTTGAAAGAGCATGTTGTTCTCTTTGTATTGGTAGCTTCAAAGAAATCATACTGTTTTAGTTAAGAAAGGAATTAAGAAAGAAAGTTAAGAAATTAACAAGTTAAGAAATCATACTGTTAAGTTTGAAAGGACTTTCCGTAAGAAGAGAAAGGAAGCATTTGCAATTTTTTTGTTTTATTTTCGTAGTTGAAACAACCGTTGTGGTGCAATGCAAGACAGGATGTGTTCCTGTGTTGGCTTTGCAGTGAAAAGTCATTGCAGGAACTGTGAATATTTAAAACCACTGCGAATATTTCTGTATCTACAGTACCTGTAGTGGTTGTTCTCCCTGTAAGGTCTGTTTGTCTGCTGCTAAGTCCCACAGTGCAGGGGGTGCCAGGCCGGTGTCAGACTCCTTAATACCTACAACATATAGAACACTTTAATATCAACACAGAATATTACCACTTCATGATATTCAAGTCTTGGTTAACCTTCTCTCTGCTGAGTGCTGAGCAGAGCATTTTGGTATCAATTTATCACTTTGTTGATTACTAATGACAAGTACAAATAACTACCTTGTTGTGATACAATTTAGTTTCAGTTATTGAGTTTAAACCTTCTCATTGCCACCTAACCCTGTAGCCAACAGAGAATTGGTAGCCAAATACATGTATCTACTTCAGCATAGATCTACTGATGATCTACTAACTGCTAACTAATCTACCAACTAATCTACTATGAATTGATATTGATAGATATTTTATGATTGTTGTTACATAGAAATTCTTGGTTTTCTCTGATGAAATAATCACACCTGTCCTTACCTGTCAGTTCGTTGATCTTTTTGGCCAAGTTTGTGATGTCGTCTTCTGTGGACTTGATGGATTTACTGTAGGCCCCGGCTCCCTGTGGGGGGAAGGGTAATTATATTATAAATTCATTTATTTTTGTGAGGACTTGATTTTGTGGTAGAAAGGGAAAGGAGGTTTTCACAGTGTTTTAAATTTGCAGTTGAAACAATTCTGTAGTACAGTAGACTGTGAGTAGTAGTACAATGGCAAGGCATATCTGCAGTGTCGTGAATTTGCGGTAGAGAAGTAACCAAGAAAACAAAACCACAGGGACCATTTTATTTTTAAGACTTACATTAACTTGAAAGTTTGTCTCCACTGTACAATGTACCATCGACAACCTTACAAATCACTATCAGTCTGATTGTGAATACGAATTTGTGAGAAAAAATAATTTACTCCAACTTATCAACTAGTATAATTTAATTCATATAGTATGTACTTACATAGGTTTTTAGCAATGCGATGTCCCCTTCATCCAAAGCTGAAAAAATTGTAGAAAAACGTTGGTCAGAAAACTGACAAGAGGTTGAACAGTTTACAACAGACGATTTTCTTCTGTATGTGACTGTGCCTATGCCCCCCTCCCCCATAACCATGCTAGGTATTTTATCCCTTTATGAGGCTCGTTCGAGAGTTTACGCTTGAGATTTTTCTGGAAAAGACAAAACCATACGAGCTCTACACTTACAAACATATCTTTCCTGAATCTAGGTTTTCTAAAAACGTTATGGAGAAGCACTAGTGTGGTTCAACTTTTCTCATATGACTCAGCGGAACGGGGAAATTTTTTTGCCGGTGAACCGAAGAAAAAGTGCTATACAAGAATCAGAAACTCACATTGTATGGGCTTTTCCTCTTTGTCTTCTCCTTTAACTTTCCTCTGGTCGGATCCTAAGTGATCTGGCATCCTGAATACGCGTGGGAAAGAAAGATTGTCGGAGAAGGTCTACTTTCCGTGATTTTCAAAACACAAGTTCTGCGTTTTCAAGATGGCTGCCCTACCCACAATGCATCAGAGGTTAAATTTTTTAGCGTGCACGTCCTGATTATGCCGCAAGAGGCGCTTTTGAAACACACAGAGCGCTGAGGTAAGCATAGTTATGAAGGTAACACAACATGTATTATGATATTATCTACTATTATATAGAATAGTTAACAACTAACCAATGGTCGAGATCACTTTCAAAGTATTCGGCAGCACAACCCTGATATTAGGTACATTGATAGGTTAGTACGTTATAGGAATAAAACTCCGCTAGAAACCACCCAAAAACTAACTTAGTAAGGTTTATTATGTTTCATTACACGTACACGGAAACATATGTGACCCTGAACTTGGATGTTCACTAGTTCTGTAGACGTGTTCTGGCGTACTGATTTTTCTTGTGTAAGGGTTTGTCTGGTGCGCACATACTAAGACAGTGGGAATTTTGCCTACTGAGACCAAGAAGATTTTTTTAAATGCCTAAGACTAAAACTACAAGATTTGGAATTTCAAATAACGTTACCTCTTTAATTTTATAAAGCAGACACCTATGTACCCTTCTTTTCACTACTATTGCTGCAATGTTTTGAACAGATAAATTATATTGGGACTCCCCTCCCGGCCAGAAAATGTGATAGCCCAAGGACGTGCGACAAAGGAGCGGACTGCTTAAATACTTTTCCCATGACGTAACTTTTCCATTTTCCATGAATTTGTCGTCACCAACTAGACTACATCAAATCACGTGACGTTCCACCCCAGGCTATATAACCAGTTCCGGAAACCTTGTGTTGACCTATGCGTGTGTGCTTAAGTGACCGCAAGTGCCAAAATAGAACCATCCTTAAGGGTGAGTATGTTTCCTCTGAAAACTCAAAACGGAGGGCGGAGTAGCGACCGCTCGCAGAGAGGGGACTCAGACAGGGAAGCGTTACTGGGAGCGTCTGGAAGCGACGTGTCGAACCTAACCGTGGATTTAAACCTTTTCGGACAGCCTAAAACACAAGGACGAAGTCACCAGCGAGGTGCGACTGCCACCATGGCTGGACAGGAAAACGTGAGAGGGAAGACGCTATCACGTCTGTGTCAGGTAAGCGCTCTACTACTCATCCTTAGAATTGTCCAGAGAAAAATAAGCTAAGACATAGGGAACGAACAAGAGTAGATTTCCCCCGTGTATCTGTAGCCTCTACCAGTTTTCAGAAGCGGTCGGAAAGGGTAGAAATTGGCCAAAAAGACTCTCTATTACTTAGTATTAGCGCACCAACTCCAATGGCATGTTATCTGTCTACTTGGCCAATTTCTACTCTTTCCAGCCGCTTCTAAAGCCTAGTAGAGGCTAGTGTATCTGTACGTTTCTTCCCTTTCTTGCTACTAGTATACTCCAAGCGATGACGTTATACGCCGCAGTCACAACAAGAAAGATTCCCAGTTGATGTTTAGATGGCTCTGGTTTCTGCGCTTACCGATGCGCTTTTCTCTTCTTAATTTTTTGCCCTTCAAAGATGGATTATTTTTCGTCTAAGAAAGCCGACGCCGTCGCCATAGGTCACCCCATCCCTCCTGGTCGGTTGACTTTTCTCACAGCGGCGAAAGTTTTCCACGCACGCGGATGACTCACTTTCACCGCGCTGCTGTTTGCTTAGCTCCCCTCGCGATGGGGAGGCGTCGCAGGCCAGAATTCTTTCGTAAGAGCGCGAATAGAACACGTCTTCTTGTCAAAAGAAGAAAAATAGCTGACAGCAAAAATCTGTCCTACACTTGGACAAAAACTTGAATAGAAAACCACAGGTTCAATGTTGAAATGACAAGATATTTCACACTGTCAATACTTGCATTGGATAAACATTGATTGATGGGAATAAATTACTAACGAAAGCTGTGGATTAGCGTGAAACATACACATGATGCTGGCTGCTGCTGGCAGTGTGCTAATGACGCTTAGAAACAATGCATTTGCCGACCAAATGACTTCGACCAGATTGCGAACATCCGTTTTAACTGCAGCTTTTACGTTCTCTGAAAACATTTCTGGTAACAACGTTTTGTAGTGAGAAAGTGACATGATTTGTCAATGATAACATTTAATATACAAAAGAGAAGAATAAAATGCTGCTGTATAGACGAAGTGGGGAAGGTGCTAGCTCATCTTTGTTTACATACTATAGCCATATTCACTGTGTAGTGAAATGTTGCAGTGAGTATTCATGAAGTTGCAATGCCTGTGCTTACTTCTTTACAGTGTGTAGGTAAGTGGATTGTCAGTAAACTGAAAGCTCTACTAGGCTGCATGAACTACGAATTGCATTTCTTCAAGTAGTCAAGCGTTAAGTTCTGTCATCCATTCAATTTAGATATTAAAACTGTCTTTTTTTCTTTTCCAGTATATCGGCTCTTTCTCAGTGACACACACAAACAAAGTTGCCAGGGCAGACTTCGTCAGAAAACAACTTCAAGCCATTGAGGCAAGTGTAAATACATATATTTCTCTAACTATTCAAGCAATAGATATGCGACAAATGTGTTTTCGCCCTTAAGAGATGAATGACTGTGGAGGTACAGTTCATAAGAGTACCGTCAGTTTTCCGGTTTGTGATCAAATAAAAAGTCGCAAAGGTCAAGTTCCAGCCATGTACCAGACAGTAGGTGGGTTTTCACAGGGAAGTTGAGAATGTTTTATGTGACTACTCAGGAAGAAAATGAGGGGGAGTTAGTACAGCAAGTTTGCGAAAACATCCGTATAACTCACTGCAAATACCCCCCTCCTTCTAATCAATATAACACAGGCATGCTTCAGATATTCAGCATTACGCCATTCTTTTGGTGTGTTCAATTTCCCCAAGATCTTCAACGAGAATTCTACCTTTCAATGAATATGTATTGTTAGTCGTCATCTATCGACCAATCAATCGATGGATCGATTGATCAATCAATCAACTCGTCTACTTGAGCTACAGTATGACACAATCTGATGCGAAATCAAAATCATAAAAAATCAAAGTATGTTTCTGAGACCTGTTGCATGTTTTAGAAGGAAAAGTATTTTGAGTCTAATTTTCTATAAAGCATGGAATTTATATCTATCGTTTGCTGATCACCCCTTCTTAAGTTTATGTGGACTTGCCCTCTTACAACCGTTGCACCATTTGGTACGCAGCTGTTGGTCTTGCCGTGCATACAGTGTTCACCCTCATCAAATCTTCAACACAGGGTGACTAGCTTTTGTAGAACGGAACATTGGGTACATTTAGATATGATTACAGGGCGAGTTGGGAGGGAAAAAGGAAGTATTGAACCCCAGGGTCAGAGAGGTCACGTCACCAGTGTGGTTATTTCCTCTGTCCACATGTGAAAGACTGTGCCTAGTGTGAAGTCATGTCTGAGTACACACATCTTAGGAAGTGCCGCTTTCTTTCATTCTGGTCGCGTATGGTGTCTGAGGAGTTGTTTTTCATTAATCTCCAAGCAGATGCATGGTTCGTGTCAACTGAAAGAGAAAAATGGAAATAGACGTAGAAAACGAATGAACGGCGTTGATGTGCTGGGTTTCATTTGATCATCATTTGACTGTCTGAGTCAAAAGGTTTATTTGAAATATGACATTCACATGTCACTATTATAATAGATAACCATTATGAATCAAGTTTAAACTGTAATTACTTCCAACACAAGAATTTGGACTTACCCAATTTTTTGACTGTACAACTCCAGTCAAGTAATGAGAATCCACCGCTTCTCTGACGTCTCATTATGCAGATGACAGTATCATGACACACGTGACTCGGTTATCAGATAACCCTCCAAAAGGAGGAAGATGTTTGTTGTTGTTGTTTGTTCCCAAAAGGGATATGAATGTCTACCTCTTTGATGGTATATTATAGTCGTTGTCATTTCAGCAAGTGGAGAAGACCCAGCCTGTTCTGTTGGTGCTGACGCTGTCAGGAGTGAGGGTGTGCAGTCCCGATGGGAAGGTAGGAGTTCTAATATAGTTGTAGACTTGGCGCACTTTAAAACGTGCTCCATTCCAAAACATGCTGTATCCCAAAAGGTGCCCCATTCCAAAACGTGCTGTATTCCGAAACGTGATCCATTCCAAAACTTGCTGCATCCAAAAACGTGCCCATTCCAAAACGTGGTCAATTCTAAAACGTGTCTCATTCCAAAATTTGCTGTATCCCCGAACGTACCCCATTCCAAAACGCGCTGTATCCCGAAATCTACTAACTCACCATACAATGCATGTTGTCCTATGTCTCCCATTTCTGCTGCTTTGTCCAATGCGAAGTTGTTTTGGTGTCAAATTATGCGTCTTCCTTTATCATGAGCCATGGCCGCATCATTGGCAGACATTGCATTGGTGACAAATATCTGCAACTGACTCTAAAATGTCGATTGATGTAAGATTTTTCTCTAACCATATCCAGACTGTTCACATGGACCACAGTCTGAAGCGGATCTCCTACTGCACGTGTTATCCCGAGGAACGACAGTTCGCCTTCGTGGCCAGGAACCCGGGACAACTCTTCAACGACCAGTATTGCCACGTCTTCATCACCAGGGCGCAGAAAGAAGTACGTTGACAATGCTTACTCAACCTTCTTTTTTTCAGAGAACTATAGCACAAGGAAACTGTTACTCAAGCAACTGGATGGATTTTCAAATTCAGTTGCTTGTGTACCTCATTATCTAGATGTCTATCCTTCATCGACGTACGAGACCATTTATCCACTGGTTCATCCTTTCATTAATCATTAATCAATTCATTCATCTATTCTTCTTTCCTTTCCTCATTGTTTCCATTCATGTACTAAACTGTTATTTGGAAAGAAACTCCATTGCCAAGAAATTGTAGTCTAGATGTCGGCCTATTTATGACCAGACTGAAGTCAAGTCGTAAACATTGCATTGCACGTTCAAAGTTCAGTGATATTTCTTTACCACTACACACCGTGTCCTAGGCTGAAGAGTTGAACGTTATCATCGGGGAAGCCTTCAAGGTGGCGTTCAGCCAACAGAGCGAGGCTGGGAAACAGGAGAGCTTCAACCAGCTGGTGTTCGAAAGGCAGCAGGAGTTCGAGGGGCGGTTCATCCACTCCAGATACAGCGTCAACAAGAAGGCCACCAAGGAACAAGAAGCACCCAAACGCAACTGGGTGAGTTTGAGTGTTTTTTCGGCTTTAAACTCACTAACAGAATCGCTCTATCGCTGTTTGAACAAGAGAGAAAACATTCGCAAATCGTGAACCAAGAAAGATTGTTTCAACGTTAATTCTATGGCTACTTGTGTCCATACAACGTTGAGCTATAATGGCAGATAGATAAAGCAATATGTAATGTGAAAAAAAATCAACATTTTGCAAAACTTTGGGGGGTAAAAGTACTTTTGCCTGATTCACTTTTCACCTGTAACAAATGTTGATTTTGCTATCTTTTTAGATGCTCATTCATTTCATTATTGCCTTCGTCAAGAAGGGTATGTTTTCATGGGCGTGCGTGTGTGCGTGAGTCTGTCAACAGTATAACTCGAGAAGGCTTAAATGGATTGTCTTCATATTTGGTAGGTGGGTAGGTCTTGATGAGGTCTAGAAGTGATAGGAATATGGGCCCCCTGGCGGCTCGTTATGGTACTGCAGCGGTACTTCCGGTTTTGAAATATGGTGATCTGGAGGAGGTAGGGTCATGATTTTTGGATGGTAGATAGGTCTTGTGCTCGGGAAGAAGTGACATAAGTTTGGGCCCCCTAGCGGCTTGCTCTGGAACTGCAGGAGCATTTGTATGAAAATGTTTAAAGTAGGATAACTCAATAACCGGTCGACGGATCGTCCTGATATTTGGTGTGTAGGTAGCTTAAGTGATGCTTGACATAATTAGATGACAATTATGCAAATTATGATCTAATTTGCATAATTAATGAAGAAATTCTATAATTCAGTTACCTTCCATGTGTCACAACCTTCCTAGTGACACATGGGCTACAGGCTATCCCAGAGGGAGAAAGTCCCAGAGGGGATAGTCATTAAGCAGCCCATGTAGCTGCAGGCGGTGTTGCCTTACATGTATATCCTGCACAGATGTTTTCTCTTGCCCAATGCATGATTGCAGACTGCATCAGCAGGGGTAGTTTTCACGATCCAACTTCCATATTTAGGGGGACTTATATATCACTTCTACCTTCTTAAGTTATGTAACGATAACATCCTTTGACGAAGGCATGAGATCGTTGACCTCTAGTTCTTTTATTAGTTTGGCCGGACCAAACGCCGAGCGCCGAGCCCTCCCCGCACAACGTCACCAGTGGCCACCATTTCACCTACATTCGGGGAGATACAAGTCTCGGTAATACTTTTAAAAATCACATCCACTTATTGTTTGTTTTCTAGATTCATATCCTTATATAGCCTTACATGGACCTTCTTCATGACAACTAGCACATAGAACGGAAATAGCACTAGTACTGTTCAAGTTGAAGGTCATTTTGTGAAACATTTGGGCCTGGTCGTTGAGTATTGTATATATAAATAAAACAAAGATTATTGTATTCAATAAGAAAGGACACACCTTTTCAAAACTTAGCTTTCAATTATTCTCCAAAAACATAGAAGTCGTGCCATCTTATTCTTACTTAGGTGTAGTCTTTACAGCTGGATGCAACTTTAACACAGCGATGAAATTACTACAAAAGAAGGCACTACGAGCGTTGTTTAGCATTAAATGTACTCTTGGAGACACTAGGGCTCCTATATCAGTTTACCTTAAGCTTTTTGACCAATGTGTTGTTCCTATTTTATTGTACGGGGTGGAAGTATGGTGCAACAACAAATTAAATGACAACTCTCCGCTTGAACAAACACATTTAAAATTTTGTAAACAAATTCTAGGATTAAGGAGAAACGCTAGTAACTATGCAAGTAGAGCTGAACTTGGCCGCCTTCCCCTATGGATTGAAGCGTGTTGTAGAATGTACAGTTATTATTATAGATTAGTTAGAAATGTTCCTGTTGAAAGCCTTCAGTATGAAGCTTACATTGTACAAAAAGACCTTGTTAGAAGTAAAGTACCCTGTTGGTTGTTGAACATGAAGACAATTTTAGAGGAGTCCGGCTATGCCTGCCTATATACCCACGAGTTTAGTAACAAACCAATCCACCTGCACGAACTAAGACAAAGATTAAAAGATATGTTCATCCAAAAATTCAACTCAGTATTACAAGCACATGGACAAAGAGAAAATCAAGGCAACAAACTGAGAACGTACAAAACATTCAAAATGATATACGACAGAGAACCATATTTAGACATTCCAAATTTTGAAAACCGCAGAGCCATGTGTAAACTCCGAATTAGCGACCATCCCCTACACATAGAATCTGGCAGGCATAGCCGTACCCCGCTACAAGACAGACTATGTAAATTCTGTAATAATTCATGTATCGAAGATGAATTGCACTTTATACTTGATTGTACCTTATATGATAACGAACGCAAATCATTGTTCAGTTTAATTAACCTAGACAAAATATCTAAAACATTATCAAAACACGACACTTTTAAATTTATGATGTCATGTAGAAATGTAGATGTGATGAATGAAGTTTGCAAATATGTTTCGAAATGTTTCAACAAGAGAGAAGAAGCCATTAGAACGTAGATAGATACTACATGTACTTTATATAGTTTTTAGCTTTTTTATACCTTAGATCTAATGTTAGCCTTTTATAGTTGTTTCTAGTACATTGTATTTCTATTGATCTTCTGCATTTATCCCCCCGGGGAATGAACATGCAATAAAGATTCACTGTATTATTTTAATCACTATAGCTAGGCAATAGCAAAATCTTTTCACGTGACAAGACCTGGCTGAGTCACGGAACCGCTATCGTAATTACTAGTCCGGTCCAGCTTCTAATGTACATAGATGCGCCAAATGTGTGTGCCAAATCCGCAATGTATCAGTAATTTCTGTCGGCATTTGTAGGAGTGGAAATGCAAACAGCGCATCAAATGCAGCCTATTCTTTCTTAACTCGCAAATGGTGTGCATAAAGTGCCCATGTATTTGAAACAACGGGAGAAAACCCTTTGATTCAGATTCTGGTAGCATGTAATATTAACATTATCTCTCGCAATATCTGCTTGGATTTTTGACTACCAATAATGTTATCCATCAACCAACTACCAACTGACCAAGATGACGTCATAAAGTCAAGTAGTTTTGAATCCCTAACCAGTACCTGGTTGCTGCAGTGCTTGTGTACTCTCCAAGTAGAGGTTTAGGCTTCGGCTTATTTTTGTGTGTTTTTAGGCGTTTTTATCGGGCTTTCTTTTTTGTGCTGGAATTTTTTTACGCCAGCCCAACTTCGGGTGGCAAATGGTACCTGCCTGGTCATTTGATACTGCCTTGCAGTCACCAAAAGATCTGCTTGTTGATTAATGCTTGTGTGACTTAACCACTGATATTTCGCTCCTACAATATGACTGTTCCAGGAATCCATTCCGAAAAACGGTCATGTCCATATTAGGATTCAACAATTCGAAACCAACCACTCTTCCCCAAAGCCTGTGCCGAAGCCACGCCTACACAAGCCGACCAATCAGGGGATGGCCGCGTGTCACGTGATGCCGTCAGCTCCGCCAGTGGATGCTTGTATGAACGTGGCGGCCAATCAGAAGGGAATGATGAACAACAATGGAATGATGAACAACAATGGAATGATGAGTACCAATGGATTGATGAATAACCATGACTACCGCGGTGCTCTATGGTACAAGGGCAACGTGCCAAGGTATCACAAATGAACTCATAGCTTAGCAACATGTAATGCTGATTCAATATATGTGTAATTAGTTGTTATAGCTAGAATGATTAAGAAATATATCAAATTACTTAAGTGTTTTATGCCATTTTTGATACGCCGTAAAGTATGCTAAGTATGCTAAGTATAAGTAAGAAGAAAGTTACGAAAAACTTTTGTTAAAAAAACGAACAGCATTGTCTTTCCTTTAAATGAATGCAATTGGTTTGATAACAAAATTAAATTTTGCTAAACTGAGAATGAGACGACAGCACTGGAATTGTTTATGAATTGAAAACGACAAAAGTTGTTCTTGTTCAGGGAGATGGCCATGGCTGAGCTGGAGAGACAATGTGCCGGTGCCTTCATGGTCCGAGAGAGCGGCAGCAACCCCGGATGTTACGCGTTGTCGCTGAGAACAATGAACGGAATCAGCAACTACCTGATCGGCAAAACTGACAAAGGATACACCATCATGGTACGTACGCTATTCTTCCTATAAAAACGACATTTTATATGCATAAATTAATCTTTCACGTGTGATACTCAATGCGGCTTGTGTAGAATATGACTGAGTATGCCGGCGTGTCCTAACCAATACTGTGACCACGTAGCTTTTACTTCTTAATTGTGTGCGATCTAATGGGAATGACACTTACATGTACATGTATGCTCATCCTTTGACCGAGACAGATACAACCCCCTTTTTTTCTTTTATCACAAGACAGCATATCATAATGCAAAAGTGTAAGTCGTATTGTACAAATACACTTTGTCTTAAGACAATGTTCACCATGATTTTTCCTCTCTCTGGCACAGGGGTTTGGAAAGTCGTTCCCAGACCTGCACACGCTGATCATCCACTATTCCGTGTACGCCGAGATGCTGCCATGCAGACTTAGGATGACCGGAAACTACGACAACCCCGTGCCCTACTAAACTTTGCGAACTACCATCAAAATAAATTCGACCTTTGAAGAGAACAAACATCAACACTCCTAATTTTCGTTGTATTTAAAGAATGAAGGTTATATTTAAAGTTTCACTTAAGAATGAAGTACAGAATATGAACTTCAGTAAAAGAAATTAGAAAAGCTGTCAGATTTGAAACCGACATTTTATTTGTACATGTATAAGCCTAGAAGGCGTCCAAAATATGGCATAATCAAACAGCAGCCGCTGTTGACTATATCACCTTTGCTATAATGTAAGCAACACATGTCAGTATCATGGAAAAAGTAGTGTAGGAAATCAATCTTTTACACTTTAATCTATAATATTACACGTACAGTCAAATAATTGTAATGTTGAGATGCAAAGATTAGATGAATGATGGTGGACAAAACAAACTTATTAATCTCACACTATCAACATGGCAGAAGATAGAATTACTGATGTTTTAAAGTCACAAAGCATAGTCTGTTTGCAATGTAGTTTTGTGTTGCTTATTGGCCCAGTTTCAATTTTACCTCAAATGTAAGAAATACAAATATTGTCGCCCTCAGTTTTGAAGTACTGAGGCACTGTATTTGCTGTTAATAATACATACATGGCAATGTAACCTCATATACCTGTACTGATGCTGGCTGAAATACATAGAACTGTTGAACATATGTAATAACAAGATATCCTAATCAATATATGGGTCAAGCAATATTTGTATCAGCAGAGTAAACTGTAAGGTAAATTTTAAATGTGAGGGAGTTTCAACAAAGTTAATTGTGATTTCACTGTGATCAGTCACATGCGAAATAGCAGTAAGGATATGTAATTCCAATAAAGACATTGCTACAATGAAACAACTCTATTACCTTTTTTAACACTGGATTTACAATCAACTTCGAAAACAAAGTTAGGATTCTTTGCTTATGTGGTCTCTTGGTTGCTTTTTTTTCTACGTGCTTTCATGCAGTCACTTCTGGACAACTTTTGCCATAAATAATCCTTCTTATAGGAAATCCACATCCATACATGTATGTATGTATATATGTATGTTTGTTTACACTTCATATAAACAGTAATGTTATACAGTAGCTGTATGCTACACTACAGTTCTCCTTCAGCTCCGCTCCCCGAGGGTAATAGGAGTGTCATCATGTTTGGGAACTCAGGGCTAGCGGAGACCTCCGGCTTGTTCTTCTTGTGAAGTTTCCTCATGTGAGAAAGCAGATTACATCTATGAGCTGTTCTGTGTCCACAGTCAGGACAGACATGGGGCTTTTCACCGGTGTGTTGGGCCATGTGGGACTTCAGGCTATTCTTTCTGGCAGCTCGGTAGTCGCAGTAGTCACACTTGTAAGGTTTTTCACCAGTGTGCCTTTGTAGGTGGGTAAAAAGGCTGTTCTTGTAGACTGTCCTGAAGTCGCACAGCGTGCACGTGTATGGTTTCTCACCGGTGTGTTTCGACTTGTGCTGTTGCAGCTTCTTCTTTTCCACCGACCTGTAGTCGCAGAGGTCACACTTGTACTCTCTTTCTCCGGTGTGGGTTTTCTTGTGTGTGGCAAGATTGGATTTATCCACAGTCCTGTACCCACAATATTCACACATGTGGGGCTTTTCCCCAGTGTGGTGGCGTGCAACATGTGTTGCCAAGTGTGTCTTATACGCCGTTGCATACTCGCACTCGGAACACTTATGTGGCTTCGACCTGGCTTCTGGGTTGTCAGAATGTCTCTTCATGTGATTATTAAGGTTAGGCTTGGTGACAAACCTCAAGCCGCACACATCGCACATGAATGGTTTCTCCCCACTGTGTCTCATCTTGTGCTCCTTTAGGGAATTCCTTTGTGTCGTAGAGAAGTCACACTGATCACACTTATAGGGCTTCTCTCCGGTATGAGTCCTAGAGTGTATGGCCATTGCATTTCTCTTTCCTGTCTTGTAGCCACAGACCTTACACGTAAAAGGGTACTTTCCATTGTGCCTGAACATGTGTTGCCGAAGATCAGCCCTGTGTGCCGTGGCATACCCGCACTCTTTACACTCGTACACCTTCCCTAGATATTGTTTCTCCTCATGTACCCTCTTCTTGTGCGCGTTTAAGGTACTGCTTTGTGCCGCACAGAAGTCACACTGATCACACTTGAAGGGCCTCTCTCCGGTATGAGTCCGGGTGTGTTTCACCATTGCACTCTTCTTCCCTGTCTTGTATCCACACTCCTTACACTCATATGGGTACTTTTCAGTATGTTTTAACATATGTTGGCGGAGGCTAGGCTGGTGTGCTGTAGAATACTCGCACTCCTTACATTTGTACACCCTCCCTTGAGACTTTTTATGTCTTCTTCTATGTGATGTCAGCGTTCTCCTGCTGTCTGCGACAAAGTCACACTCCTCACATGATAAAGTCTTAGCAGGGACATTTGGGACTGCATCTTCATCTAGATGACTTTCTGTTGCTTTCAACTCAGACTGCTCAGGGACATAGTCTTCATCGGAGTCACTATGGTCATCAACAAACTCATCTTCACTTGATGAGTCTGACATGGCTGGAAAACTGTCCTTGCTCGCAGAAGGACTGTCAGAATTTCTGACCTCAGTATCCTTACATGCTATGGTTTTGACAGGAACATTTTGGACCACATCTTCCTCAAAATGACTCTCTTCTGTTGCATTTAATTCAGACTGCTCGGGAATATAGTCCTCATCAGAGTCACTGTGGTCATCAACAAGCTCATCCCCACTTGATGAGTCTGACGTGGCTGGAAAACTATCCCTGCTTGCAGAGGGACTTTCCTTGCAATTGGAATCTTCAACCACAGTATCCTCCAAGCTCTCCTTGTCTGGTGTACTAACATTCACACGTTCACAGCTTTCTGATTTAGGAGTTTCTTCTGTGCCATCTTCTGTTTCTTCCTCGTTACTTGAGTTACCAAGCGCTGTTGCTTCAGGAGCTTCTGTTTCTGTAGGGCTTTCCTGGGGGTGTTTCATGGAGTAGTGCTTTTCCATAGTCCTCTTATAAACTGCAGAGAAAGGGCACAGGTTGCACTTGTATGGATGGCCTGACATCTTTGCGTGCATTTCGATGTGCTTCTGCATGTCTTTTTTGACAGATGTGGTGAATGCACAGTCTCGGCACTTGAAGGGGCCTTCCTGGACATGATTTAGCATGTGTTTATCCATTGTATTTTTCTTGACTGAAGAAAAACTGCACTTGTCACATTTATATGGCCTATAAACTTCATGGGTCTTCGCATGTGCCATCAGCTTGGATTGACGATGAGTGCTGTAACCACACTCTTTACAGATAAACTCCCCAGCCGGACTCTTTGTGTATTCATCCATTCTTTTCCAATATCTTGCTCTGTAAGGTTTGCGCCTGGGTGGCTGTCTCACTACTGGACTTTTATCTGGATGTGTTTTGATGTGGCGGGCGAGATCAAACTCAGTGATAAACATGTGACTACACAGATCACAAATGAAAAGCTGGTGCCCTCCGTAGGATACGGAGTATTTGAATAAGTCAGTGTCTGAATCTACACCTGTTTTGCCTTGGTTTGATGGGCCTGGTTGCTGCATTGTCTGGGAAGCTGATGTAAATGATTTGCGGCTTTCAGAGTTCGGGCTTTCTATTTGTTGGGCTTCCTCCTCATCACTGTTGACTTGGTCTGCACACTTTCCTTCTACTGTGCCCTCAGGATCTAACTGTTGCGTTATTGTGCATGTGATACGATCTGTGGATCCCAGCTGATCTTGTGTTATGTTCCCGCCCGTCTCCTGTGATCCAGTCACACTGTGATCTGTGATTTCAGGGATCACTCGAGTCGTCTGTTCACCAGATCCAAGTGGGGCTGTTGCCATCATGTGAGCCATGACGTCACAGAATTGACTAGAGTTGGCTCCTATGTACACATAACTGGCATCATCCTCACCACCACTGTCAGGGCTCATTGTGGATTCGTACTGTACGTTGTTCCAGTGTGTTTTATTGCATTCTTCCATCTTAACTGAAATACATGTAACAATAAAAAGTTATAAAGACATTTACAAAATGGATTTATTTATTTCTTATATTTACTCTCAACTTAACCAAGTGAAACCCAGCACCAAGAGACCACGTGTACAGATATTAGACGTTAAACATTAGGACAACAACAACATGAAAAGTTATATATTAAAGTCAGAGCATATATAAAAATATATGTACAGTACATGTAGATCTACAGAGATTCATGGAATGGAGCATAAATAAATAAAGGAATAATTGGTAGATGAACATAAAGTACACTGCATATAGACAATAGCCATAATGTTTAATTTTTCACAAGAACATTGACAGAAAAACATCATACACCTACCCCCTCCTCTTTACATATTATAAACGCCATAAACAAATACATAATTTCAAACATATTTGGATGCATATTTATAAAATGGTTGAGCTACATTCTATACCTATATAATCTGCATGGCTTGTTGTACAAAGAATTTCATTCATGTTTAGTCTTGCTTTCTGTACACCAAATTTTGCCCAACACACACACACACACACACACACACACACACACACACACACACACACACACACACACACACACACACACACACACACACACACACTGTCACACACACACATAGAGAGAGAGAGAGAGAGAGACAGAGACCTCATACATACAGACAAACACACGAAAATGAAGGTTGCAACACGCCAAATATAATGTCTACAGTTACTGTACTTACACAGAGTCAAAATTGGAGCACGGTTGTCTCGTATAATTTTGTAAAATGGCACAGAACTTCCCCAAAATAGCAGGAACTCCAAACAGAATCCCTGATCCAGGGATTGTAAAAGTAAAATGGCGGCATTGCAAAGGTCAAAGGTCAGAACACTACCCTAATTACCTATGCAATGTCGGAAGAAAAGTCTGTATGATACCACCTCCTTGATGATACCAAGGAGGTTGAATTATCCAATTCAACCTCCTTGATGATACGAAACAAAATACTTGTACATTTTACACTCACAATGGCAGTGCGATTTTATTATTCCCCTTGAACTTTTTCTGCTGGTAAATTTTTACTCTTTGAAGCCGCCTCCCGAAGCCTGGTAGAGGCTTCACAAAAATGTCACAAGATCAAGAAACACAACGACAACAGAAAACTTGCCAACCCTAGAGGGCTGCACTATAAATGCCAAATTTATGTTCCTCTGGTCAATATTGACTGAAGGATCTAGGAGGCTATATGTTCCTCTGACGGCATTTTCAAAACCAGACAAAATCTAGTTTGCCGCACAGCCAATATCAAATAACTGAATGAATATTGTCCTTAATGAGAGAGAATCATTCTTTATTCGAAAATAAGAAAGTAACATAAAGCCCAGGTCACCTCGGTCATTGCTGGCCGAACGTGCAGGGAAACAAACAATCACAAACATGTACATGTACAGTAAAAAATACATAACACTCCACATTGCACATTCTGTTTCACTTAACAATCGTTAAAGGCCCATTATGTAAGATTTTGCGCAAAAAATTGAAATATTCTAAATATACCAAATCTCTGTGTTATCAACACTTTCTATCACTTTTCAACACTTTTCCGTCATTATTTCACATTTCTGACCTATGTTTTGTGCACAAAAACAGTCCTTGTTCAGTTCGAGCAAGGAGCTTCTACACAAAGTCGCTCTCTCCATTCTCAATGACTGATATAGTCTCAAAAACAACGGTACGGTACGAAAAAAACAAGAACGGTACGAACACCAGAGAACACACCATTTTGACGAGTACCCTTTCAATATTTCGGCAAAAATGTCAGCTTACCGAGAAAAAACTCCATATTCTCTTTATAGCCACCTAAATATATATCTAAAAATTCATAATTCTGTCGCAAGAAAACGGGGCTTGGTCTACAAAAGTGGCCGTAAACTTATCCATGTTTGTCGTGAAGAGCCGATCAAAATATCCCAGTGGCGGCCATTTTGTGCTCTTTCCGAATATGACGTTTTCGCAGGCCTCCCGAGTTTTCCAAATAAGGAAATCGACGGAAACCCGAACCACTTCGCCCCTTGTCGACCGGGCTTCGGGTGTGACTCGTGGAAACCCGGGGGGTGTGACGTCATGGCTCGGCTCATTTACATGGAAAAGCCCGCGAAGACCCGCTACGAACATGGGCATCAGACAGATGCCGCGCCGGCTGGGGAACAAAGGATCGCAGCGGGTCTTGACGGGGGAAAACAAAGGCGCACAGCGGGCGGCTAATCACGACGGCTCTCCTTGTGTAGAAGCTCCTTGGTTCGAGGTGACACCGGTTTGGTAGTGGACAACAAAACAACATACAGTGGAAGCCCCCCTAGGGGAGATAATTAGTTGGGTACGCCCCATGTATAACGGCCGGGCTATCTAGACAGGGGCACATGTTATCATGATTAGCTTCTTGGAAACTCTCATATCTTTCAAATGAGGCAGTATATTATTATGAACTTAGTCTATTTTGTTCAGCATCAACAAAATGAGGTTATTATCGCTTTAGATTTGAAGAAAAAGTCTGGTAACGATGAGGTCTAACAGAAACTGGTGAGCTAGCCAGTTGGCACCCCCACTGGGGTGGTAATTGGCACAAGGCCTGGCACAGCCAATGTGTGTGTGGCCAGAGGTTTGAATGGGAGTTCTTTCACAGTTTTTAAAAACATTTCTATGGAGCAACGATGTTGCATATTCTCTCCCTGAATATTGTTTTGGAATACTTAAGTGTTAAGTCAACTTACTATGTAAAGAAATGGCCGGAAAAGATACTTTTTGTATTGTCCTAAACTTACATAATGGGCCTTTAAAAGAATTTGGAAGGCTTGAAAAAGTTGTCATCTTTTACGATTCCATTCATTTACATGTGTTTTTTTTACGCATTTAGTCTGAATGGGACGGCAGTTCATCAGTTAGTAGAGTCCGGTGTTTCCCAATTCGGCTCATGGCGTACGTGCATTCCATATAGCGTAAGATGATATTACCTGCCAAAAACAGCAGACTGGTCAAAGTACGAAGTTGGAAACGAGAAAAGCGTTCAAATTTTTGGCCTGCTGAGATTTGGTATGTCTGCCAAGTGGTGCCAAAGGTAATTGACCCCGTGTTTGAGGTTACTTTAGTGCATTCTTTAGGGCGCTGTATTCACGTAGCATCACTTATAACTATACGGATTGGCAAAGTAACAAGACCAGATTGCCAGCGTTCCTGTGTCTTCAAGTAGTGCGAAAGGTTGACCTCTTTACATCTTTTCTCACTCCTCCGTCAGGTCAGTACCTGTCCCTTTATTTCTTAAAACATTTTGGTTGTGTAAACTTTGCAATGAATGTAACGTCAAGTACCGGTAATAGTGTTGTATATAGCTTAGGGGTTGGGGGAGGGTACGTTGTAATCACAAATTTTAAAAGTATTTTCCGAGATCTTTTTTATTGGTCTCTATTTATCCAGGAGGTCTTCAATCACAAAACCTCCTTGCTTTTACTAAACTGTCTGTGTAACGTTATTGTCTACTATAATATTTGTTAACCCTTATAAATATTAGGCTTTGCCAACCAGGGATTCCAAAGTCCATATATGCTTGTGAATGGTTTTTAGTGACAGACACACCCCTCCCGGGTTTATAAGGATTCCAAAGGGTTAAAAGGGCTTGCAAATGTCATGAAACGTGTCAAGAACCCAACAAATCTCCTGTTATTATCTATCAACCAATCAGAGCGCCTATCGTGGCGCTGTTAGTATTGTAACACAATGAACTAACTGCACTTGTTATATTGGAAGAGTGCATTAGGGTATAGGGATATTAGGACAACTGTTTGAGGAAACTTTAAGCTTAATACCTTTAAAAATATCACAATTGAGACCCCTTTACTATATTTGATGTTGCTTTATATATATAATTTGTCAAAATACATATTTGTATACCTCTTTGTATTTTCTACAGTTAAACAGTACTAGACATTCAAAGATAACACCCTATTTTACTGTGGCATCGTCCATATCATAATGCATTGGTGCTAATCTTTTGAAAGCAGGAACAGCTGCGCAAATGAATTCAGTTCCCGGCAGCGCTGGTCACACCGGGAAGAGGGAAGACAAGCCCCTGGAGGGTATGACGTTACAGGACTCGAACCAGCAACCTCCGGTGGGACTGACAAAACAGGACGTGGAAACCGGGGGTCAATCACAAACGGGCACGTCATCAGTTGCACAGGCGGGCGGCATGGAGGGGTTTTGGAACCGGCTGAGCGAAAGGACAAGGCTCCTTACCTGCTTCTTCGGGATCTTTACCTGCTATTTCTACTACGGAATCATTCAGGAGAAGATGTGAGTATGCTTTGGACGCATAAAGGGATTGTGTTTATGGGAAAATGATAAAAGTATGCATATGTGTGTTTATGTTCCGGTTCGAAATGGGGGAGGGGGGCATGGAGTGTAGTTGCAACGTGAACATATAATTTTAGCAAAGAGCTCTAACCTACTTGATTTGAGGTAATTTGTCTTTAATTATATAACGTTAGGAACTTGTGTACGATTTGCCACGTATGCCTTCTTGTTAACCTAAAAGATACATTTAACATATAACGTTATGTTGAAATTTACAAAGAGAAGGGGAGCATGTCACAAATATACAACTTCATTTATAAGTATGTACAGTCACACATACCAAGAAGGTTATACTCTCCGTATAACCTCCTTGCACATACATATATATGATATATATAATTTGACTATCAGAGACTACATCTAACGTTGCAAATAGTAAGTAGTACTGGGCAGTAAACAAAACAAAACAACGGCAATCAGTACACAAGGAATAATCAAACATCAGTCATGTGGTAAGGTTTTTATAAGACTAAGATTTTTATTAAGATTAAGACTGATTCTACAAATTATGCTGTGGGTGTGAGCTGATTCTATCATAGCCTTTGTATTTTCTTCAAGTTGTGATTTGAAGAAAATACAAAGGCTATGATCTTGGATATTTGGATGATATTTGGATACAAAGATTTCATTGAAGAATGTTTTTCATTTCTCTTTCTTCAGAACAAGAGGAACATATGGAGAGGATAAAGAGAAGTTCAAATATGTCCAGTCTCTGGTGTTCATACAGTGTATTGTCAACGCAGTGTTTGCCAAAATGAGTAAGTAAACAATCCTTGTTGTCTCTTCTGCTAGACTTCAATATATAATCTCCAAGCAGATGTTTTAATTTTTGGTTTGGGGTTCACAGAAACCGTCCCATGGTTAGATTCATTTAATTTTCTCCTTTTTGTTGGCCTGTTCACTTTTTTTTATTGTGATAAATTCTAATTCAATTTTTGTTGTTGCAGTGTGTTACTTTGCAGCCAAGGGGATCAATGACACTACACCAAACTGGCTCTACGGAATATGTGCAACTACCTACATGGGAGCCATGCTGGCTAGTAACCAGGCATTACAACATGTTAACTACCCGACACAGGTAAGGGTTAGTAGTAACACAACATGTTAACTACCCGACACAGGTAAGGGTTAGTAGTAACCAGGCATTACAACATGTTAACTACCTGACACAGGTAAGGGTTAGTAGTAACACAACATGTTAACTTCCCTACACAGGTAAGGGGTAACCAAGGTGGCATAAAACTAAAAGTCTTGTACATTTATAACCATAATACTTTTAGTACCATGAAACTTAGATCTAAAAATGCAAGCAATGGAACAGTTGTAAGCACTATTGGCTGTAAAAAGTATATCATGTGTTGATGTTGACTAGTTTTTCCTTTACCTATACTTCTCCACAGGTATTAGGGAAGTCATGTAAACCTATCCCAGTTCTGATCTTGGGCGTACTGTTAGCAAGGAAAAGATACCCCCTCGCCAAGTACCTGTTTGTACTGCTAATCGTCGCGGGGGTGGCCATCTTTGTCTACAAGGACAACGTGCAGGCGAAGGCAGACGACCACATCTTTGGCTGGGGAGAAATTCTTTTGGTAAGAAGTTGGTCAAGTTAAAGCCACTGCCTTTATTTTTCAGGGATGTTGTTAACATAGGTTGTCAGTGAGTAACATGCTTTGGCTTTCTTTCTTGAAAAAGATTAATATTTCTCAGTTATGTCAGTTTGATCAAAAACAAACATTTACAGAGTTTACACTGTTATACTGATAATGCATAATTTGCTTTCCCATGAAGCTACATGTATGTGAGAGCCTTGAATACATTTACACATAGTTGCACAATCCTAGTACTTCACCCAAAGAAAGTGATGTATTGTATTTCTGCTATTCATATACACAATGCAGCATTGCCATACATCCTCTGTGCTGCTAGTCTTGGCACTGGAAGGGTTGCAAAAGCAGTATGGGTAAGGGGTTGAAGTCTGCCATCTCTGATTGTTTCCTATGCTTTTCTCACACTCACAGTTAGCGTCCCTGACCATGGATGGTCTGACTGGAGTGTCCCAGGAGAAGATGAGGAGCGAACACCAGACCAACTCCCACCACATGATGTACAACATGAACTTCTGGTCCATCGGCATCCTGGCTGTCTGTAAGTTTGGTTATCGTTATGGATGAAAAATTTTGATATCCAATGATCAAGAATTGATTGCTACCCACATATGGAGGTTTTGTTTTCGGTGTGTTTGTCCATGTGTTTGCTTGGGTGTCTGAATACAGTAGAGTCTCAGGAAGTGAGGGGAAAATGGTGTAACCCCAGACTGACAGGAAGGTCAAATTGGGGGTCAAAATGATTTCTCCGCAGGCTGGAAGTGACACTGGAATATGCACAGAATCAGCAAGAAATTCACAATAATGAATAAATCTAGACATTCATAGCAATTCTTAATACCTCACTGAGGTGTGATATCTTTGACTTCTTGTTGTTTGCTGAATCTTCCATGTATAAAAGTTTTTCTATTTTGTTTCTGTAGGCATCGGAGTGACTGGGGAGGTCTTCTCTTTCCTGAAGTTCCTGGAGAAGTACCCATATGTCCTGGGCAACATGTTTATCTTCTCACTCACCAGTGCACTGGGACAGGTAAGAAGGAATCTGGGTCCCCTAGCAGCTTCCTTTCAAGCTGCAGGTGTCAAGCATTTAGAAAAGCATGCTGCCTTCCTGGTGGATTACACTATCCAATAACTCCTTTTTTAGTTTATTCTCTCAAAGCAACACATCCAAAGTCTATGAGAATATGTGACTGGTACTCCTTTTTTTGTCAGTATATGAAACATTTAGTAGCAGTGCTCTTATGCATTTTACAAAATACACAATTGTTTAAACATGTATAGAAGAGAGAGACCTGTGCAACACACAACATGTATCCATGTATTGCATGTGCAAATATACAGTGAACTATAGGTGATGATGTTTTTCTCTGAGAACTCACCTTGTATGTTGGTAAAACTGAATACAGAACATTTGTAAAAGAAGAAAGTCTTCATGAAAATCTCTGCTGTACTGTACAAAATCTATTCTAATATCTGCTTTTCTTTTTTATCCAGCTCTTCATCTTTGTGACGGTGACAAACTTCGGCCCGCTGACGTGTTCCATCATCACGACCACGCGGAAGTTCTTCACGATCCTCGCCTCCGTGATCATCTTCCAGAACCCCATGCTTCCACGCCAGTGGTTAGGAGTCCTGCTGGTTTTCTCTGGTCTGGCTGGGGACAGCTACTTCGGAAAAACGAAAAAGGCCAAGGAGAATCACAAGTGATGAGGGGAATCAACCCGTGTATAACTCTAATGTGGGAAAAGTATATTTTATCTCTGGCTATAAAATTTATCACTGCTGAAATCACCGTGTTGTCAGAAATTGATGTGTTATTTCTGGAATATCTTTTGCAGTAAGGGGAGAATGATGTCCCAAAATGACATTGTTAAATGATTTCATACTGGATAATTAATATTATAAGGTTGAAATTTGAATATTACATTACACAGGAATGGAGTAAAATCTACAATTAGTTGTGAAAGGCATTTAAGGTTGGGGGAGGTGACATTGTCTTTTTAAGAAAAGCATCATATACATATTCTTGTAAGCTTTTCTTGCCAATTTGAAGAATGAATGGCAGTTATCTACTTTAAATCTTACCATTATCACCCAGTAGTTTTCCTAACACTTTTGTAGCTGCAATTGTCACATTTAGTACATGTAGGAAGTTTCTGACTAACAGCACTTTTTAACCCTGTAGGGTTGGGTAATGAAAAATGATTAAGACTACTGACACAACTAACCTCATCAGAATGTCTTTAATATATTTAAACTAATTATTCCTATCTGAGAAAAGGTAAGAAACATATACATTGTATGCTGTTTGTTTATTGCACTGTGGTTTGAAAGACATACATACATGTATGTGTACAAAATAGCTTCCAAAGAATATGTACATACAAGCTATATGGTCTCATTCTGATATTTTACAACAAAGTTTGCACACATTGAAGAAGAAAGAAACCTACCACATGGAAATCTTAGGCAGCCTTTTATGTTATAAGACAGCTGAATTTTTCAGGACACATGCAGGACTATCCAAAGAAACCTCTCATGCGATCGCATAATGATCGTACAACATATGTGACTGAGCCCTTACTGTTTATCTTACATCCTTGCTTAAGTGAGACAATACTGTTTGCCAACATTGAAAGATTCAGATGTGGTTTTGGGCTTCCCAGTATTCAATTTTTCACCCTTGTATTGAATTCCATCTTCTGATGTATTAAATCAATCCCAATCTCCCACCAATTTGTAACTGCATTGCACTGAACTTGTTATATGAACTACCTTTTAGGTTGACTGAGAGCCCAAATTACAGAGATTATTCTATAAGACATAGAACAGTATAGGTATTAATGTGGAATGGCGTCTCCACTGTTTTTGATGAACTCAATTTTTCATGGTGCCAAACAAGTATGATGTACCGGACTGCTGAAGTCTGATGTGTACAATTTTTAGTAACAATTCCAAAATCGAGTACTTGTTGTTCTGAGAAGATCTATGGACATTAAGAGGTTTTTGTCAAGTTTCCTGTCAAATTGGTTTTGTTATCTCTAGTAACATGTCTTAGTATGACTTATTGTATAAATTTATTAATAATACATTGTCTTGTATGCACATGCTTACTGTTAATTAATCATTGTGAAGAAATCTGAACAATCTACGCTGGCTATAATCATTGGACAAAAGTATATAAAGATCACAGATCTTGTTATATAGAAATCTGCTGTCAAACATTGTGCATCTCAAAGTTTTGTGCCTGGTTCAAGATTACAAGTTTAACCTTCTCCCTGCTGCCTAACACCATGACCAATACAAATTTGCTGTCAAATAGCTACTTCAGTAGGGAGAAGGTTAAAAGTATGGTTTTAGGTGATCATTTGTACCTGTTTTGAGAGTTTATTTGATATCTATGTCAAAAAGGGAGGTCCTTTGTGCAAACTGAGTTAGATTCTTACATCGTACACAGATGATTGTCAATGATGTTGATACAATTTGTGAAGAAAAGATTAAAAAATACAGAATTTTATCTAAAGTTTTTGTTTGCTTTTCTTCCAGTCTTGTTGAAATGTTAACATATGCCTGGGTTTCTAAAAACATCAGTCCATCCACCCTTGGTTCACTGCATGCATCCATATCCATCAATTGATCTATCCTCCCCTCCAATATCCCTCCCTCCATCCATCCCATACAGAAGACCAGCACAGATATAGTTTGGGTTACGATATCTTTATTTACCAGGTGATAACCCAGGTCCCTTTCAACAGGTTAAAACATTTTTCACTCATATGCAAGAAACTCAAATAACAATTCTGGGTATAGAAATAAATACTGACATGGAGACGGTTGTATATAAATACTGCATTTTGTCTGTACAATATATTGACAGGTAGAAAAGTATATAAATAGAAATTCCACAGGTGCAAAAATATACAGATCTGGAAAAATCAAAACAACAAATAAGGCCACAGCAAGTAAATTTTATGGATGACATCCTCGCGCGCATTGATTTTCGCCTGATTTCAGGAAAAAAAACAAGAAATTTTGTTACCCTGCGACGGTGGTCAACATGCCAAAAAAGGGCAAATATGTCATGAACGTCCATCTGCAAGACAAGGCTCTGATTTATTCTTTTATTTTTACTTTGATACAATGTGTATTTTATTCATTTTATATGTGATGTTGCCACTGAATCAAAACCATTTGTACAATAATTGAAAATTTTATTTAGTCACTTCTTTTTTCAAAGTTGTTTCAGAGACAAATCGGTGTTGTAACAGTTGGCACAATATAGGTAGAGTATGGCTTCCAGACAGATCGGTTTATGAGTCACTCTGTCAGTGATTGAGCCCTGTGTTCTGCATGGTAGCCTGTCTCTAAACTCAGAGACCACCAGGGATCCAGCAAACTTGAGGCGCAATTCCTTGTGTTTGATGGCAAGTGTTGACAGTCCAGGGTGTTCCATTACAAATGAATACCCAGTGTAGTATCTACCTTGAAGATGGTACAGCAAGCTCTTTTTTTGTTCTATTTAATAAAGACACATCTGCAAGGACAGGTAATACTGTTGAATACAGCGATAGAAGACCTGTTGGGTATGATATCATGTTTTACTGCCTAAATTCTTGTTCAACGAGGTTTACGATCTTAAAATCTGAAAATGTAGGAATCTTGTTTTTTTTGGCCTGCCTTGTTTTTTTTTCGCCCTCTCGCATTAATTTTGGAGTCTCCGGAGGATGTCATCCATAAAATTTACTTGCTATGGCCTAATAACAATTTCCACATTTATCAATCATATAGTTCCGGTATACTGAAAAATTACAACAATGTTAGTATAATATAGATATTTCTTAGTTACCTACATGTAGTATTACCATAAAAAGTCACATTCATAATATATATATATATATTTGTTAGTCTTGTGTTAGAAAAAGACATCCCATTTCTTGTAAAAATAACTTTAATTGCCTGACATTCTTAGAGTGAAGAAAAACTCGATTTTGAATGGCTATCAAAACTCCTTGTTTCAAATATAACCACTTTATTGGGGCAGTATAGGAACTTTGATAATTTTGTTCCTTTGCATTGTAAAAAGTTTGTATAAGATCCAGTTCCATGACAAAGTGTTCGAAAAGGTCATGTAAATGAATATTGTTACATTCTCGACAACTTACTCAGATTGTCAACTGACTGCATTTATATTCAGAGTAATTGTGGAAAAACAGGAAAAGTTGAAATGCATGTCTTGTCTAGGATTAGTGTAGTAAGTTCTAAAAGGTTGTATTTCTATTCCTTTTGAAAGTTGTAGCTATTTTCCTAGTTTTAAACAGCATAAGAACTATTAGTTCATAATACTAAATGGCAGTTGGTATGGGCACCAATATTCTTTTCTGGGTTATAATATAAAGTTACATTATGTACCTGTATTCTGCTTAAAACTGGGGCTGTATGGAGTATGTAGTTAAGTAATTTTCTACAACAAAGTCCATTTGATGTTATACTTTGCTTGCCATAGAGAACAGTCTAACAAATACCAAATGTGTACATTGTGTTTGTTTTGTTTGCTGTACATGTATTTAGATGTAAGGACAACCTATTGTTATAGCACTGACTTCAGAGGAAAGTTACAATGACAGGACAAGCAAATAATGTCAAAAGTATCATTCACTAACTGGCAAAACTCAGCAAGTCATAACCACCCTAAAACTGAAGTGGCACCATCCATGCCATGTCTCTGTCTACACAAATACACATCACTATGGACTGCCTCACTTTTAGTAAAAGGGTGGTTCAAGAAATGCAAGCTAACCAAACTTTGGTAGATAACCCATTCAAGGCTCGAAATACTTTTTCCTGCATACCTGCACAGGTGCAGGTTACATTGAAAATAACCTCCACCAGGCAAACTTTACCTGCACCACTCAGAATTTAGAAAGTATGGATCACACTAAAAACTGTTCAGAAACCATCGCCATTATTTCTTTTATGCTTCATAGGTGGTACATGTAACTGTAAATGCATGTATATAAACCAGAACATGGACTGGTGCAGGTTCGGTGCAGGTAGACATCAGAAATACCTGCACAGCTCCAATGTTACCTGCACAAACCTGCATATACATGTATGCAGGTGGTATTTCTTCGAGCCCTGCCAGTGGAAGCCCTTGGTTGAGTGACGTTACTCTGGAATGGTCGGCATGTTGGCAAGTTTGGACGTTGACCCTGCCCGTTTTCTGACAGGGATGCGACTCTTAGTGGGGGAGGTTCTGTGTTTGAGATGAAGGCACCAGCGGTTGAAGCAGTGCTGTAAGACCTGACGAGCCTTCCTCTGGTACAGGTCCTGGCTCTTGTGCTTGTGGGACGCCCACTTGTGCCAGGCTTGGAACACCTAAGGTAGGCAATACACACCTGTTTAGTCACCTTAACAAATACAATGTGACTTCTATAATTATATCTACTCGGTATTATTACCCCTGCACTATCACATCCAAGGTTCTGGTCACTTAATTTCAGGGCCACACCCACTTCCTTTTTTTGGTTCTTGCAGAAATAAAATGAAAACATACATTCTGTGATAGACCCCATACTCCCTCTATACTGTGCATGAACTTTTGATGAATGGATTAATCCATGGAACGACATTTTTACACACATTTAAACTCAAAGATATCTCAATAAAAACCTGAACAACTAGGAAAGCAAGGACTTTATCTAGATGTGGGGACCAAACTATGACACTTTAGAGATTGGTAAATTCTTATAAAATTACATGTAGATGTGAAAAATTTTTCTATTACACCAAAAAGGAGTGAGGCATGCATATCTGAGAGCCAAGAGATCAAATTGGTACAGTTAAGTCGGCCTTTTGAACTGCTTTTTAACAGGTTGTTAACTTGCCTGTGAGATAGTCTGCTTCTCTTCGTGAGCTGTGAAGTTCTTGATGGCTTTCCTCCTGCCCATTTCTTTCCTCCACGTGGTCCACACGCGGTGGTACGTATTGTGTGTGAACTGCAATAACAAAGATACTCCATAGTCAGTATCATTACCTGACTCCTGCCACTCTACAGATTTCTAACTAAAGAACAATTGAAGTCTTAGACTACTTTACATACCGGTATTAGGAGCTGCTCACTGGTAAACAGTGGAGAAAAAGGTGTACATGTATAGAATATCAAACTATAACAAAGAGAAGGAGGAAGACTTAGTATAGACACAGAAGAACTTACATGATTGTGAGCAACCCTTGTTAGTGTAGCCTTCCAGGGTCCAGACAGAGTAGCAGAGGGAAGACAAGAAAATTCAGCACATTTACTTACACAAAGACATTGTAAATGACATAGATAGGCAGAGAAATAGATGACAGTTAGAGATAAGATGTTGATTTGGGATGTTCCCTTACCAGTTGATCTGCTGTGTAGGCCATGTCGACAGATGACTTCCATGTTCCCCAGCTTCTCTCTTCTCTGAGCTTCTCACAGGCCCTCAGGTATTTACAGGCCAGGGCTTCTCTGTGCCAGGCCTTCAGGTGCACATGACTACAACAAAACCAACACAAGTCATTTAGACATTTCAGACAGAAATATCTTCACTGACTTCATTTTCCAAGCTTTACAAGTCATGATCTTACCAAGCTTCTGAAGATTTTCAAGTAACAATTAGCAGATAAACTACATGTATTCCCTTTCCATTCATTTTAACAATAAACAAAACACATTAAACATTGGAAACTCTATCTATCACAGTCATGAGTTCACCTTCTCAGATACAGACTAACATCGATAGGAAGGCTATATAGTGTCTGATTAAAAAAGATACATTGTAGTCTCCACATCTCTCTGTCCTAAACTCTGCAAAAGAACAGTTATAAAAGACAGACAACTTACCATAGCCTTTGGTTGTAATGGTGCAGTGCTAGAGCCTCCATATCTTCCTGGTGCCGAGCTTCCTCCCTCCTCATGACTATGTACGTCTTCCAGTGGCGGAACACTTTCTTCTCCACACTGTGAAGATGATGTTTCTCTGCTGCACACTGCCTAGCGGCTTCCACCCATGTATGGAACGCCTCCCGTATTCTTTCTTCTTCCCTTCTCCCAAGGACTTGTTCTGCGATGGCGTTCCGTTCCTGGGACACACGGTACTGCTGTTGCCACGAGAGAAACGCTGCCTGCATGTGGAATTGGTTGGAGACAGCTCTGGCTTGTTCTGCTGCCTTGAGGAGTGATTTCTTCCTTCGGACCACGTCACGCCAGCCTCGCAGCGCCCTCCTCTGTAGCACCGTTGTGGAGTGGTGGTTGACGTGTGTGAGGACTGCGGCTTGCGTGCGCCAGTGGTTAAAGACTGTTCTCAGCGTTCTCTCTCCCAGAGCCCGCTCCAAAGCCCTCTTCCTTGCCTCCCTGTCTCTCCGTACCTGTACACAACGGTGCCAACTCTGTAACACCAGCCGTGCCACCCCCTTCTCCCTCTCCTCTCTAAACCATTCAGCAGTTTCCACTGATGCTTGCGCTGCCTTCCAGTCCTGAAACACCCTTTTCTGTAAGGAGTGTTGGCGGAATCTGTCCGCTCGTGCCAACATTGCCAGGCTCCTCCAGGCTTGGAAGGTGGTGTGGAGGGTACGTGAGGTCACCTTGTTGGTCTGATGGGCCACAATAGCGTGGTGATGTTGGCGCAGCTTGTACTCATTCCTCCAGATATAGAAGGCCAAGGAAACCTGAAACACACACAAAAAGGATGTCAATTTGACTGTTTACCTTTGGTTGGAGCAAGGTTGGAGCAAGGTCAGATGTGGTTGGCTGGTGTCCGGCTGCGCCAGCCAAATGTTTCAAAATGTTTAAAACATTCCAGTGTGGACAGAAGGTTTGGCCATGGTTGGCTGGTGTTCGGGAGCAGGTCGATATGTGGTTGACAGTCAAATTTGAATCAAATTTAATTCAAATTTGATTTGATTCATATTGAAAGGTAGGTGTGGCCTAGACCTGGTCAGACTGCTCCTGAACTTCAGCCTTTGTTGGATGGTGTTTGGGGAGGTTCTGAATGTGTAACGGGCTTTACACAACACCGAAGGAAACGTACCTGCTGCAGTTTCTTCCGGCTCTGGAACTGCTTGGCCAGGTTCTTGTGGTAGACTCGAGTCCTGGCCACCTGCAGCCAGCTGTGGAATGTCTTCTGCACCAGCACCTGCTGGAACAGCTGCTGCCCCAGCTGCACCTGCTTGTAGCTGGTCTGCCAGATGGCAAATGCTGCCTGTAGCTGTGTCTGTTGTTTCTGCATAGAAGGGAAAAATGTTACTAGTGTCTATCAAAGACATCTGGGGTAAATTTACATGAACTAGGGGTAGGCAAGTCATACCACATACATTTTTTGCATGTTAGATGATCCAAAGCAAAGTGCTCTCAACAGGAAAGCCAATGAGTGACAGTTTTGAATAGTTGTATCATTAAAAACTGGTGCAATCGTAAAAAAACGGTGCAATGGCCAAGTAGGTAGAGTGTTCACTTTGTATTCGGTAGGTCATGAGTTCGATCCCCGGCCGAGTCATACCAAAGACTTTGAAAATGGTACATACTGCTTTCTTTAGCACCCGGCATTTGGAGAAGAGTATGGTACATGTAGTTAAATACACACCACTACCAGTGGACTACCCCTGCTTCTGCATGTGTCTAACCTGTTGGAAGTGTTGATTGGCCACTGCTTCCATTCAAAGCAAAGTGCTTTCAACATGAGAGCTAATGAGTGACAGTTTTACATACTTGCATCCTAAAATCTGCCTGTGTCTAACCTGTTGGAAGTGCTGATTGGCCACTGCTTCCATGTCCTTACACCACTGGGTCCTGTGGTGCCACAGCTGTGCATATCCCAGCAGCCTCTCCTTCCTCTGCTGGTTCTCCTTGCAAACCTGGTGCCACTTGGAAAATGTCTGGAAGAACAACAAAAAAGAGTCAGACTCTTCAGTTTCATTCATCAACACATAGCATGAAATTCACGTTATCAAAAAAAACCTTTACAGAATAGCAAAGTTTTTTATTCACAACCACTTGTTTAACAAGAGCCAATGTTTTGATGACTGCCATCTTCATCAGGGCAGTTATGAATGGTTCACTTTGCACTGAAGCTAGGTGTTACTGCTAACATATGCTAACTTCACAGTCTAGAATTGCAGATCTTCCATCAGCTGTTTCAAAATTTAGACCAGGAAGATAACAGAAAGCTTCAAGACTGTAAATGGCAAAAAAAGGTCTTATGTGAAAGAGGTTGAGCCAACATTTTAAAACAAACACATTCTGGTCAGTTCTTAACTATCATCATACCTTCTGCAATAAGAAGGCAGCCCTGTGCTTCTTACACCTCCCTTCCAAGGCCTTCTGTCTCCACCAGTCAAAGGCAGCTTCCAGAGCCCCCCTGTCCTTCCTCTTCCAGTGCTGGTCCAGCACTCTCTCCTGCCTCTGTCTGTTCCTCCAGTGGCGGAAGGCACCCGACACCAGCCTGTTCTTGTGTTGCTCCTGGAAGTCTTGCACCTTACATCTCTCCTGGATACGAGTCTGGGTAACCTGGTGCCAGGACAGGAAGCAACTACACAGGAAGAAGACATGGTGCATCAACAACTTTTGCTTTCTTTCTTTCTTTTCTTCTTTCTTTCTATCTTTCCCTTGTTTTTTCTTCCTTAACACCTGTACATCTTTTGAAGGTATACTAGTCTATAACTAGAAACTACAACATTTTCAAAGCAAATGCATAATGTTTAACTTCACATGAGGATGGTCTAGCTCAACAAACTAGTGCTTTGTTTATTCGTACTCAAAACACATTCATATATATGGTGACCAGCCTCTCCAACTCTATCCTGCAACTTGCTACATAATGTAATCTAACACCACAGGGTGTCTGCTATATCACCAGTTACCATTGTACAAAATGAAACGGATAATGGTGCAGATCATAATAAAACAAACAAAGGCATTGTTTTGCCAAGTGTTGTACCTCTTCCTGAAATGATTCCCCAGTATTATGAAGAATCTTTATTTTTTACCTTGTGAGTAGTCCATTGTTAATGCTGGCCTTGATCCTCTGACTCAGTAGTGTTCTCATCCTCCATGTACGGAAGGCTGAATGCAGCTGACTCCTCTCTTGTTTCTCCTGTAGTTCTGCTGTCAAGGCTCTCTGTACCCTTTGCTCCACAGCCCAGCATCTCCACTGTCTTAGGACATCCTTCATCTTCTGTCTCACAGCCAGCAGGTGCTTCACCTCCACCTGTTTACAAGCCACCTTTGTTAATTCAACATGTTGATTTATTCATAATACTTGTACCTATTAGTAAGTTAATTCATTTGTATCCATTTGTTTAGTTGTAGTAGACCTTACGAAAGTCGCCATACTTTTTGTTGTGTCAATAAAGATTGTTGTTGTATTGTTGTGTCATTATTTTGTTACTATCCCATTCAGTTTTGTACATGATCGGTTTTGGCTTGAGGAATGAATCCACTCTGCTATATACTAAAGGAGATCCTGATAAAACAAACAAACCTGGTGCTTCTGCTGCAGTCGGAGGCTCCACAGCTGGAAGAAGCGGCGCCTGAGCTGGTGTTGTCTGAAGGCCTGGCATTTCTCTCTCCTGTCTGTCTGCTCACGTGCCACATTCCGCCAGGCTTGGAAATGTCTATTGGACAGAGAAGTAAAAAAATACTTGATCGTTGTATTATTCACGACACAATGGGACCTTTTACTGCCAAATAATTAACTTAAGCGTCTTTGTTACAGCAACAAAAATCTCATTCATCATTCCTTCACAAATTTCTCTCTTTTTTTTTTTTTTTTTCACAGAATTGCAGTGGAAGCATGAAAATACTACTGTAACAGTAACTGTCCATTCACAAACTACCAGAATGTAAACAAACATGGCTAACAGCTGTATTTCCGACTTTTAAACACACTCCTACATGTAAGGTATCATATTTTGGCACCTCCACTTCCAGAATGGTACTTATTTGCAATGGAGTAGGGTTGATTCAACTTACTTTGTAAAGACCAGAAAATTTACTTTTTGTATCATCCTAATGTTACACAATGCAGGTTTAATTCCAAACACAGAAAACTATAATTAACCTTTTGACGGTGACGTGCTGGTGGTATCGCGCCACCTGCTGCAGCTGCCGTCCCCGCCACACCCACACCTGGAAGCACTGCGCCATGTTCTTCAGCCGTATGTCGTCCAGCACCTGCCGCGCCAGCCGATCCAGCTGCTGGTTCTCACTCATCACCCCCTGCCAGATCTCCACGATCTTCTGCAGACGACGGAGATCATTCGCCTGGAATACAAGCAACGGGGTTAGCAGACATGGACTAGTGAGCGTTAACTGTATGTAAGATACAGTATCAAGTGAATACTATGTATAACACAAAATAGACTTGCGTATTATACTGGGTGGAAGAAACACAGGATTTCGATTTCTTGCTTAAGTTTCTATTCTATATGACATTACATATTTGACACACACAAGTCACCTACAATGATCTCACAAACATACTGGATCCTTTACCATACTGAAAAACTCTGGCAAACCCCCGATAATACAAAACACATATAAAGTGGACTCGATTTTGTGTATTCTGAAGTGATATGAAGATACAAAAGTTGATTGGACTAGTTTGTTTTCCGGGACTACTCTAATTCTAGAGTAATCTTGCACAAGATCTTCTTGGTAGTGTTTCTGTTCCTCACCTTGTTTTTCCATGTACAGAAGGCCTTCCACACCATTGTATCCTGTGCATGCCTGTCAGCAACTCTTCTCTTCTGGGCCTTTCTCCTTCTGTAGGATGTGTACTGTAACCAGGCACGTAGGGAGCCTGACGCCACTACAGTCTCCTGTGTGGGGAATGCATTTAATTTAACATTCTCAATCATAATGATATTATAGAATAAAGTGCTAACATCATAATACATCAAGCGTACCTCATATTACTGATACAATACATGTATGTGTAAGCATATGAATTTTCCTGTTTCCTGTTATTTTTCAAGAGAAACAGAACCTGATTTGCTAAGGTTTCTTTCCTTTCAAGATTTGTTTTTTTGAGAAAGAAAATCAACATGTAACACTTTCCTTGCTTATATTACGATTTAACATTAGTACATTGAGTCATTGAAAAATATATCTTTCTCTTTGTACCCTAATCTTAGAGAAGCTGCTTTGTGCAGCATTGGTACATCAATATCAAGACAAACCATGACCTACCCTGTGAGTGTGTGCCTTGAGAGAGTTGTTGGTGCTGTGTCTCCACTCCCTGAAGGCATGCTTGAGGCGAATCTGTGCACAGCGCTGCTGGAGCTGGGCTGCCTGCTGTCTCAGCTGTTTCTGTCGGCACACAAACTCCTTCCACTGGGAAAAGGCAACGCTCACCGGCCAGTGACGCCAGCGAAGGATGGCTGATGTCAGGAAGTCCTAAAAAAAAACAGTTTTGGTTTAAGTTGTTGAGTACATGACAAAAATTAAGACATAATTTATAAAACAAACAACTTGTTAAACTCAACATGCCCATGACTAAAATGAGCATACAAAGTATAAGCTAATATTAGTAATTATAGATATAAACTAAGCAAAACAATTCAAGTTTTGATACATTTTTTTGTATAATTGTTTCTGGTTCAATGCAAGGAAAATTATCAGATAGCCTTTAGAACTTAAGAACTTTATATCAAAATTGTTTAATTTTTGTATACAAGAACACCTACAATTCCATATAACACCCTACAATGAAAATAATGCCTTCGCAATTCTCTCTATAAATTTTCCGAACTGTAACATAATTATATTTTCACATCTGTTACAGCCAAAATAAAACAAAGTAGCACTCTTATTAATAACATTTCATGCATACAACGGATATCCTTGACTGTACATCAGATTCTTCTACCGTACCTGCAGGTAAGAACAGGGGATCTCCACACCGACAGACTCTGACCAGCCGCTGAGAGTGGACTCTGTGGACTGGCTGGTTCTCCGGCGAGGCCAGCCAGCTGGTACTAACGATGAGCAGCTTTCCTCACTCGAGCTGACGTCAGCATCCCACGCATGGCTGGAAAGGAGGGAGAAAATGATTGACTGTAGTTATCACCTTACAGTTTTAACCAATCAACAAAAATTTACAACCGTTACAGTTAATTTACAATTAACAATTTATAATTGTTTGTTTGTTTGTTGTGATATGCTGACAGTACAAGACACTCACCACTGAGGAAAGCGATGGAAGCTGGAGCGAGTGTCGCTGGACTCCGACGACGGGTCTGTCGTGAGTGAGGGTCTCTTCCCGCTGTGGAAACCGCTGCTGTTGTTGGACAACTCCGGAGCGACAGCGCCATGGAACCCCGCTCCCTGGAAACCAGCGCTGCTATTGGTGGACCACTGCGGCGCCGTAGTGTTGCTGTGGAAACCGCTGCTCTCATACGAGGACACCTGTTGATGATGATTTACATGTACATGTATTAGCAAAGGTACATGCTGAATTACATGCTTTGTTAAAATATTGTTGTCAAAAAGTACATGACACAAACCTTAGTTTGAAATAGTTCTTATCCTACACCTTAACATTTACTTAAAAGAATTTGAACAGAACATGTTTCATGTAAAACACAATACACGACTACAAGTAGATATAAAAAAAAAGCCAGACACAAACAGTTATTCATCTTTACAGATATCTGAATATTTAATTATTTACTATTATCACCATCATTATGTTTTGCATTTCTGTTACTATAATTATGATTATTGTACACTGGATGGTTCGCTTTCTGTTACCTTTTATTTGAAAAATTTAAAATAAGAAATAAAAAACAACAACAAAAAAAAAGTTCATCATCTTTAACACCAAATGTCCAAGCCATTAACAGACTCTCTGACAACATTCTGTATATAACTTTTTTACTCCGTATGTTATATGTATTATATGTTTTCATCCTGTCTCTGTTCGTATTGTAATTGTCCCGATGCAATTCAGCTGTTTTGGCTGCAATGTTTGAGACAATGGTTATTGAAATAAATATATAAGCCAACCTGTGAGGCCGTGGACTCCTGGTCGCTGCTGGGTACGGAGGACTGGAGGTTGAGGAGGGACTGGTTGAACTGCTCCACGGACTGACGGAAGGACTCCTTGGAGTGGAGGTTCCAGGAGCGCAGCATGTGGCGCAGGTGGTCCTCCTCCCGCATGTGACGGAACTCCCTGTGGACAAAAGGCAAGAGTTAAAAAACCAAATCCACCAAAAAACAACAACAACTCCAGTCAGTGGACCAAACTGTTTCAAGCATTCATAATCTGTATATTTTGTATTAGATATTTGAGCTCGAATTCAATTTGTAATGGAACTGTACCATCCTGTTGTCGCAGTTAAGTCATAGTCTTTTGAGACTGACTGACATGGAGGGAAAGAGAGAGAGAATCTGCATATAAAACACTAAAGCCAAAATACATGGACTATGTTTCCTTGATGTTCTCAAGTACACATTGCTATAAGTATATGATATTGTGTATCTATCAACTTGTGTCCATTTAAGACTTGGCCACAATAACAATGCTCTGTTACAGATACATTCTGTAGCTCTTCAAAAGTTGCAAACCATAAATAGCCAGCCAGCCAACATTTCTAGAGCAGACAGATAAAGTGTTTGCTTACTTTGCGACCTGTTGTGCCCTGAGCCTCTCCTTCCACTGTGACAGCGCCCACCTGAGCAGGAGCTCTGCCCTCTGTTCCTGCAGCATGTCTGTGGACTGGGTCTGTGCCTTCTTCTGCCCTGCTACATACTGCTGCCAGTGGCTCAGGGCATTGGACAACAGCACACGGGCACGGGCCTGGAGAAATCAAACCCGAGGTAGGAGTTAAAACTGTTGGAAGCTACAGTAAATACACACAAAGTTATCTCCTCTGTGTACAGAGGTTTTGTTTTCGATGTGTCTGTTTGTGTGTTTGCTTGTTTGTCCGTCCTTATTTTCAACTGATACATGTAGGCATCTCTGAGACACTGACAGGTACATGTACATGTAGTTAGGCCAAAGGTCCCTGAACAGGTATCTCATTTCCTGTCTTCAATTTCCTGCTATATGCATGTCTAGTGCTGCGTACCGGTTCGCTGGACCGGTTCAGGACCGGACCGAATGTTTCGGTTCAAGTCCAAAAAAACCGAAACGTTGAGAACCGGTTTTGGACTTGTTAAAAAAAATAGCACTAACATACATTCCAGTGTTTAAAATACCCGGTCTCGCAGTCTCGCCGCGCAAGTACTAGTAATTTTTTCTGTGCGAGACTTATTCCGAAAGCCAGGTTGCCCGGAGCGCAAGTTATTTTTACAGCGGCTGGGTTTACGGCCAGCGGCTTCTGAAATAAACAGTGCCGCGGTCCCGCCTGCTTGATCTCGCCCCGGTCTGCTTGCGGTAACAACGACCCATTTTCCATTGAGAAATGTTCCTTGAGAAGTTTCGTCCGTAGTCAAGTTGCTTTACTGCGCCTATAAACGCAAAAATTCATCCGAAACACGCAGCAGTGATCGGCCGGGACGGACGAAAACATCAGCGGCCATCTTAAACCTCGCGAACTCACGTTAGATCTCGCAAAAACACGCGAGGAATACGCAACGCCCCTAGCGACATTGGTGAGACTGCAGCGGCAGTGCAGCCTAGTGCAGGGTTACAGATATCGGTAGAGAGCCGATAATGAAACAAATTAAATCTAGCACCGCGTTTCCACCGCTATTTTATCTCTTGGGGCGAAATTAAGTACTTCTTTGCTGTTGTTGCTATAAAAAAATTATACTATTAAAGCTGAAAAGGATTTTTTCTTAAATTATACACTGTATAATACAAGTAGCTTAATAATATGTGTTTACTACTGAGTATAATAATACAGTATTCATTGACTCATGATTATGAAACACCCATATTAGTAATTAGGTCTATATACATTGTATTTGTAGTTCAGCAGTCAGCTCAAATTAATCCAAGGCTTTAGGTAGGCAAGTTGCTTTGCTTACATCATGCCATGGGTTTAGGTCCGGACTTGCAAGTCCGGACCTGAACCTAAACCTCTGGACTCGAGTCCGGACCTGAACCTGAAAATTGGTTTAGGTATGCAGCACTATGCATGTCTGTTGCCTTTTTAGGAGCTAGTGGGGAAATCTCTATGCAGAATCAGCAAGAAATTCACAATATTATGGATAAAACAAGAAACTAACAAAAGCCCTACATATTTCACAGTGGTGTCTCCTTTTGTACACAGACTTTGGAGGAAAATGCTAACGAACAACAGGTGTAAAAGTAAGGGTGGAAGAATCCCCACCAAAAGTATGACTGATATTCCTGACATAACCCTAGAAAGGCACAGAAAAGTTGTTGTTTTCCTCACCATGTTGCCATGTTCCACTTCCCTCTGGAGTTCCCTGAGCTGTGCCTGCTGCTGCCAGTGTAGGAACCTTCTCCTGAGGGCCTGTGCCTTGTGTTGGATCTCCTTCTCTTCTAACTCATGTTTCCTCTCCACAACTCCTGAACATCAAAACACACCCTCTGAATAACTTGAGCCAGTTTAACTCGTACACAAATCAAACTAGCATACTATACAGTACCTACATGTATCATTCAGGAAAGACAAGCCATGGAGGACTGTCTTGGGTTTAAAACATTGACTGGTGCAATATTGTTAAGCTGACAGTTTATGCAAATGTCCAAATGTTTTAAGTAATATTTTCACCAACTTTGTTTGAACAAGTATTTCAAAAGAATCCCTCAAACCCAGCTCACATGAAAAATTACGTAACAAAAAAAGTGTAGCAAAGTTTAGACTGTAGAAAATGCTACTCACCCCTCCATCCTTGGAAGGCCCTTCTGGTTTTCGACATGTCCAGTTTGGTCTCTGCTGCCTGTTGTTTCTGGTGGAGGTTCGCCCGCTGGTGCCAGTGGGAGAATGCTACATACAGCTGCTGTCGTCTGAAACACTCCAGGCTGGCCTGGCATCGCTGCTTCCTCAGAACTACCCATCTCCACGCATCCCAGTATCTGTCAATCAATCAATCAATCAATCAATCAATCAATCAATCAATCAATCAATCAATCAATCAATCCTTTTATAACAGCAACTACTTAATAGTCATGTATGTTACACAAATGGGGAAATGGTTTCAATGCACACAGTTTGGATATGGACAATTCATCTGACACTGGCTTCATTGGTAAGAATGAGAGTTGCTGCAGTGTACATCTTGGCAGCTAGGTGGCATGCATGTACTAAAAGATATGCAGAAATCTATTGTGTCTATCCCACTGTTTCCGTTCATGTTTGTCCACAAAAATGGGGAAAATGTCTTCTTTCACTAAACATGGATGGCGTGTGCATGCTTTCTGGATTGGTTTGAGCGGGAGCTTGACCAAAGTAAGTAAAGTAAGTAAGTTCACTAAACAGAGGGTATGTTTTCAGGATAGAAGTTGAAATGCCAAGTGTTTGGGCAGCAAAAACGTTGACACATGGACAAGTACATGTAAACTCAACCTCTCCCTAATAAATGACATCAACGCAATGCGTTTCTAACCTGACGATCTCCCTCCTTTTCCTCCTGGCAGCCAGAGGGGCGATGGTTTGAGTCTCCTGGTTGAGGATTCTCCAGGCAGTGAACATGCGGTGTAGCCTGTTCTTCTGTACCACCTGTCTGGCCATGTCCACCCTCAGTCGATCGTGGTCAGCCACTCTTTTGGCCAACAACCAGGCGCCAAAGGCTGCTCTGGTCACCCTGTGGTCCCTGAGAGGCTGTGTCTTGACTAACAACACCTCCAGGTGCTTCCTGTGCACCACGTATCTCCACTTCTGTATGGCTTTCCTGTAAGACATAGTACGATGATTTGAGACACGTTGATGAAGGTTAGACATCCGGGTTATGAGATACACTTGTCATGAAAACGGCTACTCAAGCAACTGGATAGATTTTGAAAACAGTTTGCTTGAGTAGTTGCAGGAGCTAAGGTAAGGTTGCTTGAGTAGCAGTTTTCTTGTGTGGATTGGAGACAGTTGTATTATTGTAAAATTTGTTCATAACTTCTAAAGTATTAAATAACAACATTATTTACTATATAGTATATTTACTGTAATGTTCATTGCATACCATCAGTCTATAAATCAAAGCTGGATACAACCAAAAAATTCCATGTCCAAATTTGAAAATCTCTACCAGATTGTTTGTTGATATAAAATGTTCCCTTGTCTTACCTGACACATTTGAGTGACCATATGTGCCTGGCTTGTTGGTGAGACAGTCTGGACTGAAACTGTGCTCTCCAGTGGTTCAGGACGACCAGCTTCAGTCTGTGTTGTCTCTTGTCACTGATAACTTGCATCTTTTTCCTGTAAAATGGAGTCATCTTATAAATACACTGTATATCATAATTTACAATCAGCTTTCAAGGCACTAAGGAATTTTTTTTTTTCATTCTGAAGCTGCAGGTTCAAGCCTCTACAGTGTTTTTCGGTATTTTCCCCCCACATATTCAATTTTACAGCAAAAAGTCCTAAAACAAAGGTTTTTAACCTTTAGCACACTGAAGTAGCCATTTGGCTACACCAGTTAGTTACAGGGTTAGGCAGCAGGGAGAAGGTTTTCAACACCGATACATTTACAGATTGGCCATTCAAACCATGTCCTACATACAGTGCATTGACATGAAATGTCATATACATTGTATTACATCAGTATATGTATCTTTATTGTTTTTAGATTACTTTTACTCTTTTCATTACTCTTTAAAGCTGCTACTGTATGCTGTGTATTGCAACAACGATGTATAAACCATTCATTCATTCATGCGAGAACTTACTTGAGGTCTACCCTATACTGCACATGTTCCCTCCATGCTGTGAAGGATTTTTTCAGCACCAGGCGATGCAACACGACACAGGCCTGCTCACGGCCCTCCCGCAGCTGTTTGGTACGAGACAGCCAGCTGTACAGCACTCTTCTCTTCAGCGACTACAGAAAACACATTAAACAATTAAACAACTGAGTTTTCAATAACATCTTTAGCACTCTGTTCTTAATGCACATCCAGGTAATGAGATACACAAGAATACTGTTACTCAAGCAACTGGATAGAATTTTAAAACTGTCAGATGTTTCAAGTAGCATCCACCACGTTAGTCACTGCCGAAAAGTAGTGGATGCTACTTGAAATGTCTGACAGTTTTCAAAACCTATCCAGTTGCCTGAGTAACAGTTTTTTTGTGTTCTTAATACAGCTTTCACAAATATATAGCTGCTGTAGATTCTTTAACAATCATGTGTACTGCAAGACACACAGTTCTCTTTAATATTTGCTGATAGGAAAGTAGTGAATTGTACCTTTCTGGCCATGGAGTCAGTGATTCGTCTGTACATGAGGTTTCTCTTCCATCGTAACTGCCAGACTTGGAGGGCTCGTCTATTGGGAAATGAGAAAATGGAGGTTACTCTTAAAGAACTATCAAAATGGGGAGACAACCACAAAATAAGCACTAGATCTGTTACTGTCTTCCACAGAGAAACAATTTTGCATGCCAGTATGGTAAGAAAAAGGATGATGATGGTGGTAGGAAAAAGGGAGAAAAGGAGGAAGGACAAAACAAACAGAAGATTACAAAGAATAATATGAGATGGAAGAAAGAAAGGAATATAGTTACAAGGAAAAGAAGAAAAGACGAAAGGAAGGTGAAGGAAGTAGATGTGTGTACCTGACATGTTCCTGTTGTTTCCTGCGTTGTATCCTGGCAGCCTTGAGTTCCTGTCTCCATCTCCTGAAGCAGGCCCTGGTCAGGGCCAGTCTGTAGTGTTCCTTACACAGGCTGACTTCACGCACGTGCTGCACCTTGGCTACCTGTATGTACTGTCTCCACTGGCTGAACGACTGGGCTAGCACAACATGGCTGCACATGGTGGGGAAAGGTAGGCTTAAGTCAGTAATGGACATTTCTGATTTGCTTTCTTTGAATTGCACCAACATAGAAGTTAAAGAGAAAAATGTTGATGTGCTGTTTGCATATTTACGTCTAGTGATTTTTGTAACTTTGTACCTTCTGTGGGTTCTTGCTGTCTGGTATTTGACCTGCATGGCTTTCATGTGTTCAAATGTCTTCTTTTGCAGTCTCTCCTCATAGTGAATTCTGTGGAGAAAAGAATGAAAAATAAATATATTTGGTACATTTATCATTCATATAATTCTCAACTCTTTTTGTTAAGGAGGTAAGCATGGTTACCTGGCTAGGTCATTCTGCCTGTCCTTGACTATTCTCTGTGCTGAGTACATCCTCCAACTGTGCCAACACTTGGTGAGCAGAGTCACTCTGGTGATGAAAAACAGACAAATGTCATCAATACTTCTTAATATTTCATATACAATCATGTACCTAAAAGAAAACATCCTGGCCACACATGGTTATCAATTTTTCAGCACTGCAATTTTTGGAACATTTTTTCTTCCAGCTTTTGTTTAACATCAACTTCAATTTCTGATCTTGTCTTTTCAAGCAAGCACAATATTTTTGGCCTTTTTTTCTACAAGCTCAACTATGTCATCGTTGAATGTGTACTTACTTGTAGTGTAGTCTGGCCACAGCAGATTTCTGCATAGTCTGGAGCAGGCCCTTCCATGACCGATAGGTACGGGACAGGAGTTTCTGGTCTGCCATGTGAACCATTGCCTTCAACCTGAAAACAGGGTTACTTGTTAATTATCTCAAATCTACAAGTAACAACAGTTACTACAAAATTTTACAATACTTTTCGCTAAAGCATTTCAAACAACATATTACTTTTTAAAGTATCAAACAACACTTTTATAAATCATAAAAGTGATTGTATGTGATTCTAAATGTAAATTCATCACATTTATTTCGATAAATTGTTTTGGTGTAAGCTTCAAACATAATTTCTGTAGTTCAACTACCACAAAATCTGTAAAGTAAGCATCTCAACCGACCTCTCAGATTCAGACTTGTACTGCTGCCACTGCTCGAATGCATTCTTCATGATCTCCTTCTGTTTGGCCAAGTGTGCTTCTCTCCACTGTTTAAACAGATACAAACACATGTAGGCCATGTCATAGACTTGTGATACAAAGTACACTAATCTACATGTAAGGGAACTACTTTAAAATTTACAAAATTATACTAGCTTTACATTGATGAAGGTTAGACATCCAGCTAATGAGATACACAAGAAAAAAGTTACTCAAGCAACTGGATAGATTTTGAATTTTCTTGTATATCAATACTAGTTTTGTTTGTGATCAAAAGTCATGCTATCACAGTCAAAAACAGCTTTTTTATATAAAATTGCAAAACAGAGACTGATCTACTGATATGGCAAAGTTGAAAGTCTGTGTATTAAACGGATGGCTCTATCTAAAAACTGAGAATAAACTTCTTTCAAATTGAATACGTTTCATACCTTCATCCAAGCTCGGACCAGGACTTTACTGTCCCTCCTTCGACTGATGGCTCCTGACAGCGCCCTCTGTTGTTGGACTGCAAACTGCAGCCCATGTAGGCCCTTCCGTAGCAGGTGTCTGTGGCACAACTCTTCTGCTGCCTGTCTCTGTTGCACCAGGTGGTGTCTCCAGGATGTCAGGCACTTGGAAAGTACACTTAGTCTCCAAAATTGCACAGCTCTGGAAGTGCATACAACAATCATTAGGCTCTGCACTGATTGGTAGGGTAAAGTTTCACAAGATTTGTATATCTTCTAAAATTAATCAATTATGATACCCTGAAAACAATCAGTATTGTTTATTCTGTGTAACAAAACCATTGACAGTTATATATCATCATTGTTATACACAATGTGATAAGAAAACTTGGACTGACGTGTGTATTATATACAGTGTAGATTCCATCACTGCAGTACCATGGTTGGCATCTAGGTGGCGCTATCTAACACTAAGCCCTTTGCCAAAACTGGAAGTATTTACCTGGCCATCTGAAACACATGTATTTGCCTTGTACCAATACCAAAGTGGTGCAATGATGTATGAACCAAGTGTTAATGGAAAACACCCTGATAGTGATACACATGCCTTACCTTTGCAACTTATAGGCTTCCTCCTGTCTCAACAGCCTCTGTAACCTAACATGCAGCCTCCATCTTCTAAAGCACCTTGCCTATAATAGTATATAAAGATACAAATAGTGTTAGGCAAGGCTTACCAAGGCTTATCACCTTTACTACACAACATACTGGCATGACTATAACAAAAATTCCACAAAAATCCCCAAATTGCTGATTCTACCAGATCGGAGTCTCTACCCTGACAGTTACACCAGAAAGGGAAGTGAAACTGCTAAGGCCTGACCTTGATGAGAATCTGTTCCCGGACCTCGGTGTCTACGCCCTGCAGTGATTCCATGAGCCTGATGGTCCACAGGGCGGAGGAGGCTCGGCGTATGCTTGGCAGCTGTCTGCTGTGGAAAGCACCATCAAGGCCATGTCTGTAAAAAAAGTCAGATTAAACATGTCAGGACACAGGTGTGAGCACGCATGCAAAACCTTTTACAGTCTTAAAACTAATGCCAGGCAACTGTTGAAAAAGTCTTCAAAGTGGTGCAGTGGAACATGTGTACAGACCAGCATCATACAAGGTGCTATGGATATATCTGCACACACAGAGCAAATGCAGGGCTCAAAATACTTTTTCTGCATTATTATATTATTATCATAACATTCAAAATTATCTGCACCAGAAAAGCTTTACTTGCACCAATCAGAATGTAGGAAGTATGGGTCAGACTTAAAACTGTTCAGAAACCATTGCCATTATTTCTTTTACACTTCATAGGTAGTGACAGTCAATGCAGCAAATGAAAGATGAAAATCCACATCTATAGATGTATATATAAAAAACCCAGCACACAGACTGGTGCAGCTTAGGTGCAGGTAGACATGAGAAATACCTGCACAGCTCCAATTTTACCTGCACTAACCTGCATATGCAGGAGGTATTTCAAGCCCTGAACTGTATTAAGTAACGCCCTGTGGTGATAAAAGGGTCCACAGAAGCCGCACTCTAAGTCTACAAACACAGATCACATTCCGTAGGGATCTGCTCAAAAGGAGCAGCTAGATCCCCCTTGTTACTGCCACTAATGTGGAAAGGATTTACCTCGGCCCTCTCCTATCTATAGCCTGTTGATCTAGAGGATCAACACGAAAGAAACTCTAGCGATTCCCCTACATGTGTTTTTGTTGCTGAGTGAAGCTACTGTACCCCAAAAATGCTATCTTTTCTCTTACAGTTTGGCAGTTTTCTAATAAAAGTGTACAAAGTTTGTGCAATTTCTTTAGCAAGCAGATTTTTAAGGTAATTTAAATGTATAAAGTAATGGTAGAGGAAACAGTGAACGATCTTATCTAGAGCAGATAAAGGTTAGAAAAACACAGAACTCTCTAGTATCTACATAGCATCCCACTTAAACACATGCACAAAGTTTTAAAGTTTCAAAACACACACAAACTCTACCTGCAATCAGTCTTTACAACTTGTCTAAAAATACTCCAGACCACCTGACCACAACTACAGCGCTGGAAAGTTGTTACAAATCGCCGGAGAATGAAGACACCCACTTCAAGCGTGTCTGTATACCTGTCTGTGTTGCCATAGCAACCAAACCGCTGCACTGCCGCTAATACCTCCTCAGGGCACATCTGACCCATCGGGTGGATAACCGACCGCATAAAATCACAACGGTGAAAAGTCTTCACAACAGTTGGTTGATAAAGATTTCTTGTTATTTTAGCAGCTGTTGTTGTTGTCATTGTCAGTGTACAGCAAACTTTACCCTTGTGTGGCATAGTTGTCTTTTTATGACAATTCATTTTAAAGGCAACAACTAGAGTTGTATAACTGAAGCGATTCAGAATGCTACAATCTGCACCAAACGTACATGTATGTCAGTATCATTATGACAACCCAGAAAAGAAACAATTAGTGCTCCTTGAATTACTTTTCTAAGATTCTCCTTCTTAAACCTTGGATTGAACAATTCCACCCTGATCTAGACTTCCGGAATGCTTTGAATACATCTATGATTACACCCCACATTTTTGCGCCCTATTTGGGACGCTTTGAAACCCCTCAGCATGGGTCTCAGGTCTCCCTAAACACCTAATCCCATAAGTATGTAGTTTAATCAGTCCTGAGATGAGGGTCTGTCTGATCTTATGTCTCACTGCATGGTGCCAAAAAACTGAGACACAGTACAGGATAATTCTTACAGTGCAGATTCCTGTATAATACATGTATATAATAATGTAACAAGTTATTAAGTATAACTGACCTAATGTTAAAAACTTCTGAATGTTCTTCTATCCCCCTACTGTTCTCAGTTGTAGGTCTGACTTGCCGACAAAATTTTACTTGTTTACAAAAAAACTGTTTAACCTAGCCTTTTTTCACTTACAAATAATTTTGCTATCATAAATATATAACGTTAACCTGCATGGCATTGCATATTTCCCTAAGAATGACATGGTTGAAATTTGAGCATAATCTTGCATAATAATCAAGTATGGTTGACCATAAGCATTCTTTCCTGTTCTTTAATAAATTTGAACCATGCAAATGCTAACCATATGTATATATACTATGTTTCAACAGATCTCATGCACCTAACACCTGCTCAATTTATCAGTGTTTTCACTCCTCACTTTCAGCCAAGAAGTAAAGGAATACCAGGAGCTCAGAGAGGAAACAAAACAGAGGCCCTGGGGGTCGACATTACTCCCACCTCATGCCACCAGCTAATAGCAGCCTAAACTCTTTCAAACAACAAAGGCAGAAATTCTCATGCTGCTACTGAATCCAAAATTTGTAATTTGATCAACAAAGGAGATGTCATCAGCAGAATGAGAAATTTTCTGCAAGACTACACAGTCAGTAATGAGTATGCATTTTACTAACTGCCCGATAAGCTTCTTGTTGCAAAGAAGTTAGCCTCCACCAGGCCTTCCTACAGGGGTACGGATCGTAGAATTCAGCAAAAGAAGCTAGCTAGTAGAGTCTTTCTGCGGGAGGGTTAATTTTCCCCTCCAAAGGCCAGTCAAACCCCAAAGCGGCCAAACTCCCCTGGCAAATTCTCCCTATTATGGCCAGTGTAGTTAGTCTGGTAGAGACTACACAGAAGTAGCAACAGGAATATGATTGACAGCAAAACTATCTCATAAAAACTTATCAAACAATATTCTTTTAAGTCTTTGACAGCATTTGTCTTCTGACAATTGCTATAACCCTTAATTAGCACCTTTCAAAGGACGCAGGGGTGAAAACATTTGAAAAGACAGACATTCTTGAATGACTGTCTATTTGGAGTGAGTGATAATGATCATGGGAAGCTCAGTTTAGTCAGGTTCGACATACAACACACCTCCAACACAAACATCCATCCTTTTCACCTGCACTGCTTTCCTAGTCAATCACGGCTTTTGACAAATATTTAAGTATGCTCAGTCAATGTTGGAAGCTAATATAAATCCATAAATCTACCTGCAACAAAATAACGGTTTTTCAAATTAAACTTTGATCATTGTAATGGGTTCCAATTACTGTTGACAAACTTTCAGGAGTTTGACAACTTATTTCTATGCTACTATGAAGGACAAATAAAACAACTATGGGGCAAAGATCAATTTACTTTTTCTTCTAACAACAGTTTCTTCACTGCTTTGATTGACTATTAAAATTTCATTAGTTAGCAGTCTCAGTGCTACTCAACCTGCTACATTAAGATTTAAAAAATCCCTGATTCTACAACTACATGTAATATTAGGAATGGACAAGAAAGGACCAAGAAAGGACAAAAGAAATTTGTCACCTGTCTCTGTCTAAAACAGATCGTTATGAGACGTGATTTTTGTGACAGTTTTGTTAATGGATTAAGTCATTAGCAGGTACAGTAATTAACTTACTGGTTGATCTTGACACTGTTACTAGTAACAAACAGACTGTAACAGTTACTGTGACACAAAGGATACCATTATAGGTAGTGACACTTATTTCCCCAAGATAGTTTACTTTTGACTTTAGCGACTTAGCAATGGATACAACATGTGTGCATGTACAGACATTCAAGTCTACTTACATACATTGTATACATTTGTGTCTAAGAAGAAGGAGACAGTCTAGCCTTGGGTTTTGTCAAGCTGCTATGTACATTTATGTAACTCTCCAACTACATAACGTTGGAGACTGTAACAGTTACTGTAACAGTTGTAAAATTAAACGAGTCAAATAAGCAGTTTGTTGTTTCTGTCCATTTTTCTCTAACATACTAGTATTGAAATGTCTTATTCAGGAATTAATCATTCATATACAGGGCTACAGGTTTGTATTTTTCGCCAAAGTCCCCCCTTATGATTTTTGGTCTGTTCCTCAGTGCTGGACCCTTAATTATCCCAACCTCTGTGCCAATTATGCAAGCCAATTACAATTTAATCAGGCATGCCCAGTTGAGGGAGATTTAAAGGAAAAGGGGGGACCCTTTGGGAAATTAAATTAGGAACCTAAGCACATAAGACGATTTCTTAATAGTCTTTTTTGGGGTGGTGGAGGTGTATATGTCCAGCTCACAGAGCAAATATGGGGACGGGACGCCTGATTACGAACGGATTAGCGGCTGATAGCTTGCCAACAGCCGTTAAAGTCCGATTGGATCCAGCCCGAAGTTCGGCAAACACGAAGCCAGGCACGCTGTCTTCCCTGCGGCCGGAACATTTGATGCTGTCAAGGACCATTAACAGAACTCTAACGCACAATGCTTGGACAGCAACTGGAAACATTTGTTGGGGGATCCCTTGCCAACATATAATTGCTACTTTGTTAGCTTTCCATGTTACGGTCAAGTGGCAATTAAAAGAGAAGGAGTACACAGTGGAAGCTCTTTCTATACGTATTGTCTCACCGCGACCATTAATAATGCAGCGTAATTTGAGTTGTACTGTTTCTTTAATTTGCCGGGCTGACTTAAATAGGACGGGGCCTTTATCCTGTACAAAAATAGCTTGTTAGGGAGGACGGTAAATGGGGTTTAGGTTTAAAGGTTTGTTTAGTGCAGGTGGAGGCATTGAGGAGTGTGGACCAGGTTTATACTACAGGTGGCAGTTATCATTAAGTGACGTGGCCATGCAACATCAGCGCTAAACCGTCCCCTGAACAGGGGACAGAGAGTATCGCGCGCCATGCACTGGGGCCGATGAAAGACTCCCTTGTTGTTCTTTTCGACTAATTGAAAATTCAACCATGGATTGCGACCAGCAGGGATTCAATTTAATGGCACAGTTATCCCAAAGAGAAGTAATGACGACACCCATAGCTATATAGTGCCCATTTTTAGAATGGGGCTTAATGTCAATAACATGGGGGTTTGGTAGAACATGGCAAAACAGCTGCAACTTGTCTTGCACTTAATTAAAGTCATGCTGAGGAGCATGCCCCAAGGGAAGTGCATTGAGACATGTAATACATGTACACACGTAACTAATCTAAATAATCTACGGGGGGGGGGGGGGGTATCATAAAATCTTGCTTTTTTTTTCCTGTTTCAACTACTGTACATAACATGTTTTTACTGAATAGTCATGGATCTGTATTTTCAGTCTTCCTATTAATATATAATAAAAGTCTTGAGTTGGCCATACTGATTTTTTAACTGCAAAATAGCTTACCTCAGAGATTGTGTAGAAACCACTTGTTGCTTCGGCAGAAGTTTGTGGCTTTGGAAAGTTGATACATCAATGTCCTGTTGTATCAAGTGCATAAAAATTTCATCATCAGAAAAACCAAATTTAGTAATTTAGTAATTTCTAGCCATACCTCTTTGAGGTTAAGATTTGGTCTGGACATTAATATGCATCAGTATCATTCGCATATACAAATTACAAGACAGATTCGATCTATAAAATCAACAACACAACAAGTTAGTAAAGCGTACCTTTCTGCTAAGTGCTGTAGTCCTCCTTTCAATTGGAAGATGAGAGGACCATTTCCGACTACTCCTCAGCGGAATTTCCTTTGGCAAGCTCACTGCAAGCTGAGCTGAACTGGTCCTGGAGCTCTGAGTGAGATCATCTCTACCCAGTGGCGAGCAATTGGACTGCCGAGAGTTCAAAGATCCTGTGCTAGACACAGAGGCAAATCCATTGCTTCTGGACAATGGCATCATGTCCTCTTGCCTGAGCCTTGTGGAACTGCCGACTGCTGTGGGTCCGACACTACTGGATGCACTAGAACTTGAGGAATTTCGGTTTGATTGTCGACTGGATGCCAAAGAGGTTCTAGCACTTGAAACACCAACAGAATGCGAAACGTCCCCTGAAATACTGCCGGACGACTTTGGTCTGTATGGCTGCTGTGCTTTGGCTGGGGAGCCGTTTGCTCGTAAAGTGCAGGCGCTTTTCAGCGCAGGAACGCTGCTTTGTGACGAGTTTGCCGAGTGACGAGAGTACACACGGACGTTGGTTTGCTTTGAGGAAACATCATTTGACACTCCTGAGTTCAACGGCACTGAGGAATCGCCTTTCAGTTCCAAAGACTGCCGTTCTGTCGGCTCATACGCTAAGGGTAGACATCTGGAGTTTCCTACATTGCTTTGTCTGTACGTAGTGGGATGGAATTCCCGGGACTGCTTTGCCAGGATGGCACTGTCTGGGTTGGGAATAAGCCCATCCCACTCCAAAGTGGCCATTTGTGAAGACCTCTCCGTGAACAAACTCGACGCCCCGCTCTGCTCCAATGGAGCCAACTCCGACAGAGTTACTGATGAGAAGCTAGAATCAAAACTGTTGTTCAGATCCCCCTGTTCATGTTCTGCAGAGTACGGTCTATCTGGGGACACACCTCCCCATTGGGTACTGTTGTACTTCATTCCATAGGTAGGACTCTGGGATGGCCGAACATGGGGATAGCTTCCTGTCTTATGTGGGGCAGGCAAGCTGCAAGCCAGTCTTCGATTCTCTGGTTCGAATGAATCGTGATAACTCAGCCCTTGCCTATGTTCTGGAGAAGCCGCATAAGGAGGGGACACAGAGCCGTAGTCTGAGTGCTCGTAACTTGGGTAGTAATTTGGTCTGGGGCTCAGTGGGTTCGGGCTGGTCTGTAGGTCCCTCCAGGATAGTGGTTCATCCACCGGTGGAGAGTTGGGGATCACATCTTGCATGTGTCCTTCCTGGGGAACAAAGTCCTCCTCCACAAAACCTTTTGTAGTCGCGAGGCTCTGCAGATATTCCGCATGCTCGTCCGTGATTTCGACGAGCTTCACCCCTCCGCCGGTGTTGTACGATGAGTATACAATGTCACTCTGGTACCACGGCGGCCCGTAGCCAGGCATACCTGAGTAGTGCCTCCCTGCGGGGGGTGCCGTGTACGGCCTGGGGGCGTACTCTGCATGTGGCACTCCCCAGTCGGTAATTCTAGGATCGGGGTACGCGTACGCATTCATATCTGCTAGCGCCGTCGACAACTTCTGGGCACGTCCGCTCGGGCCATCGGCGAGGAGGCGTCTGCTTTTGTCGGGTGACTCTGGGCACACAGGGCTGCGTACTGCAAACACGGGAAACATTTGTCAAGCGAGTGACGCATAATGCAGAGAGAGCCAATACTAACACACAGGGTGTGTGTGTATTTACATGGACTGGGAAACACATTGGAACATCTAACCTGTTGCAAGTTAATAGGTCTTGTCTGATTAGCCAGCCCTGATTCTTACCTATTATATAGCAATGCATTAGTCCGGTTATGTGCATATAGTGGTGGGAAAGCAGAGGTAAGCCTTCTCAAGCCCATGTGAGTGTTTGCTCTGCACTTTTGTCTGGAAGCAGAAAGAAAACTAAACTCACTTTAAATTGGAGGACAAACATCTTATGCTTCTTTTCCCTTTGGTCGCTAATAGCAGCAAAACTGGTGGGAAACAACATTTATTCGTTCTCACACAGCCTAAGCAGCATCGTTCAACACTTCTCCGTAACGATTGAAGTGAAAAGGTTTTTCGCATAAGGCAAAAAGACAGAAAAATTGCACTTACTCTTACAGAGAAATTAATAACCTGTTTACCAAACCTACTCTAGCTCCAGAGTCTCTTTGGTCTATGCGGAGAGAACCAAAGAGACTCGGGAGCTAGAATAGGTTTGGTAACCAGGCTAAGAAATTAAGGACGGAGATCAGTTCTCTTGTTTTTCACTGCATTCAAAGCTGCAGGGTTGATGCTTGTTAAATATACACCTGTCTGAGTTAACAAAGCTGTCTCCAACTTGTAAATGCAACAAAGGACTCTCATATTACAGGCGAATACTTGACATACATAGCAGTGAATTAACATGTATAAATTATGCTCCTTGTATTGATTTGGTGAGGGTGAAAGTTACTGGAAAGAAAAAAGTTACAACAGAGTAGCAAAAGAATCAGGGAAAATAATTCACTAACAAAAGCAATTTATGCCAACATTTTCCTGGACTGTGTGATATACACATTTCTTTGAAATTTTGGGTACTATTAATATCTAACTTTTCATTACTTTGAGATTTGTGCAATATAATTATCATGTTTTAAATCCTTGGTCAATAATTAGGAGAATAAGGTAAGATATTTCAGATTATAGTTTTTAAGAAGTAGTGTTAATCCCTCTCACAAAACACGGTTTTTATGGTTAATTTTCTTAGGTAGATTCCTTTCATTACATCCAATGTGTCATTCTGTTGGTATGCAAATACACGTACCACCTGTGTGGTTATCCTGATTAAAGAACAAAGATGATCACAGTAATCCACTGTTTGACACCTGTTCCCAAATTAGAACTGGGACAACAAATGGTGACCATAGAGTAGGACCTGTCAACACTTCAAAACCACTTCAGTATGTTTGTTACATTAGGCAGATGAGAAGAACTACAGCTGGGTGATTACATGTGTGTTTGCTATTTTTTTCAACCATCCACATTTCATGATGTTGTAATAGTCCAGTAAACATACAGATAGTTTCATGTCTTTCTGGTGTTCAAAACATCAAAATGTCACATACTTTGATGTAACAAAGTTGTAAGAAATGTAAATTCTTAGCAAGTTTTAAAGATTTCGTCTGCAACACCATGAAACAACGTTATAAAAAGTTGGGAAATGTCAGTATGTACAAACACTTTGACATCACCTGTGAATGAGGGCAGGGCAAAGTTTTGTGGTCTTTTCAAATGTTGTTTTAATAAATCAATAACAGTAATGCTGACTTATGTATGATCAGTTCACTACATCATTTATGTTTACTTTATTTATCTTCAAATGGAAATGTAATGCTGCTTACGCAAACTCCTCGAGGCACAATGTAAGAAAAACAGAAGTCTGTTCACCCCAATAGGCTACCTTACTTTAGGCACAGGGCTCGAAATACCACCTGCATATGCAGGTTAGTGAAGTTTACCTGTGCTGGTATTTCTGATGTCTACCTGCAACTAACCTGCACTGGGTTTATATATATACAAGTCATGTAGATGTATGTGGATTTTTATTTGCTGCACTGACTGTTACCACCTATGGAGTACACAAGAAATAAATGACAGTTGTTTCTGAACAGTTTTTAGTGTGTTCCATACTTCCTAAATTCTGAGTGGTGCAGGTAAAACTTATCTGGTGCAGGTTACTTTTCAATGTTACCTGGACCAGTGCAGGTATGCGGAAACAAGTATTTCGACCCCCTGAAGCATCATGTTGCATATAATATCCTACACGTTCAGACAGTATCAAGACAAAATACAGGCTTACCTGTCTTATTTACACCTGTGTAGGGGTGACGCACGTCTTTAAGGTGTGTAGGTTTACAGGCCGGGATGTTCTCTTTGCCCCATTCTGCGTCAAGCTTTTGTAAGACCTGTGTGCACATGTCAAACAGAGTACAGGAGTTAGCACTGACAAACCTACCTTCACAGGAAGTGGACTTAAGTAAAAAGTACAGGAGTTAGCACTGACAAATGTACCTTCACAGGAAGTGGACTGAGGAAAAAGTACAGGAGTTAGCATTGACGAATGTTCTTTCACCGGAAGTGGACTTAAGAAAATGTTGAGTCAGCCACGGAAGTTTGTACAAGCAAGGTACACAGTAGACAAAAGAATTTACTACTACGTATTCTTCAAAGGCATGGTGCATGGTTTTCTTTAAAATACATTTTATACAGTCATGCAACTACATTGTACATCATGATACATTTATCCCTTGGACTGCTGTTACTCAAATTTGCAGTGCCGTACCATATCATCTTCCTTTTATGGCTACTTATCAAAATTACAAGGAACATATGCATTCTACTGCCACACAACAAGACTACCTAGTAACGAACATGGCAAGAAGTGTCCTACTTGTTGGACAGTTTTTTAAAAAGTCTTGCAAAACTCTTCAACATGACGATAATGTAGTTGAACAGTTGCCAGAGGCAACATAACTTGCAGTTCACAACTTTGTGTGAAATCCAAAGAAATATCAAAACTGGAAAACTTGTAACGTACATTACTTCCTGCAGGTGTTCGGTAACTAGGATGACCTATGCGTGCCCTCTTGTACTACACTACTACAATATATACTGCCCTGGAGTCACACGTTTTACATTTGAAAACAGTATCAAACTTACCAGAAACATCAAAGCATGTTAACCATCCTGAAGATGCTACACTTTCAACCAGAAAATGCTTACAAATCACTAAGCGAGTATTCCACATAGGCAAAACATAACTAACCCTAGTACAAACACTCGCTGCAGTAGTAGACGGAAGCACGCCAACAGTGGGCAAGCCTTCGCCCCAGGGAACATTCTTCCCAGTGCAACCACCTTAGCACACAAATTACGTCAACAAACAGCCAATGACAGCAGTGGTCTGTCAAGAAGGCAGACTCCATCCATCAACCACTGATTGATTATGCAGTGTTAGAAATGCCACCCAATCATCAGCAGCTCTGACGTAATACACTAAGTAGAAATCACAGGGCTATTACTGTTACAAGCAGAATGTAATGGTAATCTCCAAGCAGATCCTACGGTGGCAAGACAGTATCCACTGGCCAGAAGAGTGTCCATTAGCCACCTGGGCCGCTGAGGACTCTCTCTAGATGGCCAGTTCTAACTGTAACGCTTTTGCTGCCAGACATCTGCTTGGAGATTAAACAAATAGTGTATAAGCACTATAGAAGCAAGCACTGGCAACATCTTTGCACAACTTTCAGAGAGACCACCATATGTAGTACAATTTCAGCTACTCATCTGGTACCTGTATAGATGTGTAACAAGATAAAGTTACTTTCCAGCTCAAGCAACAAATCCTTCTAAAGGGCTGCGAAATTTGCTTTTTTACGCCTATGCTGTTAGGACCACCACAGTAAAGGAAAACTGTGAATGAAGGAGAAACAATCCAATTATTGAGAGGGGAAGCCACAGATTCCTCCATGTAATTTTCTCCAAGGAACAGGTATGGCTAGTTTCTGTGACAAAGGTTGGCGTCGTCATCAAATTTAATGGACACATTATGGAGGTCACCTAACAGGAGGAACCATAGTAATGTCTGTAATCCCTGTGGAATCTGCTCATTAGCACCAACTAGACAAGGGAAACACTGTGTGACACACAGGCCAGTCCCCAGGACACCACATTAGATACCTGTACATGCTAACTGTCAGGACCTTTGACGTCATGACCCAAATTTTCCCCCACTAATAAATCGTCATATTATGTCACCAGGACTCCCTTCGGATAGATAAATAGCTCTGCAAGCTCTGTACAAAGATCTACTCTTTCAAAAAACGCTGTCTTTCTAAAAAAAGGCGCAATTATGAAGCTGGACAAGAATCTTTTCAGCTTGTAGATCGTTACCCTTCTATTCTTGACCTTAACAAAGCGAGTGAAGATTTAATTGGGCCATTAATGACATGACATCTGAATGCCCTTTCTTCCCCGGACTGAATGCCTTTTGTTATTTTCACTTTCTGCAAAGTCTTGGGACAACAGCGGGCTTTGTTTCCGGTGCGGAACTTAGCAGCAATATTCATGGTTGCTGCACTCAGGAGTCTACGCCGTTGAGGACGACAATGGTTGCCATGGTTACGGACGCAATCGGTCTCCATTAGGCCTCACTTTTATGACCAAAGGTCAAATTCTGGGCCACAAAAAAGTACGGAAGGGTCGTATTTCCTCCACACTAACCAAACTAGTTAAAACTATAACAATTGAAATGTCAGTAAAATGTAGAAATTTACCACTCAGGTTTTCAGTGGAAAGCATCACAAACACACACTAGGCAAGCAAGCTAGAAAAGAAAAGAACACGGCTGTGAAGTAGTGCTGCAGCTTGCCAACTGAGTCTCTTTACATAAAATCTGCCATTCTAAAAAGGACTACTGAAAAACCTTCCAGTTTTTCCCACCAACTCAACTCACTAAAGCGACAATAAAAGTTTGTCAATCAAATTTTGTGGTCAGAGGTGCAAAGCACTTATATCTCTGATAAGATATGATCTTAAAATTGCCAAGTAGTTTTGTTTTTTTTGCTGGGCAGCTGCAAGTTTTGTACAACATGTAATTTAGATACTTCTGCAAATCCCCCTAAGCTCAAAATCAGCTGTTCAGTTCCACGTGCTCCTGACACAAAAGAGGGTCTCTCAAATGTACCTGGTTTTGTTACCAACTTTCCACTACATTTCATGGCAATCATCATTTGGTACAATTGTTTGTACTCCCTGGTTCTAACAACAAAGTGCTCTCTCACCTGGATGAAATGAGGAAAGAAAGGGTGCTGTGGTCTAAAAATTACCTCCTGATATTATCAGTTCAAAACATTAGGGTAAAGAGTGTATACAAGAGTCTTAGCTAACTTAGCATATACTGTATGGTGACTCATTGGTGATGAGGAATTTTCTTGCACAAAACCAACTTGATTGCTAGATCTTGGATGGGGGTGAGAGTGTATTGAAGTATACATTTAAAAAAGTATTTTTCGTTCATGGCAACTTACTACCTTAAAAATACCTGTCAAGTGTATTTTAACGCATCAGCCCCCTGTTGAAAACACCATAAATTTCACCCTTTGTTCCCTATGGTTGTAAACCGGATACATTCTTCCTATTGCGGGCATTCATAATTTTACACGTGGAATGGTAGAATCGTCAAAACAATTACAGTAACTTCCTGTTCTTGAATAATTACTGCCATTTCTAACTCAGGAAAAACGTCATTTTGTGGAACGTATCGCTTCAACAAAGAAATTTCTGTCAACCTATGACTTGTCTTACATTGTTTTTATGTCAGAGGCTGACAAATAGGATTTTTATATTAACGTAAAGTTGAACTTTGAAGTTGAATCAGGTTTTAATGATTTACCCAAATATCCGCTCAGTGACAGCTACGTGTAATGAAGACATGAATTGCCATAGGTACATATGGTACATTAGGGTCGGCAGATCAAACAAAACTACTTGGCAATTTTATGATCTTCAGATTTATATCTTATCAGAGGTATAATTGCTTTATACCACTGACCACAAAACTTGATTGACATACTTTTAGTGCACTTTATCTCATTGACATCTATAGAACAAAACAATTTTACTTTTTTTTTAAATCATCAATTTTGCAGCCTAGATATTATCAATGACTGCCAAATTTAGCAAAACATAAGTTAATACATTGTACAGACATGTATTTCTCAATAACTCATCTGATGTATAATATGTAATTTTTTCTGTGTGTTTTAAAAATTTGTACTTTGCAAACTTTTAAACTGAAGTTATCATAAGATGATAAACTTTATACTTTCTCTATTGATAGTCTCACAAACCATTTAACCAGGGTTGTTCACTAGTTTGCATGACCACACAGTTAACAGGTTACGTTGCACACGTACAGTGGCAAAGGTCATTAACGTGTGAGCCACAAGTACCAAATAAAAAGCCTGCCCCAATTTGTACAACTGACATGTATATGATCAAAGGGCACACACGGCGGCAGAGCAAACAGTCACAACAATCTTAACAGAGATTACGTGTAGGGAGGGATTTGTGATACTTTATCAATGCTGAATCAACTCTCTTCCCACGCAAAGGTCTTTCCAAGTTACCGAAGTTCAGTCCAACAATCAAATGTAGAACATGCATTTCTTTTGCTCATATTACTGTATATCTTGAAATTTTCCGAGTGATTATGATATTCATTTTCGTGGGTTTTGCCGTGACCCCTACACCTCAAATTCACGATACCACGAATATGTATTTGCAATTGTACTACAGAACAAACTTCAAACTCTCTTTCCCGAGCACGATATCAAGTCCATGCGAAAATAAACGAATCTACAGCATCAGCCTTCCCAGCCAACCAGTAAGCACCTCTTACCATTGACAGTAATGGCAGCTGTAAATCAGCTAAATGGAGATTTATAACAGTCAGCTTCCGTTACTGGAAGAACCATTACTGGGTCATTAGCTAAAGGCGGGCTGTTGTTGAGGGTTGCTATGATCCATACTCCCAATGGGAAAGATCTAATTTAGAATTATTCATAAGGAAATTTGATTCAACCTGATTGAAAACCATTCTAAGCCAAACTGTTTCTAAAATAATACACGCATACACTTGCCTTAATTCTTACTGGATAAAACATTAATAACCGTTATGATTATCGTTAATCCACAGATCTTTACCACGCTGATTGCTGTAGGTACCACAAAAATATCCGTCGAAATAATAAACTGTGTAATACAGCAAGGAAACACAAGATTCTGAAATACCATTAATGATGATCTAGCTGATCAGTTACCTGTGAAATTTCTGGAACTGTAGTTCAATACTAGGTGCTTCTAGTAAGTTCTACAAGCCTAGACTGCTCAGTTACCTTGGACAATGTGAAAAGAGATCTTACCCGTCCCATGCCCGGTTACGTGTCCATACAGTCCTCCATATCAAGATGAAAACCTTCAGCAAAACCAACAAGAGCTTAACACTCCACAAACAAAAGCTAAGTCTCAGAAAATTGGCAACAAAAAAATGCTGTTGGCTGGCACGTTTCGCCACGTCAAATGCTGGGCGATGCACGTAACAAGCCGGCATGCTAAGCCCAAATGAACGCTGTATATCACGTTAGTGGGCCTACTGTAAAACCTCTTATTTCTTACCTTGCCAAAAATGCTGGAAACTATGGCTGACAATCAGCTTTACAGCATCTGTTAATAACTTCGTAAAATTGTGAGTATAAACAAAGGTTAATCCTTAATCCTACATAGGTGTTTGGGGTTTGTAAATATTTTATCTTGTAAATATTTCATCTAGTACTGTAAAAAATGTTGAAGTGACACTGTCATCTCCAAATTAGGGCTGATGGCCTACTTGCTGGTGGATGTGGTAATAGTTCATGACTGACATACTAATGAGATAAGGCTGTCAGGTCCCATGTGCCAACTGTTTTATCAAAGGAACCAAGATAGAGGGCCTCCCATCAGAGAAAAGTAAAACAAATCTTTCAATGATTTTCTGGGTTTGCTTGAACAATAGACATACATGACTCAATGAAGTACATTTTTGATGTTTGCACAATAAAATATGAGATATCAATGTTTTTACTTTTAACACTTCAGAGTACAACTGTTACAATAATCTTTGTTTTCTAAACAACAGAAATGGCCCTGTATTTATGATGACAGTATAACTGGTAGATAAAATCAAATCGGGTTATGATTCCAGTGGTTTCAGCATATAATACTATTATGATTATGAACACTTTTCAAAGTTTCAGGCAGCCTGATGCTAAAACAAACCAACCAGTTTTCGTTCCTTCTAATCTTAGTGAACATGCTGTCTACTTTGCAACAGAGCCATTAGCAACAGTAGTTGTTATTGACGCAGCTAAAACAACAAGCACTGAACTCCTAAGGTAAACAGATGTGTCAACCAGGTGATCCCAGGTGTTCACACGTCCACCTCACCTGTTCTCAACAGGTGCGCAAAAAGACTAGATGGGCACTTAAGAAGTAACCAACAGACAGGAGCGTTGTTGAAAGATGGCATCAGGCTGAGAGGGATACATTTTTAAGTTTCTTGGCAGTGGAGGGTAACCAACAGAAGTACCGTGACCCCAAACGGTAGGATTTGTCACCCCGTTCATTGTCTTCCACCCGTGGAAAAAAGGAAACGAAACACGATCGTCCGCACACTTGTACGTGAACCACTGCTACTCCGAGCCCAATTCTTCCTTTCAAACTACAGTTTCTTTTCCCCTTATATTTAAATTCTAGCCTGACGAGCCTACAATATCATTACCCCTTATGGTCTAGCCAGCCAAGCGCACACTGTTACTGTGTTAGCAAATGCACAAATGCAGAAATAATAACTCGCAAGTCATCAGATCCAGAGCAAAGTCCTAACATTTCAGGGATGCCCGACAACACAACAAACATCGAACCAATCTTTGCTATTCAGACACGCAGCCTAACCTACTTAGCGGACTTAGTACACAGGTGTACACATGTAACTAACTTACACGACAACTGGCAAAGGTAATACAAACAACCGCACCGAAGGAACGAAGGAAAGTGTGAAGACTCGAACAGATTTGAACTTTGGGTAACACAACCTGCCCTCATACAAATATACCTAGTAGTACCTGTAGAAGCTCGGACCCTCTCATGTCCACAGGCAGGGTAGACAAGCCTTGTAACACGCCATGGTATGCACCTAAACCTGCCGGTGTGCCGGTACGTTAAGCTCCTGCTGAACCGGTGGTCCTAATCACTGAGTAAACCAACCAGGTGGATCGGTTTACAAATCAGGGGTTGGCGGGAGCGGGGTGCCGGCTCAAGTGCCATTCAAGGCTATTATTGGCTCGTTGGCCTGGCCCCTGCACAATGGCAACAAACAATAGCCTGCGCACCTGGCAACGATTCCAGGACAGACAGCCTAATTTTAAACTTGTATCATTACAGTGTGCTTTCTTTCAGTGTTTCATGCTTGAAAACACTTACAAATGTGTGTCTACTGATATAAAACTTACTTTTTGAACCGCAATTTTTTGCTTAGAAGAAAGGTCCTTGACCTTGGATGGTAACACTTCAGGATACCATGACACAGAGGTCTAACATACAAAGACACAATACAAACCAGGGCTCAAAATTCATCAAAGGGACCTTTTTTTAGTTATACAACAAATGTTTTGCTATTTTTTCTGGCACTTAAATGTCAAGTCAATTATGTCAATTAGTACCTTTACATACATGTATTATGTAACCATCACAAATATATAGACGCTCCAGTACACCAGGTGCACGGGTACAATTTTGGGTGCAAAAAAGTAGTCTCCAAGCAGATCATACGGTGGCAAGGCAGTATCCATTGGCCAGAGCAGTGTCCATTAGCCACCGAATGATGGACACTGCTCTGGCCAATGGATACTGCCTTGCCACCGTATGATCTGCTTGGAGATTACACAAAAGAACATTATACACCAAGTATTTCAAGCCCAGGACATGTCAGGTTCTACAATTGTACATGATTGAAGAAAGTTAATGATGCAATGATGTTGGCTACTTTAAAGTCCACTGTACCTTGTCCATGTATTCTAAGTTTGAGCAAGCATACATACCAGAACACCTGTGAACAATACAGTATACATTGTTACAAACACTACACGCAGTCATGCAAACTCAGTGACCTGACCACGTCCAACATGCTCTAATTGACTTGATAGACTAACAGATGCGAAAAATGTCTTTGGGTACTTTTAACATACTGCTGTGCACTTCAGCAACCAAAACTGAAAGGTCATTTACAGCCTTAAGGCTGTACATTCTTGGCAAGGTTCCAGAAACTAATGGCATCTTGCTGACTTGTACATGTAACTATCACCTCCTGTTCTCACCTATCTATGATTTAAGGTACTAAAAACAAGTAGGCCACAAAATCGCCATAGATACGCAGCCTTAGCAACAGAAATTTTGTGGTTGCCATGCTACAGTAACACAGACCAAGGCATACCTCTGATAAAGACACTTATGTGACAACTGCACTAATTTCTTCCAACATCTCTAAACCCAAGGTAAACATGGCTACATACCACAGCCTTGGAATGTCACTCTGGTGATGAGTCAGGCACAGAAGAAAAGTCCCTATCTCTAGACTTTATCATTTATATAGTCCAAAACAATGGCTTACAATCCAAACCAAATGCTTTTTTTTATAAAAAAAACACAGTAGCAGACAATTCAATATCAATATCACACACGACAAGCTTCAAATCAAAAACATGTTTTATAGCATTAGCTACATCTATAGACTAGTATTCAACAAAGGAAACTACCAAATTATCATACCCTTGATTTCCATACATCAATGCCTGGTTGAGATTTCCTTTCAATACCATTCCCCCATTCTGGTGTATCAAGCCGCTAGGATGTGGAAATAGCATATTTGACTGAAGGCCAGAGGTTACGGTTAGATTCCTGTAGGGTAACCCTGGGGCATGTTGGTGATAGAGAAGTGGGTGGTGCCCAGTACAGCTGGTGTGGATGTTTGTGGATCTTGGCTGGGTGACAGATACAAAGTCTGATAGATTCTGTGAAATGACTCGCAGATGGCTGTTTGGAAAACCAGTGGTATCATGAGGCCACCAAAATCTAATTTCTTGCTTCTCTGATTCAATCATGGAGTTAAAAATATTTTAACTCCATGATTCAATGCTTCATTTCTGTCTGATTTGAAAAACAAACAAACAAAAACATGTGAGAATCATGAAACAACTCCAAAATGATAATATTTTTTGGTACCAACAGTTGAAAAAAGTTTATCTTATATTCTAACTTGCCTGCCTGCCTATTACTATTGAAGATACTGTATTTTGAGATCAATTGACATGACAAACAATATCGAAGCCAAGCATTGAAGCTGTTAGTGAAAAAAATCATATGCAAGCCATGTATACCAGATCATACCATCTAAATTGAATGCACCTGTGTCCTAGATAGTAAGACATAAATCCTAAAATAACTCACGTACCAGTCCTAGGCAAGTCATATTAATGGAGCTGTCAGTATCATCAATGCAGGTGTCATCAACAGACTCCGACATAGAACATGTATATCAAAATAGATTCAAGTACATTATATGATGTCAAAATCAACTGCTGGCTAATTTGCAATGCAAATTGTAACCTTCAATACATGTAGTAAAAGTCAAACATCAGAAGTTTCTAATAATAGCAACATAAATCTTAAACCAGAAATTGGAGACTTCATACCTCCGTGAAATATTTTCAGAATTTCTTGTTTTATTCATTATTGTGAATTTCTCTGTTGATATGTACGTTTATGCATTTTTCCACTGACATCCAACCAAACTCCAGGCCAACTTCCTGCTGACTCCTAAACAGCAGCTCTTGGGACCTAACTTCCTGTGTCTGACCTTTTGTGGTCTGTGGTTAGATAGTTCCACCCACATGCTGTCACTCAACTGTACAGACACACAAACACGCAAACACACCCAAAACAATATCAGTACCTCTGTTTTCACAGGGGTACTTAATTACGTTGCAAGGTTTCCTAGTAAACGGATACGAAATATCCATCTTACTAATTACAACCTTACAGTTTTATACACCTACAGAACAGATCGATACTCACAACATAATGGGGTGTCATGGATATTATCGACATACACAAATGAGCAGTTACGACCCTTGATCCAAGCACCACAAATTACATCAATCACTGCTGTCAGCAAACAACGGAAGCCAATAATTACAACAATAGGTAGGTGGTATACAAATTTACAGGCCAAAATGAAATCAATAAGTGAGTCAAAAGGGCAGACCACACAGCATTGAAAAATAAGGGTTTGTGATAGTTTAACTGACAAATATCACTGCACATACACTAGCCTCTACCAGGCTTCAGAGGCAGCTGGAAAGAGTAGAAATTGGCCAAATGGACGGATAACAAGCCAGGAGTTAGTCCGCTAATTCATTTTGTTAAATTTTTATAACCACTGGTTATAAATTCAGTGAATTGGCCAATTGCTACTCTTGCCAGCTGCCTCTCTGAAACCTGGTAGAGGCTTAGACACATACACATGTAATGTACACTGCTATCTGGACTTTTCACCGAGCGCTTAGCAATAGTACATCCATGGCCATCTTGTCCTCTCACATCCAACACTGATGCATTGATATCCCTATGAAAAGCAATGCAACTGTTTTTGCTTTATGGTCAACCAGGAAAAGATACCAGCTAAAACAGCATGATCTTTCCTTTATTATGACAGCTGATTTCTTTGGCATTCATATCATAGCTATATCTACCAAGGTTGAAACTTTGATTGCATGGTAGCATTTGTGATAAGCTTTCTTGGCATGGGTGGCAACAACACAACTCTAACAGCAGGAGAAAGAATTCCAGCAGCAGAAAAAAACTCTACATATGGACTTGTAGTTTATCCTGAAAGGAAACATCTGCCATTGCCAATGACTTCAACATTGGCACTGCCCCAAAATAAAGACCATCAGGCTTACATCCAAAATTGTTTACTTTCCATGCAGTTCCAGCATTTTGTCAACACCACTGTCAGCATTAAATACTTGTGAGAAACTGAAGAACTTGAGTAGAACAGCAATAAGCACACAATAAGGAACCAGAGATAAAAGTCCCTCTTCTTTACCAGAAAACACTAGAACAAAGCCTTAGAACTTTCTTTAGCATTAGCTGATGTTTTGAGTGATACCATTTCATAAAGACGGGAAAATGACAATATATCTATCATCAAAAAACACTATAAACAATAACATTTGAAATTGTACAACATGTTTTTGGTCTCAACATGTCTACATACACCACAGTTTACAGAGATATAGATATTCTCTCAAGCAACCTACGTAGCTCTACAAAAGTGAACAAAATGAACACCCCTGCAAAGTGCACCAATCCAGTGTTCCAACAACTTGTATGAAGTAGGTAAAATACTCCGGCCGTATTGCCAATACAAACTCAGCCATCTCACTTTCAAAGTAAGCACAGCACAAGAGCGTGCTATTTCACCACGGTCCATGCTTTTGAAAGGACAATCGGTGAACAGGAACGGGCATAAGTATCAACAGACGCAAATGTCATAATACAGGACCACAGTGGTTGCACAAACTAACCATTAATATTCCTTCTATGCGGATCCATCAACACTACTTTTAGCTGTATTTTCTTTGCTAAGAATAACTTTTGAAACCTTTCGCACTGACAATTGAGACTAATAGAGATAGGGGTGGGTACCGGTCCAGCTCAAACAGGTCCAGGTCCAGGTCCAGGTCCAGAGGATCAGGTCCAGGTCCGGACCTGTACCTGTACCTGATTCTTGTACAGTAGTAAGTTACTAGTAGCATATGATTTACGGTGTAGTATCAGTACAGAATAATTTTGCAAATCTAGTATTTGAATTACTAAGACCACTACAAAGATCTAAACAATTGAGATCTAAACAGAACTGAACATTTTATTAAAGAAAATATAACAAAATACATATTTAAACTTCTCCTCTAGTCCTAGATCCTATTGCTATTAAAACCTGATATCATTTACAAAGAGAACCGAATAAATTAGGACATTAAAGTTTCCAACCAATCACATCGCAGGATTGCATATCCGCCCTCTAGCGGTTATAGGATGAATTGCAGCCTCTCGCGAGGTTTCGCGAGGTTCCGCGAGGATTGGCCGGCCGGCCGAGTTATTCAAAATGGCGCCACGATCTTGCCGATCGCTGAAGTTTCTTTGTATTTTCCTTGGTATTTTACGCGATTCAATCGAAGAAAACAAGTTGACCACAAGTAAACAAGAGTAATACAGCAGTGGGAACCTTACAATCCGTTTTGTTGGATGCTAATTTCTCATCTCGAGTGGAATTTACGTGCGTCCCAGTGTGGGCATGTGGTGCCGCTCGAGTGAAATTTTTCGGTTCGATTTGAACCAAATTATATTATACGCAGCCTGTAAACTTCTCCTTTTTGATTCCTAGATGTCTATCGGTATAGAAAATATGGAAAAAATATTGTTGCAAAATGAGAGAGGCGGAAACTAAGGTAAATTTCTTTTATTTTAATGCTGGATGTTCATTTTCCTGGCGGGCCTCCTTGTGTGTAGTGATCATCGGTAGTAACAAGTTTGGATTTTTGTTTCGGTCCAAAAAACCGGTCCACCACGTTTCGGTTTTTCCGGACCGGACCGATACTATTTTTCCGGTCCGTACCGGTCCACCTGGACCGGTACCCACCCCTAATTCCTACCAAATTGTACATCTGTCGTATGAAAGAAACAAATCTTGTCCTACAAACCCACACAAAAATTCTTGGAGTCCTTCCTCTCTTTCACAACGTGACGACTGATTAAGCCTTGGCAACAGCTACACAACTTTCAACTTATCTTATGAAGACATCGTTGTGTTGTTGTCTATAGCCTTTTGATGCTCAAAACAAAGCCTTCACACACAATGTAATCACCAAGCTGACAGCAAATGTGTCATAAACAAGGCAATTATCAGGAATACATGGCTTCTGCCCTAAGAGGGCCTGCATGGGGGGGTACTGATTACGAATTACGCAAAATTTTCACCGCCGATTACGAATTACGTTAGATTCTCAGAGCTGATTACGCCTTTACGCTTTTTGGCAAATGTTCTATTACGAATTACGTTGATTTTTGGGACATCTGCCTACGGATTACGGCGACTAAAAAGCCCTGATTACGCCTTACGAAAAAGGGCATGCAGGCCCCCCCCTAAGGCAATGCACATGCATGTATGCAACATTCTTTTGGGTTAGACAACAATCCTATGACTGTTGGCCATTGATGTGTATGGTTTGACTGGGCTGCACTTCCTGTTTATTCACATTATCACAATTCCAATGGAAAATCATGTAAAAACCATAGATTCTGGGGAAAGTAAATGGAATGCAGTGTCTTTTCTATTGGAATTTCAAACATGCCTGGGTGATTTCTCTCTGCCAAGCTGTCTGTTCAAAAATCACATGCAGAAAAACATTTTGCTTCCTGTGACCGCAGCATCTCTTTCATGGCTTTTCACAAGGGACAGGAAGTTCTAAGCATTTGGTAGGATACAAGTACATAGTTTACTTTTACTTTATCAGTACATCACATACACACATTCTACTTCTACCATATGTGCTGTGCATGGTCACTCGGGACATGCAAATCGACAACAAAACAGTTGAATTCCATAGTGTACAAGTTGTGGTACAAACTCCACACTTACCTACATTTCCTGAGGTTGACACGCCATTTTGTGAAAGTCCAACACTTTGGGCACTACATCTGAACTCTACACAACAGTTCTAATCCCAAAAGCAGCCCTCCTTCCACTAACATTAACAGCTGATTCCAATGATGCCAAGTGGGTGGCACCAAAATGAATAGCTTGACATTTACCAGTAGCACTGGGGACAAAGGGGGTCTCACTTGAAGTAGTAAGCCTGCCCTTGTCATGCAAACAACAAGCAAGCTTGGGACACAGTGGCTAACTGAATGGACACGCTGCATACATTTCCAAACTGTTACAAAAGTCCCTGCAGTGCCCCACTAGATCGGGAAATGGTTTGGCCAAGACGCTTGCCTTGGGGTACTTGCGGATCATACCATCTTCCAGATGTGGGTTGTTTTACTGTGGTGCAAAACAAACTGCTTTCTACACAAATTTATTGGTTACTAAAACTGCAGGACTAACTTAGATCTGTTAACAGTATAGGGCAGGAAAAATTATGCTGCTGGGCCAGAGGTCTGAAGACAAGTACACAAAGGGGTATGAAATGGCTTGACCCACTTCTGACAGTTTCTTTGCCCCAGGGACATGTAATAGCATCACTCATTAGAGCATCTCTTGGGGCTCACATCTGGCTCAATTTGCAAGGAGAAGCCAATCAAGTTTTCTCCAAGCAGATGTTGGGGTAGAGAGTCGTAATTGCCTTCGTCAAGAAGGGTATGTTTTCATGGGCGTGCGTGTGTGCGTGAGTCTGTCAACAGTATAACTCGAGAAGGCTTCAATGGATTGTCTTCATATTTGGTAGGTGGGTAGGTCTTGATGAGACCTAGAAGTGATAGGAATATGGGCCCCCTGGCGGCTCGTTATGGTACTGCAGCGGAACTTCTGGTTTTGAAATATGGTGATCTGGAGGAGCTAGGGTCATGATTTCTGGATGGTAGATAGGTCTTGTGCTCAAGAAGAAGTGACATAAGTTTGGGTCCCCTAGCAGCTTGCTCTGGAACTGCAGGAGCATTTGTATGAAAATGTTTAAAGTAGGATAACTCAATAACCGGTCGACGGATCATCCTGATATTTGGGGCATAGGAAGGGTAAGTGATGCTTGACATAATTAGATGACCAGTATGCAAATGATGATGTAATTTGCATAATAAATGAAGCAATTCTATAATTCAGTTACCTTCCATGATACTCTACCTTCATTGTGACACATGGGCTACAGGCTGTCCCAGAGGGAGAAAGTCCCAGAGGGGATATTCATTAAGCAGTCCATGTAGCTGCAGGCGGTGGTGTTGCCTTACATTTCCTGCACAGATGTTTTTTCCCTTGCGCAATGCACGATTGCAGATTGCATCGGCAGGGGTAGTTTTCACAATCCAACTTCAATATTTAGGGGGACTAATATATCACTTCTACCTTCTTAAGTTATATAACGATAACATCCTTTGACGAAGGCATGAGATCGTTGACCTCTAGTTTTCTCTCAATTTGTCTGTTTTTTTCTGACACAATGACAGTACTGTACATACCCAGTTCAAAGTACTGCACCCAATCATGGTTCTTGTTACAACATCATTATCTTTGTCCATCTGAACTTTGGGAATGCTATGCTTAACTCAAATGAAGGTGCATACACTTTTCTGACATCATGAAAAAATTCTGCCTACTGCCATACTATGACAGGTTGACAAGTTGGTGACAGCAATGCTCAGACAAAAAATAAACACAACACAAAACAAATGTGCTCTGCTTAAAAATGTAAACTTTACACTTACCTGTGAATCACCTTTCGAGCACTACATGTCGTTCTGATCAAGTTGTTTATGGCCAGTTTGGACAGCATACACAGATTACTGATGAAACATTACTTGTACAATGCTTTCTTCCTCTTAACAAAACAAGTCACTGAGTAGATTGGAGCTCACAAGACAAATGTATCCAGCCAAGGATTGGAAACCTCATCCTACAGTGTTGAACATGGGACACCGCAAAACAACAACGGTCCTGTAGTGCAAACTTTGTGCCTGACCTTCCCTTTTCTAATCCAACAATTCGAGGTCCTTGGCACTCAAGCCAGAAGTCTCCAATGACAAGAGCTGTTTTGAAAATCTTGGTGATTTTTTCTCTTTCCCAAAACCTGTTCTTTTGTTGGCATGGCTTAGCTATTGTGAGGACAGGTGGGTGCGAATGGAGATAATGTTAAGGAGAAATGTAATTAAAAAGTCGTTCCGTTACAATTGGTTACAGATTGACTGCTCAAAGCTTTAAGATGAGAGGGGGATGGCCTTCAGCAAGGGTTTGTTCAGCGATGTAAAAATGTGCGTCATAACCAAACATGCGGCAAACCCACGCCAAACATACCAACACGAGACCAAAACAACAACCAACAGCTAGGAAATCACACAAAAGCAGGCTGCAGATGTCATAACTTAGGGCTTATCCTGGAGTTTGGCATGACAAGAATTACGTTGAAAAATCCATTGACTTATTTACTGTGGCTGCCAAACCATGGCTAGGACACCAATTGTGCAATGGCACACCGGCCGGAATTAGTTAGGTACTAATCAAACAGGTATCTCCTAGCAACCTGTGCTTGTGTTAGTAAGAGGTACAAGCCTCACATCAATGCAGTAACAGTGGACAAAAGAGGGACTAAATATCATTCTCATTTGTTACTCAGGCAATCTGTGGGACAGACAGGAAGTCTGCTACATTATTGTGGACTACAGAGGTGAATGGTCTATTTTTGTACATCTACGAAAAAAGGACAGAATGCCTTTCCGCAAGACTTTTTGCATTCTTAAAAAAAAACACCTACCATATAGTGATGTAAACAACTTTAACACAGGTACACGAGTGAGAGCATTTATTCAAGTACATTTTTGTATATACCATTTAGCATATAAGATTAAGAAGTGCTTTGCTTTGCTGTTAACAGTTACAATCGTTCTACACGTACATAAAAGAATGTTGAAAACATCTAAGTTGGTTTTGACTGACTCAGAATTAATGGCACTACCGATAGACCTGTCATACTATTTACAAATTCTCTGGATTAATGTGCCAATCATTCTACATCAGAGAGGTAAAATCTACCTACTTTGACAGGACAATATCAGTGCTTTAATCAACTTGTTACAAAGGTTAGGTGGCCTTACCTTATCACACTGTTGAGCTGACCCAAAGACTAGGAAACGGAGCCAACAACCTACTTGGGAACGCTTCAGAACTTAGTCCCAGCTGGTTAAACAATTGTCAGCAATACCTCCATTCTATCTGCTCCAACTGTTGCAGAGAAGTCAAAGCCATAACTGTTGGACTGGTTAGAACGCTTGACCCCTCCCCTAAGGGTCACCACCTTTCGGTAATTGACAGTCTTTTATCAAGGAGGGAAGAGTCGTCAAACAGACGCAGTTGATAAATTTGTGATTAATGGGAAAACAGTCAATGTTTAGCGAGAAAAACTGGGGTTTGGCAAATACAGGTTGTCCAGTTTGAGCAAACACTTGAATGGGTAAGCTATCACTGAAGAGGCAAGTTCCTGCCATACATTACATTCTCTATCAGAAACAACTACTTTACGTCAATTGCTATGAGGCCAAAAGCCTAAACAAGCCTATACTGTGACTTATAACCCTTGTGGCACTGTTATCTTCTGGAATCGGAGTGAGCACAGATACACAGTACAGTATCACAATATTACCTACAACCTCTCTAGCAGGTATGTTGGGTACTGCAGGTAAGGGGGCAATAGAGCATTCTTTCACTTCAGTTGAGGTGTGAAGTTATGGACCGATGTTCACTTGGAATGTCATGGGAAAAGGTAGTGGCTTGTAACCCGACACTAACAGCTTTGACATGCACTTGATATTGTATAGAATCTGACTTATGAATAATTTTCAAGCAACCACCTTGTTGTTAACAATTCCTTGGCCGTGCCACCTCAAAAGAAGTGATAGCGTCCCGACTTACAATACAAAAATAAGTAATCAAAATTACAGACCTGCTTCTGAATCACAAAGTCGGATTGGGCCACTCTTCTCAGGCCCAATTTGCAAGCAGAACTTGCAAAGGTTTAATGAGTCTTGTGGATGGGACATTTCTACGAGAGGGTTTTCAAACTTTCACAGGTAGTTACCTCTTTTGACAAACAGACTGGAACAGGTGGCCCTTCAGTAGTCAAAGAAACCTACTCCTCTGAATCTCAAGCAGCACAATCTTAGTCTTAAGGATCTTCATGGGAGATGCCAGCTTAACTGCTCACTGCTCAGTTAAGCTCCAGTGTATTCTCCTCAAGCTGACCTCAATATCTCGGATAATCCACAGAATTATTTCCTGGAAGTCTGGTTTGTCTTCCCTATAACATGGGCCCAGCTGTGCCCAATCCTTCTTATATAAATATGCAGCTTTACAAGATTCAGCTTGCAATGGTGGTAAACCAGTGTCTAAATCTAACCAGATAACACCAACACCTTTCCTATTAACAAGAGATCTAAGGTGGAAACTTAAGTTGATAGTATCTGCATGTGTAAAGTGGTTAGGCTTCTCTAAATGATCAATAGCCATAGAATTCCAGTGAAGGCATATCCTGTTGAATGATGATCCTTAAAGGTAAAGAGATATCACAAGAGAGCTTTTGTTTTTCAAAGACTTTAGTACTGTTTTTATAGCAAAGGATCCTACTTGACTTAACACAGAACCACAGAGCTTACAGTTCTTAAACACCTTGCAATTTGGGGAAAAAAGGAAGTTTCAAGCTGGATTATTAAAAAAACACATCAAAATCTTGACCTGAATGTCCAAGGACCTTAAAACTTCACTGTAATGCCTAAAACAATCTTAAAGGTTACGGCAACTGCTGGGCATAACTGCGTGAACGAGTTTTTCTACAGGTAGACCCTCTGCACTTTGTCAATTTTTTTCAGACATCTGTTTTGCCTGCAGCTATTATCTGATCATGTTACACAGTAGCCTGACAAAACCACAAAACACCTACCCACACACAGATGCCACAGGGCTGAATGGGATTCCTCTGACATCAAGCCAGTTCTACAGAGCTGCGATCCTTCCTCAGATATACATGCTGACAAATACACAGCTCCCGTGCTGACAACTCTAGTAACAATTACGGGTACAGCCTTAAAAACTGTCAGCACAACTTTGGAACATTCCATTCAGAACTTCATGGGGATATCAGGACAAAAGATAACAACAATGGCAGTTAACAATGAATATAGCAAAGTTTGTCCCACTTTTGCTTTGTACAACACCAAGGAGGACTTCACACTTTTAACTATAGTTTTCTTCATGTTACACAAGTAATAGAGAACCCCCCCCCCATCCTCTCAAATAAGACTGGGCAATTCCAGGTGCATGGTAATGATTACTAATCAGACCAGTAAACTACCCAGCAGTCCCACAGGACACATTTTATCTGTTACTAACCCTACATAATGACCACAATTCTCCTGTATCAAATTGTCCCTTGAATGGAAGCCACTTCAATAGAGTTTGGCCGCAGTTGATACATATGAATAGAACTGCTAAAGTTTTGTCTATCAGGACATCTTACCTGAAAGGGCCCAGTTCTCTTATATTACAATAGGTAGGATACACACATTTAGAGATGCGGAAATCTGTATCAGACACATACTATTCAGCGCTGAATTTTGAAAAGCGTAGGAATGGTCTGAACAGAAGAATGCAAAAGACCGGAAAGAGATTTCACAACTAGATCTGAGTTTTGTACAAGTCTCTGTAAGGCAATTTGTCTAGAAAAAGATGACCAGGTGAAAAGAGGTGTATTTGTATTGTAGCATTGGTGAAAGTTCCTTTAGATGTTTGAGACGCGTCGAGGACTCAAACCTTATGTGATGCAGTATAGTTGTTATTATGCCATTTACCAATGCTAAACCAACCCATTCAAACAGTATAAACAGCAATGAAGTCATTTGTAGGCCTAGAAAAATTTATTGTTGTTTTTAATATAGAATTTACACAATGTTTTCAAATGCAAGTGTTTTACTCAATACACACTCTTCTCACTCACTGCTTTTTATGCACACGTACACTGTACCCTCCAGTGTTTTCCTTAATTTCATCAGCCTGAGTACCAATTACAGTGCAATCTTAGCTAGCCGTGATAAGATAAGAAGGGTATTACTTACTGACATCCTTAGACTAAAGCCTGGAAGGCATATCAGATCTACTGTGGTCTAATCAATGAGTGGAGACATGGTGTTCCAAACAAAACCACTCCACCAAGGGATGGCAAACGATATCGAACATGGCCAAAAAACGCAATCATCACCCAACCCATTATAACGGATCACCCACATGTGGTGAGATCGCGTTTCTCTTTGAACAAACCATATACAAGACCGTTAGGACACCGGACTGGAGGGAACATTCCCTCTCACTTACACCGCTTTGTTTGTTTGCAGCAGAGGATTGGTAAATAACTCATCAAAGGAAGGAGGCAAGAAATATGGGGGCAGGAAGAACCTGAAACCAACTGACAGTCTGGGTAGAATGAATTGGCTATAACATGTGGTGTCCACCTATTAGTAAGAAACAGTACTGTTAACTAGATATCAAAGAAACTGGAGATACAAGATAACTGTCTAATTCTGAATCATTTTGAAATTAAGGGATACGGCATGGGCAATACTCATATAGTGGTTACTTGAATCACCTTGGCAACCAACTCCAATCCAGGTATCGTATGTCTAATTTGGGGAATTCCTCTGTCAGAAGGATGAAAAGAAGTTTCCGTGCTATACAGACACCCTTTTCAACATCACTGAGGAAAATCTTCAGCAATTGCCACAAAAGATAAGCTATAATGCAGACTTTGCAAGGTGTGACAGTTTGGAGCTAAGATTAACTACTGTACATGTGTGTGTTCATTGTACAGGGAAAATGATACTGGTGACCTAGTGTAAGTGTATGGTTGGTTACTAGGTACACAGATAACTGAGCTTAATGCGAGGAAGTAAGCTTTAAAAAAATTGGTTGTCTAGCTACATGTATTTTCTATCTCTAGCAGCTCCTTAAAAAAATAATGTTCTGCATATCATTCCAACACCTGGTTGACATAAATTATATCTGCTGATACTATTATGTGGAAATTTGGTAGAACTATTTAAGGATATCATTAGGAGAATCTCACTGACCTGCATGTTGGAATAGCACTTCTGACTTGTTTCAGGATCTCTTTTAATGTGGGTACTGGTATTTGACATTGCAAAACTTCATGACAGAGACTGTAAATTGTCTTTAAGTTAATTATTGACATACTTGCGATTACCTTTTCTATCCTGAAGTCCAGTGTCAAATCAAGACGACACATGACTGCTGAATGCCACAGCTGAAAAAGAACTACAGGATTTTTTTAACATAGTCCACATACCTAGGCCTGGTGCCCAACAGTTCATACAGCCTCACCATCGTCAGCCTAAATGAAGCAACCAATGTCTTCTTAACAGTGCAGAAAACAGGACCGAAATCCGTGAAGTGCCGAGTTCAAATATCCGACTGACTGTGCTGACGCACGCACGCCGTTACCATTGGCAATCTCTTTCTTCTAGTGCCAAACACACAACATTCCTCGTGTGGTGAGTGGTGAAATATCGTCCCTTTTGATTGATACATCTTCTGTCTGCTATAAACAGTCTACTGGCCAAACCTCGAAGCACCTGATGCACAGCCAACATTACGTGGGTCTACATGGGGGTTTCTTGAATACCTTACATTTGTCTCCATAACGTACAGCTTCATTAATAATGTTCTTAATGAAAGGTGATGTCAAATACACACAAACTTTGTAATAAACTAAATCTATATTGAGAAGGGACTAAAAGTGAGATACTAAACGAAAGGTGTCAGATATCGGAGAAAACCCCATATAGACCCTCTATGAAAGTTTATACCTAGGTGTCTCTGGTGCATGAAATGCCAAACAGTTCCAGTGAGTGCACCTGTCTGTGTATACAAGAATCTCCACACCTGATAGGCCTACACCAGGTGGGCTCAAGTAAGACATAAACCATCTGGCTACCTGGCACAGAAAAGCAGTGTTTAGAACCGGGCGGCTCTCCACAGAGCTTAGAAGGTTGGTAAACATGTACAGGGTCAGTAATAATGCGGTATGCTCCAGTCAACCTTTTCAACTTATGCTGTGAGTGCTACTTAAAACATTGATATTGAGAAGGTAGATTATGTGGCCGTGTTTGTTGATCCATACTAAATATAGATCAAGCTATAGACACTTTATGTATAAGCCAGATCTTACTGGCATCCTTGAACTTGAAGTGTTAAAATTTTTGCTAGTCATATTTTGAACTCTAGCAACTGTAAAACTATCAGCAGTCAAGTTTAAACACTAATTTGATACAGTAGTAACAAGAAATAGATTATAATTCAAACCTCCGTGAAGTTTTAGAGTTATAGTGAATTTCTTGTTTTAGTCATTATTTCTATCAATGGTAATATAATTAATACTTAACAGAAGCTTCTAATTGCACTGCACCTTCCTGTTCTACTATTGTACAAATGTAAGTCAAGATGGGGACAAATGCTTGTAATTTACGACAGCTCTAGGTGGGTGATAAGAAGTGAAATAGGATGTGAGCCTTACAATGAAATCCTCATTAGTAAAGTGCCCCCTCACACAGTAGTTGTTTCAGATCACGAAAGCTTTGGCAAATATATATACAGAAGGTAACACATAGCCTGGGTGCCATCCGATATTTGTAATGGCCAGCCCGAAAAAATTTCGGTCTGGCCGTTACAAATATCGGATGGCACCCAGGCTAGGTAACACAATGGTTAGTTGTAAATTCCCTTTGGTTTGTAACAGAGGAGTAAATATTGGTACATGTGTGCTAGATTAGGAATCAATGACAAAGCTAGAGCCACAGGAAAATGGGACTAAAATGGAGACTGTTGCTCATACAAAAACAGAAGGAAATGCCTTTTGATTAATAAGGAGGAAAGGTTTTAGCATTCAAGTCTTGCCAAATTGATAAATTAGATTGAGCCTGAGGAAAAATTGCAGCCTGAACACTTAATTCAATTTGCCTGGAAACATAGACGGGTGGCTAATTCTAATCATGAACATACCAGCAGCAAGCACATTGGCAAAACGTTTTGTTTAAGGTCATATTCATGTATTTAATGATGACATTTTGTCTATAGTTTTGAAATGTTGTGTTGGAAAAGATATCATCTGCAATGGACCAAATTCTGATGCAATGCTGACCAAACATCCAATGAAAACCATCAGTAATCCAGGTTTCGCTCAGACATACATGTGTAGTACGTTCTGCCAATGTGCTCCTGCAGCAGTTTTTCAACTGAGAGGAAGATCAGCACCTTGGACAAAGCAAATTCAGTCACTGAAATCACTTTCTTTCTGGATTAATTGTGGCAAAAGCAGATGGCAAGTTTTCAGGTTCCAGAAATACATGTAAAATGGATGATGCAAACTCAAAAGATAGATTAACAACAGTTACATTTGGAGCTAATTTTACGAATTGAATAGAATAAGCGATTCTGCAATACAAGATATCCTTATCTTGCTTAGGATAATGGCTAGTTACTGTTTTTATTTGAAACATATTGAAAGCAAAAGTGGATATCTTTTGAGTCTATAGAAGAACAATGTACATGCCATGTGTTATGTGTCCAAAAAAGTCACACAGTGGCTTTATCATGTACATGTATCTAACATTAGAATGCCTAGTAAAAAGAACATGATCATGGTAATTGCATACAGTAAATGCAAATTAAATCACCAGTCCTTATGTTTCTATACTTGTTACAGAGCAAAAAATGAAAGTCTCTGTACATTGAAGAAATATCCCTCTTCGAAATTATAAAATTAGTTTAGAAAACACAAAACATCATGGAAAAGAAGACACAAATCCTAGTGGTATCAGAAATTACCAGTACCTGATAAATTCAGCAAAGGCTGTCACCTCCCTCCTCGTATGATGCAGTAGCCACAATTGCCTAGAAAATTACTGAGCTCTGCATCCCAGTCAAATTAAATTCTTGGTCCATCCGTTACAAGAACCTCAGCTTAATGAAAGTGAAGAGAGAACCAATCACAGCTCAAAGCCCCCCACCACCTCAATATGTCAATCAATGACGTGTTGCCAAGAGATGGGGTACTTGACTACAATATGTGATCAGGATGGATGATCACCTATTCAGAAACCTGTAGGCGGCAGAACTGCATAATTGCTTCATTAAAAGTCGTGACCAGGTACGGTACCGCTAGTGCACAAACAAGTTTTCCAATCAGTTTACCAAAAAATATATCAATAAAACATATATTTAATAATCTATCTACATTTTCCATCTCCTTTAGAAAAGCATTCTTTTACAATCAATTCTCACTGGATACAGGTGGGTCTAGACTTGTTGAGCATTAATGATTAAAAATTTGTCTCTATGTCCCTGTAGCCTTTGAGGTCCGATTTCTCACCCTTCCAGCATGAATTAATGGTCAACTGATACCTTCATATTCACCTTTTCAAATTAATGGCATACATGTCTGATTTTATATAGGACTATCAGCCATTATTAAGAGACATGTCCTACCAGGGCTTGAAATACCACTAACATATGCAAGTGAAAGTGGAGCTGTGCAGGTAAATGTGTATTTTTTATGTCTACCTGCACCTAACCTGCACTGGTCCATGTACTGGGTTTACATGATGTAGGTGCACATGGAGTTTTAGTTGCTTCATTGACTGTTACCACCTATGAAGTTTAAAGGAAATAATTTCAATGGTTTCTGAACAGTTTTTAGTGTGATCCATACTAAATTGCGTGCAGACAAGTACTTTGAGACCTGCCTACGTTTGTATACTAGTATTATCTAAACCACCAACTGTTATGGAAGGCAAGTTATAGGCTCTACAAAATGTAACCCGAAATATAACAGTTCCTTTTGCCTATAGTTTTGGATCAACACAACAAGTGCTGACAAAAATGCCAGCATCTCTAATACCTTCATGATTACATACAGTACACAACATTCCAGTTACTAATACAAAGGCAAACAACATCAGAACCATTAATATGCCAATCAGTCTACATACCTAATCCTCCTCTGAAGTCTAAAGTAGTTACCCTGTACCGTTAGCAAATAAGCCCAGCCTTTAGTTGTCATAGTAGACCTAGTTTCTTGGTATGCCCTGATGAAACAGAACATATGTCTCAAAGTGGCAAGAAATCTCTTTGTTCCTCACCTGGTTTGAACTGATGAATGCTCCATTCAGATGGTCACAAATAGTATTCAGTGAACTGGACATGGGGGATTACACCAAGGAAGTATCGGCTATGTGGATGATGGAAAGGACAAAGAGCGAATTCAGTATTCCCCAATGCAAATATATATGAATTGCTGCATTATTGTGTAGCGTAGCATGTCTGCCTGGTGCAGGAAGTTTGTTACTTTAAAGTAAACGTCGACAGAAGTATGCAGGGGTATGAAGTGAAATGAATACAAAAATCATCATACTTCATAGCTGCTCAGCAATGACCTAAACGAAAATGATTACTTTCTATTCTGCTTTGGATCAAGAAAAAAATTTATCAAAGAACAATCTAGTAAATTGAACAAGAAAGCCAGTCAACCTGAGGATTTGATATCTACATGTACAATCATCATGGTTCTTTCAGTCCTATGGCTCACTGATTGTAACTGCAACAGTAGTGTTGTCTATCTTAAACCCTGAGCTCCTCTAAAGTCAAAAAATCACCAGTTGACTTCTAAAAGCTTTCCCCTGGCATGCTTGGGACACTTTTCCTTACTCTCTTTTGTGGACCTGCTTCTCTTCACTAACTCTGACACAAAACAGAGATGTTAACTGTTGTTGTTGGGTATACAGGGTCTTGCTAGAGTTGTCGCCAAATGCCGTCCTCTTTGTTTTCAGTCACAGAAGGAAGAAAACAAAGTTGCATGCGACCTGAACATCTGTCATCTTAAAAGTTTGTTGTACAAGTCCTAAGGCTACTCCACACTTTCTAAGAAAACATGTCAGGAGTCAGATAACCTGACATTTCCTTTGGGAAACATGTTGTCCTTTTGCACGGCTACCTCAGTGTTTGTGTTCCTTGAAGTGACAAGTACAAAATGTACTTCTTTGTGCCAAGAAAGTTGGGAATGTCCGGGTTTTCTTCCAGCTACTTCAAAGACAACCATTGAATGTACATGTGTATATCTTACATTGTACAAGTGGACAGTAACTTCAAACAACTTTTAACCAGACCAAACTTAATGATATTAGCTTCTTCCACCATTAAAAATCGGTCGCTTGCCTCTTTTGTAAGTGAACTGCAAGTGTAAATTATGATTTCTAACCAAAGTATTCCCTTACTACATAATACTTCAAATTCTTGGAGTTACTTCTGTTACAAAGCACAGGTTTTCTACATTCTTGGAGTGATTTCCTCTTGCTACATGGCACGCAGTATTTTGTACTGCACACAGTGCGAGCCCAAGAATGTCAAGGCTGGAATTTCTTTTCAATTACAAAACTATGGTGTTAACAACAAACATGTGTACAAAATGATAATGTTTAACATGTAATTTATGCAAGGAGGTTATAGGGTATCTGTGCAAGCATGTAAAGGATGAAAAAGTCAAAGTCCAACCATACAAAATGACAGAGCTAGGTTTACCTTTTCCAGGTGCACTTTTGCACCTGGTGTTTAAAGAGTAAATTGTACATATAATGATAATGACAGGTTGATTGTAATATGGCAATGTAATCTGTTTGACTGCTACTTTGGTCACGTCCACTGTTAAGTCCCCTGTTGCCTAACAGTCTCTCTTTGTTGACTAAGATTTGTGAAGATTTGAAAAGATCTAATTAGTCCTGAAAGGATTTAGGGGAAAACAACTCTATCTTATTAGACCTTCTACCTTTTCTAGTTCTTGACCTTTAACTATGACTCAACGTTTTTGACTGTTGAATGAAAACTCTACAATTTTGGTTGATACATTAGGCAATTAGTATACTCCTTTTCCAAAAGCATACAAGTGCAAAGTAATCCAAAGCGCTCAACATTTGTCTGATCAAGCTATGATAGATAACAGCAAATCTTACCTCTGAAGTACCTGATTAAAGCAGAGCTTCAGCTTTGTAGGAATTCAGTAAAGCAGGCTTCCGAACTAATAAGCTCCAGCATTCTTCCTGTGCTAGGCAGTACAAAACTTGTACCAGGAGGGTTCCACACTCGGACCAAAGGCTGAGGTATGTCCTACAGGATTGTCGATGATGTACAATCCAAATGTAAACCCCGCCCTCAAAGCTTAACCTCCAACACCTGGATCAGCTCCGAACATGACACACTCCCTGCCTCTCAAAGGGACGGGACAAAGGGAGCAGTGCCCCCACACTTGCTCAAGGAATTAGAACGACTACACCCAATTGACCTCCCAAAGCTGGGTCCATTAGGGCTGCGGCCGCAATTGTTTCCCCTCACAGTGGCCGAATCCGCTCTTTTGTACACACCTTTTCTTGCCTGATCTGCTATAGTGTAAATACGGCGTCCTTGGCGGAGGATTACTTTTTGTAGGAGACACAAAGACTTACGAAGATTTAGCTACGGAGAGTTTAGCAGATGACATCCTGGTTGAAGCTCTGCAAACATGTAGAAATTGTGAGTCAATCTGATCATGAAAGCATAAGCCATAACGGTCTGCCCTACACTTTTTCAAAATTGTGTGACCAGTGGTAACTCAAGCAAATACATAGGATCTGTCAAGGAGGGCAACTCTAAGCTCTCATAAAAATGTTGTTGTTTATTCTGGCCTCATGTAGTTGACAGTTTAAGCCATCTCCTACAGTGTTCGAACATGTTTCATGATCTTACAGCATCTTACCCTGTGATCCCAAGTTAAACAACATGCATCACTTCAGTGCCTGGTTGGTTGATCTGAATGTTGAAGTACTCTGGCTTAATGTAGCTTAAAGCTTATGCTATTATTTTTCAAAACCCACTTGTTTTGGGTATAGATGTATAATCCAAAGGTCCCAAGAGCCCTTAAAGCTTAGGAGGCATGATACTTTACCCTGATACTAGGATTAACCATTAGCCTGTGCTGTATCAGACATTTCTACATCAATTTCATATAATTATTATCTCCACAAGTGTGCGACAGCATTTCTATCTAACTAAAGGGGACATTTTTAACATTACAATTGCTAAACTTTAACTTCTTATGATCAATACATTTGGCAGTTATTTGTTGAATAAAAGTAGCCTGGAATCCCGTCTTGTGCTCTAGTCTGAAAGTCAGCAGGGTAGCGGACTTTGTGTAGCAGTCTAGAGCACAAAAAGACGGGAATCCAGGCTAGAATAAGAGAAGTTTCCTAAAAGCTGAGGCTGTTCAACATCAAGGTTGTGGTGGAAAGTAGGACAATAAATACATTACTGCAGCACGCTATAGGTTAACCCAAGTACAAGAAAGCACTTACATACACTTGGTCAGCTGGCAACTGCTGTGAGTGAGTTCTGCCAGTGACAGAATGTTTTGCACAAAGACCTGTCAACAGTTCCTTCCAAACGTCCAAGCTGTCAACCTGTTGGTGAACAAAGTTGCCCTTTTGTCTGCCCTTCCTTCTAAGCAAGCATACCTTTCAGTACACTTGTGTTCGGGGGAACAGACATGACTCGTAGCTGCAAGCAAGGTGACGCCTTCTAAAACCTTTCAGGAAATAACCTGTACTGTAGTAAACCTGCTGATAAGAAATACCTGATGCGCAGACACTAACTGAACCTTGCCAACTTGGTTGAAAGCCTTTAGTTGCGATGACAGCCTCTAACTGAAGCATATCGTCCTTAGCTTATGCAGGTTACACTTCCCAGCTCTAAGTATAGATCAGTATGTTATGCCACATGGCAGTTCAGTTTAAAGTATAGACTGAAGAATAGTACATGTGCATGATACACACTTGAGTTGCTGTAATACAAGAAGAAGATAATGTGTTTGGCTATGCCAAGTTTATAGAATAAATAAACATGATTTTTCATCCTTCCAACATAGTTTCTACTACAATGGTTTTGCTGGCATCCAACTATCCACCAAACATCTTAAATATACACTCAGGTGTTCTGCTTCGGCTGCATCCACACTTACCTACCTAAAAAGGGAAGGTGGAAGTTACAGTGAAGTCCTTACGACATACTTCAGTGGCAGCTGCTGCCGAGAGTCGTGCCGACCGAGGGGCTTCAAGAACACTTCAAGAAAGTTGGGGATTGTTATTCAAATAGCGACACACACGCCAACCTTGGTACCCGGTAAAAGAGGATAGGTTATTTTTGAAAAACCCACCAGGTGCAACTTTTTCTTTAGTACTTATATATGTCAAAACAATACATTATATCCCTGTCTAGTTCCTTGATAAGTTAAACTAAAAGTAGAGACATATTAGGCTTGCAATGTATGAATGTAGATAGTTACGTACAGACGGTTTTAACAACTGAAGTTGCCAATGCTAAAAGTTAAATTCTGCTGTTTTGACCTACTCATTGCATAAGGCAATTAATTACCCCACACTCAGCCTCTTCCTGTAGAAACTACTGTAGTATAGGGAAAACTGCTGTATTGGTCAGATGACAAATGTAGTTAAAACTAATATGCAAATATCTTGTTTACATCTGACCATACATGTACATCTGATTTTATTCCTGCTATTATAATCCACCAATTTGTTAAGATACATGTCAGAATTCTACTTACAAACATGCAAATGGCTGCAATTTTATATGTTGATAGTAAACTTTCATTATACACAGTAGTACAATATACGCAATATTTGTTTGAAAAATAGCAATGGATATTTCCTAATCTATAGCCTAGGAACTTAATGTGAAACTTCAAGTTGCTTACAAGCAATTACATACCGACAAATGGTGATGAAGGAAGCCATTTAGTGCATGTAGTCTGTCTACCCCCCGAAAAGCACAACGACCTACCTTCAACGACAGCGTAACTCAAGACCGCACGTTCTCCGACATCCAAACTTAAATACCATCACAAAGCAAACACGGACAAGCCAGCCTCTGTACGGTATACCTGTTTGTCTCTAACAAGCCCCCTAATCCTGAAGTCAAGGAGCACGGCATTGAGAGAGCGCACACTGGAGGCACCAGTACTCTGGCACCCAAGCATTGGAACAAGGTGGGCAGCCTGTCATCCATGGCAGGTTATCAAAGAGAGAGGGCTAACCTGATTACGTAGGATGGCAGGGGCTCCCTTTACCCAAGTGGGCAGGGCAAACATGGGGGGACTTGGTAGTCAAGTTCCTGACAGGTACACGTGACATTCGACAAAAGATAGGATATTGCTGACAATCTGTAATTGTAATTGTAATCTAAAAGTAACCCTGCTGAAAAAAAAGAGTATAGCCCTGCTAAAGACTAAGTAAGAGAATTTTTGTGTAGCATTAAAGAAACATGGCTGGCCAAACTGGTTTGAACACATTGTATCTGTGGGCAAATTTTGGCCATGACACCGTTTCTTAACAACAGAGAGCTGAACTTGAAATGCCAGGCTACCAACTATAGAGTAAATAATACATGTAGAGTATGTAAACACAAGGGACAAACACTAAAATGTATCAGTTCCTTACAGTTACAGGAGGTAAGAGTATGATATACCGTATTAAAGAAGACACAGAAATTTTACCTGAACTTGCTCGCGTGTAGTTCAGAGGTGCCTTTGCTTTCAAGATTACTATATCCTCAGACTGAATACACCATAGAAGCACATCCGTCAAGTGACCAGCTCTATTCACGTTTGATGTTGCATCACTAACACTACGGCCATCCAAAAGACCTCCATTGTACAGTAGCGGAAGACTTCATCTTTGAACCCTACAATGGTCTGAATGCTGTTAAGTGCGCCATATTGACATTGGTGTACATTTTTGTACTTTGATTTTTTGTCCCACTGTTTGCTAAGCTTAGAGAGACTTTAGACCTTGAGTCGAAGTTTTAAGCTACTATAGCTGATAAATAGGGCTAGAATAAACATACCGGCTTATTGAACATAGCAGTTAGTGGCAGAAAACATGTGTACTCTGTTGATATTTGACACAAACAGGACCAAACTTAGGCCTAAATGCTGTAAAACAAAGGGCAGTTCTATCAGTTGAAGTGGGCTGTTTCATCTTCTGTACTAACAAAACAGAGCCCTCTGGTGGATGACATGTGCTTCTGCACCTTAGCAATACATTTTGTAGTACCTGGTATACAACATGTACCTGTAGCTACCACAACACAAAGGAAGAAAGAACAAGTATAAATGTTAATGTGATACACCATTGTCTAAAAAATACATTATTTTCTGTAATACCATCACCTATATGGGTAGTGGCATACAGAAATATTCTCTCTTTTGACAATGACCTTAACTACTGTCACATCAATACATTACTGTACACATATCAATTCAGTGCTTGTGCTACAGTGCAATAATCATTATGCTTAGGAAGGTAAAAACAGGTGAACTTGGTAACCAAGTTCAACTGTTTTCTTTTACCTTCGTAAGCATAACTTCAACTTGAATCAGCCGATGTTATTAAAATAATTATATAGTTAAGTATACTGGGTATAACATATACAGTGATAAACACCAGTGCAAGTTTAAAGAATCACATGGTTGAATTGGCTCTGGACCAAAGAAAACAACAATATGCCAGGAAACTTGACCTGTTATACAAAACTGTTTGTTTAGTGGTCAAAGGGAACGTGCAAGGAAGCAAAGAAAAAGACATACAAGACCTGGACTAAAAAATTGTTTACAAATGCCCACCTTCTCTAAACTTCTTCGTGCTTTCCTTGAACGTCTTGTATGGTGACTGCCGAAGTTGCTAGGGTCTTCAAGGTGTGATGCTGGTCTCCTGTTACCCCTCCCCTCGGTCTTGGAACCCCCGCGGTGACTTTTTACAGGTGACTGACGTCTCTGCGCCCTCCTTTCACCGCGCTTCATCGCTCACCAATGGGTTTCACTAATCCAATCATCTAACGGAAAGAGAAGGCGATTCCGTTAGAGGAAAGGTAATACACGCCGCGGGAAATTTGATTAAGTCTTCTTAACACCTGAGTGGTTTCAACAATGACACTCAAGTACACCTTGGCGGCACAGTGGGCAACTGACGTGCCTTGAGGTTAAATAGTTTAACGATCTTTCCGGGCTTAAAATGCTGATTGTGAAAGAAGTTAACATAGTTGTAATGCACCTAGAAACAGGCACAACAGGATTGTCATACTTTTGGGTAAATAAGTTTAAAAAATTGTGTAGCTGTGTGCTGGGATGGCATCAGATCACAATGTATTCACTTGAAATACTTGGAAAGAATGGACAAAATCTAATGCCATTATCAGCACTTACTTTAATTAACCTACATGTAAATACAGTGCTTTCTGTATATCTTGTATTTCTTCTTTTTCTGTAGTATAGCCAATAGGGCTATGGAAATACAGAGATCTCGGGCCTTCACTAGACATGTTAAAATGGGCTTCAAACAACAGTATTTTTATTTCTATTACCTTATTTTGCAAACTTAACAGTACTTTCATGTCAGTCTGTATACAAATTTTGAACGCCATAAGTATACATTGAAACTAAATTCATATTTGTATGGTATGATATGTAAAAAATACATACCTTTTTGCAACATCAGCATTCTTTTGACTTTCAAACATTTCAGAAACCCTGAAAAAGTTCATCATGTACAATTGATTCATTGTAAATTGGTTGAAATACATGTGAAATGTTCCTACTTCTATGCATATAAATCCTAACGTTATTTTATACATATAACTGCCACGTACTATAGATGTCATAATAGAGGATAATGGACAACCACATACAGCATTATGAATCTGTCTTCAGAGTGGACAGAAGGTCAGGGGCTTGATTCCCAGCATACATACTAGTATTAAGGTTGAATCCATTCACAACTTTAATATTCAAATTTCAATACGGTGAAATGAACGTTCTAATAAGGCCTAGGAAAAAAAATGTTGTGTTTCCGGTTACCCGACCGACCCTATGAAAACCCCCCCGACCCTAGCCTTTTTTGGGCCGACCAGATGAACTTGTAAAATACATTTTCAAAAATAATCGTTCGTGTCCCGGCATTTATTTTCTAAAAAATACGGCGCTGAAAATGTGTTTGTTGTGCCGCGCGCGTCAGCCGGCGCGGCTGACGTGCCTGCATGACCTCGAGGTCATATGCAAATATTGCATAACGTGACCGCGGTACGCGCCTCCGATTGGTCGATGCTTCACCGCGCAGCGCGGGCGGCAATTCACAAAGTGTGGCTACGGGCGTGTAAACAATTTTCTTTGTTTCAAAATACGCGCCAAAAATGCTGTTTCTACGACTACATAACGAAATTCTAGTGAAGAAATGCACATTCCAAAGAATCTTTGGGGAAACTAGATATTTCTTTGCGGATTTATGGAGTAATTTGCGTAATTTTGACGCCCAATCTACCCGGAAGTTTACGTGCCCAGATCAGCGTGGGTTTGAATTCACGTAGTTTTATTGACCAAAACAAGAAACAAAACTACCGCTAAAGAAAATCCTGTAACATTTCAGATACCGGTGATTATGGTTTTGTTCAAAATATTGGTGGATTCGCACGATGTACCGGCGTTTCAGCCGTATGCTTCCTCAGGAATTCTTGCCGCGTTTAATAGCGGCGTGGGGAAATTTTGCACGGCCCGGCGTTCTTGCTTCTGCACGCTAAAATTTTTGTCGGGCGGTACGACACAGCCAGCGTTCATCGCAATTCGGTGTCTCATAATATTATTTTTATATCAATTTAACAACAATACCTTTTAATACTCAACAATATACGCATATGTGATCAAATTATACGTAACGTCTCTGCCTTGTAAACATGAATGAATTATTGCTTGTCGGCCGCTACCATAGCGCGCAATGACCGACTGCTGGCTTGCCTCCCGATTTTTCTCGGGGAAAAACCTGAATAAAGTGCGCACCCCGACTTTGGCTTTGACCTGAACCCCCTACTTGAGAGTTGAAATGTCAAAAAAGTGCGTCCTTTATTAGAAGAAATACGGTATATACAAACAAAGAATTTTACGATCTGTTTAGTACTGCCCAATTTTCTGTGTAGTACAAACAGATCATACGTTCATTGTCCCGGCTTTGACTAAAAAAAAAAAAAAAAAAAAAAAAAAAGGGAATCCCTACCTACCGACCCTAATTTTTTCTGGACTGTAATAGGAAACACAACATTTATTTTGTTAGGCCTAACACCTCTCGAACAAGATTACGTAAAACCTCTCTGTTCCTGATCCCTATATAGTATATTAAATGCATATCTAAATGTATCATAGTACTAGTAAGCTCTTCTAGTATTACACCTTGTACAGATAGATCCAATCATAATCTTCATCTGCATTTAGAAAAGCCTGGTGAAGAAAAGAAGAAAGGATCAAGAAAAAACACATGTATTTGCTTTAACGGTAGCTGTACACTGGTTACCGGTAGTTCAGATTATATGCCTAACATTACTATGAGATATGAGTATGAGGTTACAATCACCCTAAATATTTAAAAATTGCGAGTAAATTTTGTTAACTGTATAGTATAGCAATGGTTTTACTATCAGTATGACTAGTATGAACCAAATAATGGGACTTGAGTTATAGTTATACCGTACTTGTCAAGGTATGAAATACATGTACAGTAATAACATTACATATAATAACAAAGATATAGCAACATTTCTTTCATAAAATTGTGAGCAATATCATCATGTTCTTAGACATATTGAAAATACTCCTTATTTCTAGCGACATGCACAATCTAAATCAAGTTAGAAAGAACTCAAAAAATTCAAGCCCCAAAAACAAATGAGTCCCAAAAACAAGACAACGCCGCCATGTTTGCTGTCAAACGACCCAGACCGTAAAAAAAATCGTCCCGAACTGAACAAAACTTTCTGACCTCAAACATTCCGTAACAACTAGAAAGTGGCTCAGAATATGGCGATCTAACTCTATTGTAACGATTTCTAAACGTTTGAAGGATTTACTTACAGGGAAAAGTCAATAAATTTGGCAGCAAAGACAGCAAAACATGTCAAGAGTGTTTGCGTTTGGCAGTTGACCGTGCCCGTCAGACAATTGTTCTTTCTTCCCGGCCCTCAAACAGCCGAAAAGGCAAAACGTGCCGACCAGGTGGTCCTGCTATACCCTAACAACATTCAGAAACTAATCACAGCACACAAAATACCTCCCTCGTCAATTTAGACAAGTGCAAAACAAATGAATAAACATCGTTAGATGTTTACAAACCATCGTCTGCAATTTTGTATCGACCGCCAGCTGAACCACTGCGCAGACGTTCTGCGCAGGGACCGACCAATGCTGCAGCAGGGGGGCGACAGTTTGTCGGCAAGGAGAGGCTGACAAATGCAATAGAATTTTATGTTTTGTAAAATAAAAAAAGGATTTTAAAATATATACATTATATCAAAAAAGTGTAGAACTTATAGACTTGGCGATGAGAGTACATGTATGCAGTGTTTGCAGTTGAAGTATTGTGTTTTGAAAACTTTTGATGTACCGAATGAAGGTACTCTCCAAGCAGAGGTTTGGGTTTTGGCTTATTTTTGGCGTGTTTTTAGACTTTTTTATCGGGCTTTCTTTTTTGCACTGGTATCTTTTTTTTTACGCCAACCCACTTTAACTCTACATGGCACGTTATTTGTTATCCTGAATTCATCGTTAAACGATATTGAGAAATTATCCGTACCCAAAGTTGAACTTGCCCTTTGCACTCACCATGGAGTTTAAAAAAAGGCTCATGGAGTTAAAAAAAAAAGAACTCCATGCACTCACGAAGAGTCAACGTACCGTGTACGCCTAACCGTAGCAATATGGATACAGCCGTGTGACTGGATTATCATTATAAAAAGGCACATATATTACAACACGTGTCCCCTGTCCCTTGGTTCCAGCTGTTACAAACACTACAATGACGTGTCATCGGTAATATATAAGCCAGCATGTCCGAAAACTAGTTGTACCAGAAAAGAAAAGAATTCTGTGACCAGTTGGTCATGGAAAGTACAGGTAGAATGTCCTTCTCAAATATTTTATGGTGTTTTGTAGTTATTTTTCTGTGCAGTGCAGCGGGACAACAGAAGAAGAAAACTCCACCTGGCTTTGTCAAAATCGTAAACGTTACTGAAGGTGAGTAGAATCTAAATGTAGAAAGCTATTTTTTTACTTATTCGTGCCATATTGTAAACTGGACCATGGCTACACTTTATTGTAATTCTGTACGGGTTCATTAATTTTTTTTCATAGATGGACAGGTACAGGTCGACACTGTAGTTACAAGCCACTGCATACAATTTACGTCAGAAAGAAAAGGAACCACCGAGTGATAAAAACGTGGCACTATTCTTAACTCACCTGCTTGGAGTCATACATATTCACATGCGGTACAAGCAATAACATAAACATCAAATTTTAAGTTTACATATCAATATAGGTGTTATTGATATTTTGACTCCATAGGTTCAAACGTCACCAGGTTTGACCAAATGGTTGAAATAAAAGACGGGAAATACTGGGTGGGCACGGACGACGAGAAGGCGCCCGAAACGGAGAAACCTCGCCGGAAAACACATCTCAAGGCTTTCCGTGTAGACCTGTATCCCGTCACCAACGAACAATTTCTGTGAGTAGTGTAGTGTGGATTGGTGGTAAGCTCGTTTGTAGACTCAGTGTAGACGTGTAACCCGTTACGAACAAACAGTTTCTATGACTAGTGTAGTGTCCATTGTTTGTAAGCCTGCGTGACCGAAGGCTCAGTGTAAACTTGTATCGGCCGCCAGTGATCAACGTCTGTGAGTAGTCTAGTGTCGATCGTTTAAACACGGTGAGTAGAGTGCTAGGCAATATGAATCATTGTAAACCTGTCAAGTTAAGTGAGTAGTGAAGTGTGGCCTAGTGTTGACCTGCCCCGCCACAAACTAAAAGTTACGGTCCTAGCGTAGTCACTCGGACATCCTCAAAACTAGAAATTACTCAAACCGTACGTCTCACCACTATTTACTATATCTTCAACAGTTCATCCACCAAACGAATCTTGGGTAGACTGCATGCGCATGTACTTGAGTTCGCTGACACAGTAACTGGGTTGACTTCTCAAAATGTAGAATTGTGGTAATTTACAACGTTAACGCGCTTGATGTTAGATAGACACAACGAGATTATAAGCCCATTATCATAGTGAGCACGGCACTATCGATGTAATATCCCAAAGGGCTAGACTAAGTTAGTGTGCAGAAAATTTCTAATTACCCGCAGCATCTGTGACTAGTGCTGCATACCTAAACCAATTTTCAGGTTCAGGTCCGGACTCGAGTCCAGAGGTTTAGGTTCAGGTCCGGACTTGCAAGTCCGGACCTAAACCCATGATGTAAGCAAAGCAACTTGCCTACCTAAAGCCTTGGATTAATTTGAGCTGACTGCTGAACTACAAATGCAATGTATATAGACCTAATTACTAATATAGGTGTTTCATAATCATGAGTCAATGAATACTGTATTATTATACTCAGTAGTAAACACATATTATTAAGCTGACTAGTATTATACAGTGTATAATTTAAGAAAAAATCTTTTTCAGCTTTAATAGTACACTTTTTTTATAGCAACAACAGCAAAGAAGTACTTAATTTCGCCCCAAGAGATAAAATAGCGGTGGAAACGCGGTGCTAGATTTATTTTGTTTCATTATCGGCTCTCTACCGATATCTATAACCCTGCACTAGGCTGCAGTCTCACCAATGTCGCTAGGGGCGTTGCGTATTCCTCGCGTGTTTTTGCGAGATCTAACGTGAGTTCGCGAGCATGTAAGATGGCCGCTAATGTTTTCGTCCGTCCCGCCCGGCCCGGCCGATCACTGCCGCGTGTTTCGGATGAATTTTTGCGTTTATAGGCGCATTAAAGCAACTTGACTACGGACGAAACTTCTCAAGGAACATTTCTCAATGGAAAATGGGTCGTTGTTACCGCAAGCAGACCGGGGCGAGATCAAGCAGGCGGGACCGCGGCATGTTTGTTTATTTCAGAAGCCGCTGGCCGTAAACCCAGCCGCTGTAAAAATAACTTGCGCTCCGGGCAACCTGGCTTTCGGAATAAGTCTCGCACAGAAAAAATTACTTGCGCGGCGAGACTGCGAGACCGGGTATTTTAAACACTGGAATGTATGTTAGTGCTTTTTTTTTAACAAGTCCAAAACCGGTTCTCAACGTTTCGGTTTTTTTGGACTTGAACCGAAACATTCGGTCCGGTCCTGAACCGGTCCAGCGAACCGGTACGCAGCACTATCTGTGACACATTTGATTGGTTGTCTCGTTAGACCGGATGTATTAAGGAAAGTCGTTATTTCGAGTGGCCCTCGATAAACAATCATAATCTTATTAGGCGGGACAATGGGAACACTTAACGGTTCAAATCTACACAAATTAGTGTTTTCCCGTGAGTCTTGTAACTGCCAGTCAGCGTTTGAATTTGCCTTTGAATAAATATTTCTATTTGCTTGAACATTGTGTTAGGCCACGCCAGCATTGGATCACTATAAGTTAAAATTGAAGAGAGTAAAGAGCCGGAAAAATTTGAATATATCTGATATGTACAAGCATATATTACGAGGACGTTGTGACAGGTGTTGTAAGAAGCGTCTAATAGCATATATTCTAACACGAATTTATTGTTGCTATTATTTACTTATGGACATATTAACTTGGAAAAATCTGGGACTCTATCCATTGTGATAAGATTTTGGGGGTCTGACATTGAGTTTCTTGCTCTTTGACTCACAGGAAATTCATCAGGTCGAAAGGAAAACGTTTCAAGACGGACTCAGAAAAGATCGGCTGGAGTTACGTGTTTCAGGATCTTGTTTCTGAAGAAGTGAAGCAGAATTTTACGGTAGAAAACGTTACACAGGTGAGATTTTATGTATCCTCTTCTCGTTTTGATTAGTGCAAGGCAAAGGGAAAACCAATCAGTACTAGTACATGTAATCAAAAAGGTACGGAACGCATGCATTATAAATTTCCTGTGTCAAAGAATTTGCATACATGAAAGTCAGGCGGTACCTCCATCCATGTCAATGTAGTGCCAACGTCGTTTTGTGAATATGGTAGGATGCCTACGCACGTATGAGTTTGAAGACGACCCGAAGATGATTTATGATCTTTGCAAGGTGTACGTACTATGTCAGAAAAAACAACAACTACCAATTCACAATATTATATTTTGGTGACATTACAGATCTCTCCTTGGATGCTACCCATACATTATGCCATGTGGAGCCAGGTAGGGTTTCGTACTTTTTTTGTTGATCAAAATTCAACTTCTCGCTTTTCTCTGATCAGAGGTTTGTCTAAGCAAGGAGGTTATGATGGAGACTATAACCTCCTTGGTCTAAGCTATTTTAAATCTTTAGCCGGCAGGGCCAAGAACAACCATCATGGACAAGTTACACCACCCGGTTGTGCACGTGCGATGGACCGATGCGGCGGCGTACTGCTACTGGGCGGGAAAACGCCTCCCTACCGAGGAAGAATGGGAAGTGGCCGCGAAGGGAGGGCTGGACGGACGGAAACTGCCCTGGGGAGGCCGCTACTCCCCACAAAGGCTCAACATATGGCAGGTACAGAATACTCCACCAGACTCCTTTGCAGGCTGAATAAATAGTCAAAATCGGCCTGAAAAGGAGCCAGGGGAGTTAGTCGACCATGTACCAGAGAGGGACCAATTTGCCTACATGAAAAATTTCTCTGGCCGGCTAACTTCCCTGGCCATACCCCTTTTTAGGCCGATTTTGACTACTAGTATTTATTCTGCCTGCAAAGGAGTCTGGTGGAGACTTCAGAATACTAGTAGTATCCTATAGTACGGGTCGTAACGACAGGACTTCTCTGATAGTCCGTATCGTTAGGTCAGGTATAGTTAGTCCGTATAGTTAGGTCAGGTGAATACAGGGGACCGAGCGAAAATATAAAAAAAAATCTGGAAACGTTGTGTAAATGTAAGGTTGTCTGCCTTATTGTTTGTGAGTCCTCGACTCCAAAAACCCACGGAGTCATGCGAGGACATTCAAAAATTACCTAAAATTTGGTATTAAGGTAGAGTAACGTCACATGAAACGGCGAAAATTTATGAACTAACATTACATAATGATAGTTATGGTTTCAAATAAAAAAGTGAAACAAAAACAAGTATCTAAAAGCTCTATTCCATTTTAGTTATCAAATAACCCTTTTCCTTCAATAGTTTGTTACTGTTTGTGAAACAACTGTGCATATTTAATGTTTACGTAAGAGTAAAGTGGGGTTTATTTTGAACCTTACATAAATTATGATAATGAGCAATATGGCGCCGTAGCTCAGAAACATTGTTTAGTGCCGTAGTTAGGAAGATTTACTGGTAGTAGGGCTCCGCTCAGTGACGACGTTTGAACTTTTTACGCGTGATTTTTGCGGTATTTATAGTAGTGGACTACTCACGCATCGCTTTTTCTTAATCTTGAGGGAAGGAACACGCGTGCACACCGCCGGAAGGACGTATACCACCATGCTTATACAAAACCTTTATAAACACATATCATACACATGCATGTGCTGATGAAACAAGGACAGCTGCTATACCTTGTCGTGTAAGATAACCCCAATTCTTTGTTTGTCGTCTACCCCTCGAAAGGGGTTTCCAAAAATAAAATGGAACTAAATGGAATCGAAATATTACTATTTGCGGTAGTCTGAGGATACTAGTAGGCCTTTTACACGTTGCCTTTTGTGGGCACATAGCGGAATGATCTATCGAGAAAAGAACTTAAGAAAAATTCAATACATAACTTTTAAAAACCTACAAATTTGTGCCCTAATGATCACAACACCGACGAAGAATATACAAACAAGTACTTGTCTTAACACAGATAAGCGTTTATTCACGAATAGCATAAATTATGATAATGAGGTTCAGTTTAGTTCATCTGGTTAAGGTGACAAGACAAAATCCTCCACAAGTTCCTGTCTCGTAAACGACACAGTCGTGTTAAATCCTTTTCTTTGTTTATTATCTACCCCTTCCGAAGAAAGGGTATTCAAAAATTGATGATTTTTGGTATGTAGATAATCTAAAATTTAAGGAACTTCCGACGTGACCACGGAGCTGTGGAAACCCATAGAAAATATGCCATTTGCCTTTTGTGGGCATAACGTAGAAAAATTGTTGCGAAAAGAACCATACGAAGAATTAATACGTTTATTTTGAGAATCTACGAACTTGTGAACTGATTTATACAAAACCAATTGAAAATAATATATAAATTAGTACTTATCTAAATAGAGATAAGCGTTTCTTTACAAACATAATAAATTATGATAATGAGCATTAAGGCATAATAGGTCTTTGTTTGCAATAACGCCCCTCCCAGAGCAAGCAGCACAAAACAGGCCACACATTTCAGTGATAATGATCACGTAGGTAAAGAACACTGAGTACTTAGTACGGCCGCGGTTGGAAAAGTTTTTGAAGTTAATTTTCTCACTGCCCCTCGCTCGATCCAGCTGTCAGACAAGCCCTGTCGTCATGAAAAGTTACACCTTACACCCCGACATATACATGTAGTATACTAGTAGTATAGATCATTCCTTATCAAACACTACCTGTCGACGTGTCTTGTTATTTGTCCCCGACTCCAAGTACCCCTTTTTATTAAGTTCAAAAACAAAACCACACAATAAGCAGGAAGCCTTACAAGAGGACTATAACAGAACAGGATAAATACTTTCAACTTAACACTCCCATTATGAAAACTTTCCACATTCCAAAATTACAAGGAGTAACAAATCATAAAAGATGTAAAGAAAAGGGCTGTACAGGTGAACCATGCGGGGAGGTTAAGCACACTCCTCCTTGGAGAATATCGCGAAGCTGCACGACCGCAAAAGACCTGACAGCCAACAAAAAAGGTAACATAAAATATAAGGATAGTCCAGAAGCAAGGGGAGAATTCACAACCTGTCTGTCATATGCATAAATTTTGAAATAATTCCGAAACAAAACCAATTCAATAACAATCACAAGGGGTATTTAAGGCTCCCCATGCAAAACTTGGAAGGTAGTGGAAGCTAGTGTCTCAAATCACAAGGGGATGTAGAAAAAATATGTAAAATTGACACAAATATAAAGATACATTGAATTACACATACACTAGAAATTATGCAGAAAATCAACCATGACACATGAGGACAAGCCACGCAGTCCGTTCTTCAAACAGTCCATAACCCCTTCACGAACCTTTATTCCATAATCGGGATCATAGGGGAAAGGCAACCATTCACAATTATTCAAATTTATGATATGTCACAAAAATACCCAATCGCAAAGCCCCGAGACAAGTCGCCATGTAGTGCAGGTCTAGCCTCCTGTCTGGCAATGATCAGCCATATTGTAGGACAGAAACCGCTACCGTGACCCACTCTGCCGACTGGCATCCTCAATGACATGAGGGCTTCTCCGTCTCCATTTCACTGAGTTTCGGTACCCATGGAGGACGGGGAGCTAGTTTCCCGCCCCCCTCCGGTCCTTGTACCTGGCCTGCAAGGACTCCTCGGCTCGCATAGAGTCGTCCGGTTAGCATTACCTTGCGATCAAACAAAATGAAGGACCAGCAGCATCATATCGTCCTTTTTACAGGCCATCACAAATGCAGACACTTCTAGAGGCACAAACAACCAAGGACATGTAAACGACTCACAAGAAACCAAAGAAAAGGGCAAAATTGTAACAATCAAAGGAAATAAGTTTCAAGGTTGCATATGGGAAATTAAAGGATAGAGTTTTTCAATCGTGGTCATAAGGAAAATGAAGGTAATGTCTGACCGAAGAAAACAAAAATAAGGCTGTATTTCCTCAAACTCGTGTCTGGTAGTCAAAGAATAAAACTTTCCCCATTCCCCTAAACTAGAAGAGATACCTAATACTGGAGTAGAGTAAAGGCGGACCCCCATCCTAAAATGGCGGATGGGTGGCCCAGCGGTCACACGTGAACCTGGTTCACACATCTAGGTGACCTGTTCGCTTATCAAGCCTGGAGTGGCCTGGATAAGCGAGAACATGGCAATTTGGCGGCGCCCATCCTAAAATGGCGGAGTGGGTCACCTTACACTGCAATGCTCCGGCGAGGCGACTTATTAATAACTGGTGCACCTGCCAATTGGAACATCACACCAATAATACAGACACCGCAGTCCAACGCCTGGACAAGCCCGGCCTGGTTGGACTACACACAAACTTAATATAGACTAGGACCCATTGGGGTTATGGTAACTCAGAAGCGATATATGACTTTATTTTGCTTGATTTCTAACCAGTGGATGTCAGATTGCCAATATTTGAGGAAATCACTTCTTGGAAGTCGATGGAAATCTATAGTCATCGTATCTTTTATAGACACTTTTAAGGCTGCCACAGTTGCTTTGGCCACAATTATTTTCTTTTCCATGCACAGAAGGCATCTTTCATGCCAGATCCTGTGTCTGGTCTTTGAAGTAATATAAGCGATAAGTTCTTGCTTTCGCTCCGATATACCATCAATTAATGTTGGATCTTCTAGTAATACATATTTCTTTTTTATTCTAAAACCTGGGCAAAGCCACTTTCTAATAAAGCCCTCCACCCAGCACCAGACCTCTTCTGCTTTTGCGCAGGAAAAAAGAAGATGAGCCAACGTTTCTTCAGATTTACAGCCCGGCCATTCGCATTTATTAGATTTAACGACACTCCAGTCATAAAGGAGACTATTTGTTTTAACAACTCTGTGTATTACCTTCCAATTTAGATCTTTTATGAAGTTGGGCAGGATCTCGCAATGGACTACTTGCCACAACCTTTTCCAATGTCTGGTAGGATTTCGCTCCACAATCCTTGGCTTAATAACTGATCTCTTCATCAAAACCTCATATATCTTTGACGAATTAGCCGTTTTCCAATCAAAGGTTTTATCTATTTCATTAATCGATTCAACATGACATTTTAATACATTTTGTATACGAGGCCATTCAAGAGTATGTGGGGTAGAGTTAGACCATTGGACATAGCCCATTCTATTCAAAAATAAGCCTAACCAATATACTCCTAAAACCTTCCAAGCAGTTGTGTTTGCATCAAGTAATTCTTTAAAGGTAGAGACAAAAATGGAAGTTGCTTTTTCTTTTGTATTGACTAAGCCATAACCCCCCTGGCCTTTGGGCAAGTAAAAAATCTCTCTTTTAACTTGTTGTGATTTACCACTCCACATAAATTTAAAAGTTTCCTTTTCAATTTCCTTGGCATATCTAACCGGCATTATGAAAACTGGGGCTAAATACCAAAGGCATGGAGCTGCAAGTGTATTTACAATAACTGTTTTTCCTTGAAATGATAAATAACAACCTTCCCATTTCTTCAAGACTTCTTTAAACTTTGTGGTTCTATATTTCCAATTCATGTCAAGAACTCTGCCATTCCCGAAAAAACATCCTAATAACTTTATGGTTGTGGAAGTCCACTGCTTTATAGCCACTGGCTTGTCCTGCCTTCCACGCCATTTTCCAAGCCATAGGGCTTCTGTCTTCCCCTTATTTAACTTAGCACCTGTTCCTTTTTCGTAAATGTTAATGTCATCAAATAGTTGGTAGATGGAACCATTAGTGGAAAGAATACCACTACTGTCGTCAGCATACATGGACAATTTTTTCTCTTGACCATTTGGCAGTGACACTCCCTTAATCTCTTCGTCATCTCGAATCATGCACGCCAAGGGCTCCAATGCAATAATGTATAATAAAGGAGAAAGGGAACAGCCTTGTCGTACACCTCTTAAAAATGATATTTGGTCAGATAGATAGCCATTAACGGAGATTTTGCAATAAGCATTGTTATATAGTGTTTGCACAAAACTACAAAACCTTGGTCCGAACCCCATTTTTTGGAGAACTCTGTCAAGATAGTTATGATCAACACGATCAAAGGCTTTTTCTTGATCTAATGAGATAAGCACAGCTTCCAGGTTATTACTATTGATATATTGTACAAGATCTCTAAAGTCTAAAAGATTGTCAGTGATTTTCCTTCCTGGGACCGAACAAGTTTGATCCGTATGGATTACATAATTCAACACATGTTTTAACCGGTTTGTCAATGCTTTAGAAAGAATCTTGTAGTCAACGTTTAGTAATGAGATAGGTCTTTTATTTCGGACTTCCAAAGGATCCCCTGGCTTATTTATCAAAGTTATTAAACCCCCACATTGAGACATTGACAATTGCTTATGTTCCAGCCCTTCATTAAGAACTTTAGCAAGATGACTGCCTAATAGAGGCCAAAAATGAACGTAGAATTCTTTAGGAAGACCATCTTCACCTGGGGTCTTATTATTACTGAAGCTTTTCAAAGCTGTAAAGTATTCATCAATGGTAAGTGTTTTTTCCAAACCTTCCATTATCTCAGTGGGTAAAGTATTATCAATATGGTCCAGAAGTTTCTCTTGACAATCCATGTCCAGAATATCTTCCGAAAATAACGCAATGTAAAAATCTTTGAATACACTCATGATCTCTTCTTGTGTTTTCACTATGTTACCATCCTTATCTTTTATTTCTTCTATTATTTTCTTTTTACCTCTCTTAATCTCCTTATTAAGAAAGAAAGCAGTTGGTTTCTCTCCTTTCTCCATCCATTGCACTCTCGATCTGATTTTAACTCCGTCTTCTTCCTTCTTTAGTATGTTGTTCAACTTTTCTTTAGCTCGCGCTAGTTCTGTTGCAGTGGCTGTAACAGTTGAAGGATTTGACATCGCCAGACTACGCGTAAGGTCATCGATTTGTTTTGTTAACTCATCTTTCAGTTGCCTTCTTTCACGTGCTTTTCTACAAGAATGTTCAATGATCAGTCTCTTAGATTTCAGTTTAATTTCATCCCACCATTCTCTTTCACTAACAAAATATGGTTTTAAAAGACACCAGAATTGGAACGCTTCTTCGTATTCCTGTTGAAAAATACGGTCATCAAGAATAGAAACATTCATTCTCCAAACACCGGGACCTTTTTGTTGTTTTTGAGCCGTATCACTGAGTTGAATTTTAACTGCATCGTGATCCGAAAAGGAGACTGGTAAATATGCAAAACTGATCAAATCAATTCTATCAGAACAATAGAACCTGTCTAAACGAGTTTGTATTGTGCACTTTTTATTCCTCCACGTATATCTCTGTTGGGTGGGGTTCTTCTTTCTCCATATATCCGAAATTTGGAACTGCTGACATAAGGATTCAATCTCCTCTTTGCCTATAGCACCCTTCAAGGGGTTTCCACCTTTTTTATCCAAGGACTGGTTTTCAACAAAATTGAAATCACCACATATTATCAAATTATCGTTGTTACCATGCAAATATACCGGAAGTTCTTTTAGGAAATCTTTCCTTTCCGCTTCTCTAGTGGGTGCATATATGTTGCACAGTTTAAATCTCTTCTTTCCTTTATAGATGTCACAAGCTATCACTCTACCATTCTGGTCTTTAACGACCTTATTATAACACCATTCTGTATCGGGCGAAAACAACACACCAACACCGCAACACCGACTAGATTTCCCTGGATTCCATATGCTCCTTCCCCCCCACTGTTTAGACCAAGCAACATGATCTTTACTACTATTAACATGGCATTCCTGTAAACAAATTATATCAACATTCTGGTCTTTCAAAAACCTGAAAATCCTTCTTCTTATAGTATCATCCATCATACCATCAAGTACCCCGGGAGTTTGAGGGACTCAAAAAATTGCCTAAAAAATTGGTTTTGAGGTAGCGTAGCAATTGGGTCAATGGAAAACTAAACAAAAAATCGCCAAATGAAAACTATGGTTTTGTGTTTAAGAAATGCAAAAAAAAAATAGGTATTCAAAATCACTATCGCCCATTTTGGGAATCCGAAAATATGTCAATGTAATGTTGGTACTACGCATTAAACAACTGTGCGTATTTAGTATTTACCTATGAGTAAACTGGGATCTACTTAGTTATGACATAAATTATGATGATAAACAAAATGGCGCTATAGTTGAGAAACAATATAATGCAATAATAATGATTAATTTCGTATAGTGGAAGCATATATACTAGATAGACTCGGCTCAATTTCAGTGTTCTACGCGTTTTTTTTGGGGGGGGGGGGCATTTCCTGTTCTTCGTCCTCGCTTCGTAGAGTAACACAAAACCAGACCACTGGAGCTGCAATGACGTATACAAATCTTTTTACACACATGACAAATATTAAACCATGCAAGAACTATTGCCCTTGTGTTGAGATAAGGCCCTTCCTTAGTTTATCATCTACCCCTTGGAAGGGGCATCCAAAAATTGATGATATTTGGTATGTAGATATACTAAAATTTTCGGTACTGCAACGAACATAAAGGAGCTGAGGATCGTGGTAGCAAATGAACAACTTGCTTTTTGTGGGCACGCAGTACAATAATTTGCTAAAAAATGGAATTAAAACATTTTGATACATTTGTTTTCAAACCCTACAAATATGTGCGCTGGACATAACAATACCCACTGAAATAAAGTAACAATGTCTGCTTATTTAATAAAAATAAGTCCTTTTTGTTAATTGAATAAATTATGATAATAAGCAACAAGGGACACCGGCATGAGCCATGCTTCTCAATGGCTATACCAGCTCAAAACGGTTTGAGCAAGAAGTGACTTGGGTAAATACAAATGATGACTTAGAAATGTTAGATTCTATTGATATTATAATTCCCGATACAACCATATTCACCTTTAGTAATTATCGTGGTATAGGTCATATATGTAGCAAAGTAACATTCAACGAAATCTCTTTTTCCACCTTCATGCTGAAATCAAGCAGCCTTGCCGAAACGAAACTCTGTACTCATCTCAGACACTGTTATTATTTTTAGAAACCCCCTGAGCAAGCGGCTCAAGGGAGGGCAAAAATTGTTAAATAGGTAAATTAATGATGTAAGAATACGTAGCAGAATTGGAGAGGGTTTGAAGAAGTACATATTCACATTGTGCTCATCTGGTTTTGTAGTGCTTTCATAAAAACGTGTCTTTCATACACACATTTTTAAGGTTTCTTTGCTTTTGATGAATTCAAGTGTATACTTTATATATTTATGTCAAGTTACTAATGCATGTATCAATTCACCTTTCAATCAAATGTCATTGGTTAGACATTTTTGAAAAATGCATAAATTATGATAATGACAAACATGGCGCCGCACTTCGAAGCAATACTTTGTCAACGTTGCAAATGTTGGGATAGTGATATTTACATATGTTAATATATCACAAGTATACCATTTGCGATTAAGGAAACATAACATGTTCGCCTTAATTATGCAAATGAGGTCCATTTGTCATGTTGTGTGTGAGACAACACACTTCCTTTTCAAGACGAATAACCTAAAAAATGCAGAAATGAAACGCGCACCCGCCAGCACTGGACGCTAATGAAATACTGTCTTGTTTGCATATTCGTCCCTAAAAAATTGCGGGACTTCAAAAATTGCAATCTTCAAGCAGATTGTTTCAAGCAGATGACTAGTATGGTTATACACTGCAGTTGCAAAGCCAGTAACGTTGTTCCCCTTACGTGGTTACACATTACAATGATTCGTTCGCAAAAACGAACTAAAACATTTTAACATTTATGTTGAAAACTTACAATCTTGTACGTTGAATGTAACAATACTCACTGAAAGAAAGTAACAATGTCTGCTTATTTAATAAAAAATACTACATAAACTACATTAACTACATAAATTATGATAATGAGCAACATGGAACACAGGCATAAGCCATGCTTCTCAATGACTACCTGCCGGCCCTATAATAAATATGGTTTTATAGCAAGACGTAAATACAAACGATTACTTAGGAATGTTACTAGTATATTCTGTTATGTACGTTGTGTAATACATGTATCATAATTCCCGATATAACGGTATTCACCTCTAGCTATTGTAGTGGCATAGGTCATTACAATGTATGTAGCAAAAGATGCTGGTACTTTTTTTATTTCTAGAACTCCCTGAGCAAGCGGCTCAAGGGAGGCCAAAAATTACTTTAAAGTATACACTGTTTTAATATACACTGTAATGAACAAGGTTACCAAGGCTTGTGAAGAAGTACATACCTACAATGTCCTGATCTGATTTTGTGGTGCTTTCATAAAAACATGCTTTTCATACAAACATTCTAACGTCTCTTCACTTTTAAAGATTGCAGGTGTATACTTTCGATATTCATGTCAAATTACTAGTGCGTGTATCAATAAATCTTTCAATCAAAAGTACCTGATTAGCCATTTTTGGAAAATGCATAAATTATGATAATGACAAACAAGGCGCCGTAGTTCGAAGCAATATTTTGTCGACGCTGCAAATGTTTGTTTGGGAAACTATAGTAAAGAACATAGAGTAGTAAGAAAAATCAATGTTCATTTCATTCATCACAATTTAATTACCCTATCTATATGTATTCAACAGTTGAAAATCAATGCGGCACAAATACAATCTTATTACTAGCATAAAAGTACAATGTACCACTATATTATATTCTTCTTTAGTTTCTCATACTCCCAGAGCAGGCGGCTCACGGGAGACCAAAAATTTTTTTACAACTATAATTGCGTTTAAAAAAAACACTAGCGACGTCTCGATTAGTGTTCCGTGTTGCGTTGGTTACGTAAAATCGCCACTTTTATTTTTGGTGGTTGGTACAAATCAAGCAATATAATCAAGAAACAAGCATCATTGATACCATAAGTATTACTTGTTTGACTAAACGTTTTATATAAATAGGATTTGCTACCATATTGCAATCGTAGTTGTCATATTTTTGTCTACATTAGTCAATGTATTAAAAAGACATAAATTATGATAATTTGATGTATATGCAGTACTGCTTACCACCGCTAGGATGCGTTCGTGTGCTGTCAAATAAGACATTTTACAATACGGAAGGAGAGGTCAAGAGATGGAATTATTGCAGGAATATAAACAACTTTACACTGTTTTTTTATGCAGGGCTCGTTCCCAGACAACAACACTCTTGAAGATGGACATTTCTTTACGTCATCCGTACTGTCGTTCCCAGAGCAGAACGATTACGGTGGGCACGTCATCTTACATGTATCTCGGTAGCCTCGATATTCAGACTTATGCATGAGTTCAGTACCTTTTGAAGAGGCGCGATGTGTTAGCCTGGGTACCATCCTCCGAAGTTTTTGCCGCTCCTAGGGCACCATCCGTGGTGATTGAATAGCGACCTTAGGAGCGGCAAAAAGTACGGAGGATGGTTAGCGATGCGTGACTAAAAAGAAAGAAAAGCAGAAATCACACAGACACACAGACAGGGATAGAGGGGAGGGGGGAGAGCGAAAGAGCAAGCGAGCTAGCAATGATGAATTCTGCAAATTTGTAATTGTCTGGCCCTTGCCTATATTTCTCTGATTTGAGATTCTTAAAATAAGGATTTTTTTCCAAATGGTAAACCGACTTTGTAAAATCTTCCACATTTCTTTATATACGACTATGTATTTAGACATCCACGAAATGAATTTACTACACCTCTGTCTTCTTGTCGTCAAAGTTGAGGATAAATTTTTGCCATTGAAACACAGGTATGTATGACGTAGTGGGGAACGTGTGGGAATGGACCAGTTCCCAGTATGTCCCACCGGGCATGCGCAAAGAGGAGGCCGATGGGAAGGAGTACGTGGTGAGGGGAGGGTCGTGGCTGGACTCTAAAGACGGGTCATTCAACTACAGGGTTCAGGTCACTACCAGGTATGTTTTATACAAAATCTTAGAGAATCTTGGACGTCTGGGAACTTAATTTCCTTTAAGCACACAGAGACGTAAAGAACCCCCAACACACTCATCGAGAAGAGTAGGGGTGACCCGGTGTGCCTAAAAAGGCAAGCCGTAGCGAAGCCACATTGCACTACTAGCTACTTGAAAATGCATCATGCTTCACCTCAATTGAGGATGACAAAAGGAGAAGAAGAAGAGATGGATAACTTTTCAAGTTCTGCCAAGTTTGCAATATTTTGTGTACTTGACACGTCAATTTCTGTATACGGGCTTTGACATTTCGTTTCAAAACTTGATGATTTTTCAAATCCCCTCAGGAAAGGACAATCGTCTGACATCGGTTGCGACCACGTCGGTTTCCGCTGCGCCCAGTCTGTGGTGCCGACATCTAGCGACAAGGTGCGGTACGTCAGCAAGGCCAACTTGACCAATCAAGCGAAGAGGCCAAAGGTCAGGCACCTGAAGGACCAGAAGAAGAAGAAGAGACCCCCGCCTCCTCCCCCTACCCCGGCGCCACGGAGGACCAACACCCCCCGACCCAGGGGGAAACCGAGGAAGAGCAAGAGGGGAAAGAAAAACGATGAATTGTAGCCGGCCCCATATCTGTACTGAGTCACGATGCTTAGATATGCAGAAGAATTAAACTTTAATTTCGATGAATTGTAGTCACACTATATCTGTACCGAGTCACGATGTTAAAATATGCAGAAGTAACTAGTATCGATTTTAATTGAAGAAATCCGAGAACCTTCTTGAAAGTTTTATAAGTCAAAACAACTCGGAATGATAAGATACTGAATTACTGATCCATAAATGATATATGAATATCATTGACTATCATTTTAACGAATTGAATAAACTTACTCTAGTACAGTATATTATTCATGGTGGTACAGTATATTGATTCTCTCACGGTTCGCTCAAGTACAAGAGCTTTGTTATTAAACGAAGTTGTAGCAACTTATTCTGGATGATATTTCACTAGCGCTAGCAGTCCCGTTTTTCTGGTCAGTATATACTGAAAGAAATGCCAACAAAATAGAAAGACAAAACGCCTAAAAACGTTAAAAACAAGCCTAATCTCTGCTTGGAAAGTAATCGCCAAGAGCATCTTGGAAAAAGGCAACGATAAATGTATTTACAGCCGTCATATTCACGCGCCGTATATAATGTACTTGGACGTCTGTTTGTATTTGATCTTTGTACACTTTTCCTTTGACTGCGTCAATTACGTACACGTACATGTAGTATATGCCTAGATTGGCCCTTAGTCCCTTTAATTCCCAAAATGGCATTTCACGGCAAAACCTGTCTCGAAACCATGAATAAACTGTGAATTTGATATCATTATTTGTCTGTGTAGTGGATTTAACACGAAGTTATAAACGTTTAATTCAAGAGGTTGTTGGTTCATTCACTCGGACCTTAGCACTAGAAACCTCACTGTTACATATCATTTGACCACCAAATACGAAAAATTGTTATCGACAAAGAAACGACATCAAATATAGAGCCTTTTCTGTTGCTTTTTTTTTCAAATTGAACTTTACATCTATGGCGTAGCCAATACAGTGATGCGATCTGTTCATCAGCGAAGTTTGCATGAGTCTCACGTGTCTTACCTGGTGACCTTTACCCCCGGAAGCGTCTCCGGAAATCGACCAACGCACAGGTAGCGTCGTCAATATGATCATTCCGCCAACCAATAATATGCATAAATTTCTGGTTGCCCCCTGCGTATTTGATGCCATTTTGTAAGTTGATGATTGATTGACAGATGTCATCAATCCTAGGCTAATGAAGTGATATAGAACACAAAGTAGACGGAGATTTGGTTGGCACTATTTTTTCTACATCCGGAGCGATTCGGCGATGGCACTTGACCACTTATTTCTTAGACGTAATCTCATTGGACTGTCTGTCGTTAATTGGTTCATTCCAGCCAATGACGGGCAAGATTGCACACAGTGAGGTGATGACGTTGCAGTGGCGGAGTAGTATGAAGAGTGGGCGTGATCCGTCACGGACCTCACATCCACTTCTTCCATAGATTGTGGGTAAGTAGGGAGGGGTCGCTCATTAAGGGCTTGGATTAGTCGCTTTTACGTGATTTTAACAGGGCTAAAAGTGATCTTTTCTTTCAGAGAAGACACCCCGAGACTGAAGCGACCAGCAAGCGCACGCTTCATCTCCAGGACGGACCCTTCTCGGCTGCAGTAACCAAGCAATGTGAGTACCGCTATGCAGGTTTGCCCCCTCGCTGAATAATTCAGTCCGTAGTCCCTTCCAAGTAACTGGATGTTTATCACTGTCCTTTTGATCTTGAGGAGATCAGGCTGACTTATTTTGACAGAAAACCTGTGCGTGGGAGGAAAAACTTCCATTGTTGACGTTGAAGGTTTTTCGCTGGAGCTGTTTTTACCGCAGTCTTTATCGACAAACTGGTGTGGCGCATGGCCATATGCGGGGGCAAAGTTCATTTTTGCCATGGGTCGTTGACGCACTTAATCAAGAAATATCCCGTTTTGCGAGTTTATACACGCCACAGTCTGTCAGAGTTTGTCAGATTTTCTACACATTGAAGGCAGGAAGCTGTTGCGATGTTTTTGGCTGGTGTTTTGACGTGTTTTGGTTGAAGTTTGACGAGATTTTTTAGACCGCCCCCCTCCCCAATCGGTGGTCTGACTGTCGCCACGTCGGCAGGACACGCAGACGACGGACTCGCCCAACTTTTAAGGGGGAGGGGGGTGATTTTTACTTCCAACTTTTTAAACAAGACAGCAACTTATTTTGACCCAAACCAGCCTACTATACAATAATATGAAAGAGTATTTTATTGTAGTACAATTAAATATTGATGCACACATTTTATGAGTTAACTTTGCAACACTGGTTGAATTTTGTGCAACGGCTCACTGTATTTAATGGGAGGGAAATATGCAATTAGCATATGTAATTGGAAACATTAAACTTAATTGACGTCAAAAATGCTCTTTACACGCACTTATAGGTTTTAACAAGTTGTACTCTTCCCCTTGCAACTTTTGTGATTAAATCTACAAAGCACCATGATTTGATTTTCACATGCATTTAAGAAAAGATAACCTTGTTTTTTTGTGCGAAATAAGGTATGAGCAATCCCAAATTATATTTGCAAAGCAGTGAACTTCATGTATGTTTCATAAGTAGAGAGAAGTCATAATTTTCTAAAAGCTACTGCGTAACATTATTCAGATAGAAATCTGTTTTTGATGGTTACAGCACTTTCTGATAAGTGTTTTGTATGATCTATATGTCAAAAAATGTATAAAATGAACATACATGTACAGTAATTAAGATTTACCCTATGTAAAAATCTTGTATTATTTAGCATGAAAGTTCATCTTGTATTATTAGTGCAATAGCAAAGTCACTCATTTTGAAGTAGAGGATTTCTCATTTTATGGTAACTTATAGTTAAGAAAGTGGTGTGGCCAACACAGGTAATCTTTAGGCAAAATTTTGGATCTCTTGCTGTCAGAGAATACTGGCTTCAGAAAATGTTGCAATATTTCAACCAACATTCTGTTTGTAGATTATCATGTATACAAAATGTGATTTTGTGTACACTGATTTGTGCTTTTTCGTGACATAATCTTGTATGACTAACAACTTGTACTGCACATGTTAATGGTAACATACTAACATTATAAAGTACAGTGTGCATGGTAGCCATTTACCAGTTTCTCAAAAGTTGGCATTTGCAAAGATATCTCGATCAGATGCTGATTGTAATTAGAACCATCTGAAGTCGATGAGAAAACTGGAGGTTGTGCATTTCTCTATTCCCATAGGAGCAGATGGAATTTTTTGTTTTATTCTTACACATACTTTTGTAGTTGGTTGTGCAACCTGTGCAAGAAAAGGATTTGTTGATATTTAAATGATTGATTTTTTTATTATAGAAAAATTTTCCATCTTACTTCAGTGTACGAAATACTTTTCTGAGCCAGGTTGCCCAGTGGCAACCTAGGATGAAAGCTAGGTTGCCCATCAAAATTCCAGGTTGCCCCGAATTTAAACTCTTGTACATTATGATTAACTTTGTTACAATGCAATGTGAGTTTATATATTTCTGACACAGAGTTGTTTACCCTTACTTGAAGTGATGAGCTCTTCCATGGGAACTTCTCAATAAACAGTTCCCAACGAAAGAAAGGGGCATCCTTACCACAAAATTTAAGAAGTGCACTGAGCTACCTGGGTGTGGAAATAGGTTGCACCAAGCAAAATATGGTTGCACAGCACAACTGGGCTACCTAGTAGTATTTCGCACACTGTACTTACTACTTAGAGTTCGTCCAAATCTACCATAAGTTTGTTCCTGACAGTCATTTGTTCAGGAAAACATCATCATATGCTTTTTTTCGGTTAGTTCAACAGAAATGGTAGCATTCCTTTTCAAGTTGTTGACTGCACATACCGTAATGACACTGCCTTTGAAACCTGACATTCCTACCTTATGGATAATTCATGTAGAATTCTGTCTCTGGAACTTAGTTGAAGGCCCCCCTACTGTTGGAAGATTGCCAAATCAGATACATATTGAGCTTTGCCTAGCATATGCTAGCTTAGCAACATAACTGTATTACCACCTGCGACAGTATGTCATTCTCTGTGAGTACATTACAGTTGTACCACTTGTGTTTTGTAGTTACAATAGCAACAGAAGTAATCACCCTTTTACTCAGCTTCTATACATTCTTACAACCTACTTCTAAGTTTGCCAGTATTTTAACATGCGTCTGACCAAGATTATTGTAGGGAAACGGAACATAATGTTTTATCAATGTATGGTTGATTCAGAGATTTGGCATTATAAAGATTGAAGAGAACAAACTGCATGACATTAAAAATTGAGTTAGAATCAGGGGGCAGAGATCAAAAAATCTATTCTGCATGACATTGATTGAATTACAAGGAATCATCAGAAAGCAAACTATACTACATACGGTAAAAAGGGTGTCGATTTGGTTGCTGTCAATTTTTTTTGGTCAATGTGATGGCTATACTGCCCATTAACATTTGATATCAAGGGAAAATTTATCAGTGGATACATAGGGTACATTGTACATGTACTTATGTTGTCACAGCTGTTTGGGTATTAAACCTTGTCTCTTCGCATCATCCTCAGTTACATATCTGACCCCTGGCTTGTATGTCCCATCCCTAATACATATGTAATTATAGCACTGAACAGGCATGCTGAGATGAGGAGGACCCTCTACTGTGATATTCAAATGATAACCTGCTGTTATAGAAAATACACAAAACACAAAGCCAGATTTTCCTTGAACAAACGGGTTCCAAGAAGAGCCTTACAACTTAGCTACATGTACTAGGCTCGCCCTACGTGCAAAATGTATAGAATATCCAACCATCGGCAAGCGATTTGCGTCATAGATTTTTAAATGGCTTAAGTCTTTACGTACGTATACTTAACGGAAAGTGTTAGAAAATGGTGTAGGGATTTGTAATTGTGGGGTGTAAAAGTCTCTATTTTCCCACTACATGTAAACACTAGAGTGGCTATGGTACTTTATGTACATGTACATGATGATGTGGCAGTGTGCAGTTGTTTGTGTGTCCGCAAACAGATTGCGGTTCCTGATTGTTATCCCTTGGCCCAGGTTGGAAGGAAGCCAGTTTTGAGTTATTGACGTATGCAGATCCCTTATTACGTTACTTCGTCTAATGACTTTTGGTAAACACTCTAAACTGCACACTGGCTTTACAGAATTCAAAACTACGGTAACCCATAACCATATGTTTTATACATGAAATTATTTTACAATTGGTCCCACATGTAATTTGAAAAAAAAAAAAAGATCAACAACAGACTGTCATTACAAAATTAGACAAAGGTTAATCATGTCCCATTACAGTTGGGACATTTGATGGAAACCAGTATATCCTGGGGCTATCCATTTATTTTCAAGGCTGGGAGGTGGGTTTCTATCCAGCAAGCAACCAAACATGTTGCCAAAACAATATACATTATTTTGCTTAATTGTAGATGTTGACATCCCATGTTGTCCTGTAATCAATATTTACAGTTACATGATAACAAAAGACTACCCTAGTAAGAAGAGAGTTAAACATCTAAGGTCTACTGTCAGACTGTCTGTCATGACAGTGTAAGGTTATGGGCTTCAACATTTGCACAATTGAAAACATCTGTGACAGTGTTAGATATAATTTTACAGAGCAGTAGTTGCACAGACTTGCAAATGTACAACAATGACTGTAAGGTAGCACAGTAATTTTTTAAAATGGTATTGGAAGTACAGTAATTTCCTTTCTGACCTGACCAAAGGAAACCAAGACCTACCATGCCTCCTGGGGTCTAACCAATTACCTGTTGACCACATCCTTCCAAAGGATGGTCAATTTTCTCCCCATTCTGGGGGGGAAGTTGGTTACAGTTAGTAAGTAGGTTACTGCGCCATTAGTTCTTTTTGGTCAGGGCTGGTACTCGGTGTTGTATGCTGATTTCATGCCTGCTATCAGTGAAGTGAGTTCTTCATACTTATTGTTTTGGGCGACTGATGGGGTAGATCAACTTTAAGGGGTAGAATATCAACAAGTACAGTAAAGAAAAGGGCTTATGAAATTACACACTGATGAAGTGTCATCCAATGCTTAAGGAAAAGGCATAACGACTTGCAGAAAAACAACAACAGAAGATAGTATGGCAATACTTGCACCATCAATTAGATTTGCCACTTGGAAACGTCTCGACTGTTCAGTGTTTGGCTCACTCACTCACTATCCGGTTTATCCGGTTTAGGATATATTATAAATTGGGGCATGGATAAGTAGGAGATGTTGTCAGTTTGATGACCATATGTTCATGCCTGCTGTCCTGATTTGGGGTTGGGGTCAGCTGAAAGTGGTATCAGATTTTCCAATTAAAATGATTGGTTGGTTTGATTCTGTAGTGTCATTGTGGATCAGTTCTAAATCAATTTTTTTTTTTACAATCTGTAATTGGGACAACTTGGCAAGGCAATTTTTTGTCAACATTTGTTTGTCCATTGGTTGGTTTGTAGAAAAGATTTGTTTTGTATACATGTATATCATATATATTTCTTAAGCATTACATACAATTGTGATCCTGTCTTTGAGGAATATTAAGAATGTATGGCTTGGAATATTATATACATGCAGCTTCATAGGTATTAATAAAGTCTATCAGCTCATATGAAATATAGGCAGACATTTGTAATGTGAAAAAAGATAATCCTTACAGCAGGAAGGCACCTGTGTTAGGGCAAGGCTTGAACCCGTCATGTCTCACTTATACGGAACCAGTGGATTAAAAAATCAATAGTCTATCATCCGGGTTGGAGAACTGAGCACCACTGGCAATCAGTCTCCAGGATCATATTACAATAACACAGGAATTCCTATTGGGTGTTTTGCTTGGTACGTTGCAGGTTGTACATTGTCCATAATATTGACTGTGCAAAGAGGGGAGTTAGAATTGAAATTTACATTTTGCAAGAGTTCCATATCTTGTGAATTTTTTTTGTGAAATTCACAAAAAAAAATTCACAAGATATGGAACTCTTGCAAAAAAACAGAAAATACCAAATATTAAAGTATTTGTTTAGCCTTAAAATCCATGGACTTGTGTGTTTACAAAATGCATAACAGCTTCATTCTAAATTGATAATACAGCTAGTTTTGAAGCTACATGCAAGTTGCCCAGAGGACAAATACAGCTTTAACTGATTTAAACACTAAAAAAACGTTATAATTTATGCTTTAAGAATGGCAATTAAGTTAGGTATAGTTACTTATATATATGACCTGACTTCCCATCCAGTGGTACTGTACGACTCTGTCTGGCTAACCGACAATGAGTTCGGACATGTATTCTGAGGAACCCGGCGTCCCGGACGTCGGCAAGTCGCCAAGGGATCTTGACGAAGAGGCCTACATGCCGACCTACGCAGAGGCCTTCCCACCTCTTCCTCAAACTGCTGTGGATCGGGCAGCTGTGAGCGATGCACCCGTGTGGGGCGCTAAGCCTATCAAGTCTTCCATAACCACTCAGGTAAGGCCAGATCAAGTACATTTTTGGGTTCTCAGACTTAAAAAATAACTGGAACTTGAATGCAGGGCAGGGCAGGTACCTTGATACAGTTTCATGGAATACAATTTATGCAATTAAATAAATTCTGCTGTAGGCAAATTCAAGTACATTTCTGCAAATGCAGCAGCACTTTGAAATGTGTGAAAACTCAAGAAATGAACTGGTATGTTTTCGTGGGAATAACCTAGATCTTTTCATGGGAATCCTTTGAATTGGAATTGTGCAGTACGATTTGAAATCATTAATTTTGTAGAAATGTGAAGATGAACTTCTCTCTATTTGTGTAGGTTTTCCGTGTCCCAGTGGAGGAGCGTCGCTACAAGCAGTTGAACGATGAACAGTTTGGGGAGGAGGGGAAGCAACAGGCCAAGGCCTGCCAGGACATCATGAAGAACACCGGTGAGATGCCTTTCCTTACCATTTATGGCGTGATCTTTAAAACACACAGTCTAACAGTTTCCTTCCGAAGTGAAGATTTGTCTAATGACATCTGTGTTAAAAATGTGGAAAATTACATTTCTTGTCTCTTGTATGATTTACAACAGTGAAAAGTGATGTGTATAAGAGGTAGATATCTTTGCAATATGTTTTTATGAATATTATTTTTACCTGTTTTAACTCTTTTAACAGCATGTCACATTGAGATCAGTCTTTCCAAGGACCAGAGTCTGACTATCATGGTGACTGGGAAACAACAAGATGTCATGAAGGCACGCAAGGAACTTCTGTCTCAACTCCAGACTCAAGTAAGGCGGCTTTCACTCAAGCAGTATATGATATGTCTTTGAGGATAAGAAGGGTTCTTGTTGTGTTTGGATGGTCGTATGTAAGATTTCTTTGAAAAAGGTACAAAGAAGCTGTGATGTTTGTATTACTTATAAAGCAAGGAATACTCAGGAGTGCTTTTTCCCTTACTTTTTGTAGACAGAATTGTTGGATATGGTAAAATTGTTATTTTGTTTGGTGAAATATGCACTTTTGCTAAATTTATTCTGGTCAAACATTGGTTAGTCTGAGAAAATGGATCTACACTGTAATATAGATGTCTCCTATGCCAGCTTAATGACTCGCAGTCACAGAATTTCCAGAAAAATTAATCCCCATTATGTTGTTGCTATCTCTGTCACGAATCTCATCCGTCTGAAAGCCTGAGAGATTTTATTGCATTACTAGTTTGGGCTCTGTACATTATTCATAGATGATCTGCTGTCATTAGTATGGATGAGACTACAAATCCAATTTTCAACTCAACCATTGTCTGAAGAAAAAGCATACTTTGGCACAAATTTCTGCTGCTAGAATCTGGATATAATAAATGAACAATACAGGCTGAGAAGTCAGTTATATGTCTGTGTAATCTATTGAGATAAGATGAAAGGATGCTGAAGAAGAAAAAGCATTTTTGGCACAAGTTTCTGTTGCTAGAATGTGGAGGAGATAATAAATGAACAATAGAGGCTGAGAAGTCAGTTATATGTCTGTGTAATCTATTGAGATAAGATGAAAGGATGCTGAAGAAGAAAAAGCATTTTTGGCACAAGTTTCTGTTGCTAGAATGTGGAGGAGATAATAAATGAACAATAGAGGCTGAGAAGTCAGTTATATGTCTGTTATTTATTGGGATATAAGCTTGTTGAAAGGATGCTGAACCCTTAACCTGTAGTATGCTATGGCTACATCAAGTGAGCAGAATGATAACTTTGCCTGCTAATGGTTAAATCCAACAGGCGCAGGCCAATGTCAACATCCCTAAGGAACACTACCGCTACATCCTCGGACGTGCCGGCAAGAAACTTCAAGATCTGGAAATGGCCACCGCGACCAAGATCACCATCCCCCGCCAGGACGACAAGACCAACATCATCAAGATCACCGGTACCAAGGAGGGCATCGAGAGGGCTCGCCACGAGATCCAGCTCATCTCCGATGAACAGGTGACGTTCTGAAGTCTTTTCCTACAGTCTCCATTTTTCTAATATAGCTTGTTAACTGTTAACTTTAAGTTAACAAATTTTTTAGCGTTAACTCTGGCTGAAAAGAAATTATTCTCGTTAGCATGGTACCCGGATTGCATAGTCTATAATTGTTTGTCATTTTGTTGCTCATATTGGAGTTTATTGGAGTGCAATCTCTCCTTTAGCTGTCTACCTATAAGTTATTACTAAGTGACAGCTAGTCTGCCAGGAGAGGACAGTACAAGTACATAAAAGACATAAGATTGCATCAACGTATGCTAATTAAACGTAAAATTACATTACATATTATTATATTTATTTGTAATGTAATCTGACATACTGTGTTCCCATTCCTTAGGCCAAACTGGCCTTCGAACGCCTCCCCGTGCCAAAGTGTTTCCACCCGTTCATCCGTGGACCCAAGGACGAAATTCTGAACCAGATCATCGGAGACACGGGCGCTCGTATCAACATCCCGCCACCCAGCGTGAACAAGGATGAGCTGACCGTGGCAGGCGAGAAAGAAGCTGTCCAGAGAGCCGTGCAACGGATCATGGGTATCTACGAGGAAAAGGTGAGATCCAGTCACAAACGGTGTTTGAAAAATTACAGTTTCATTTGTGTGATCTAGCATGTTTAAAGTCTTTCGGCAGGTTTAAATTCTACTGGTTTAGCACTACAAGACCACAAAGCACACTGTGCTACCTCTGCAAAAGTTGATTACAGTCATGGAGCAGGGGGTTTGAAGATTTTAAAGTAGGACATATGCATGAATTGACTATGTATGAAAAATGGCTGTATGTATTATGTATTGGTAATACCAATAACTGTAGCAATACCTAGGCAGCAGATTCTGTAGCACCCAAATAGCCCATTCCTGGTGACTTGTTTGTTAACCATTCAAAGCAATAGAAGTTTTAAGAGACACAGGAATGACAAGTTTTGTGGTTGATCCACAGAAACGCAAGACTTGCACCATCTCGGTGGAGGTGCGTAAGTCCCAGCACAAGTACGTGATCGGCCCCAAGGGGAACAACCTGGCTGAGATCCTAGCGACCACGGGGGTTTCTGTGGAGATGCCTCCCCTGGACACGCCTACGGAGACCATCCTCCTGCGCGGAGAACAGGACAAACTGGGAACGGCTCTCACTCAAGTCTACGCTCGGGTAAGATGGGGTCGATTTTTTGTTTACATCACAATAATGAAATAGATGGTCATGAACCTAAACTTTCCACAAAATCTTATGTCTTATCATTAATAGGTAACAATGTACATGAATTGTTTTGTACTGCTCCTAAAAATCATCATAAGCTTCTAAATTCTATGTTGAATCTTTGATAGCACTGAAATTGGTAATGATCTATATGTTGTACATGTACCTGTGTGGACTCCAGGTACAATAGTGTGAAAAGCAAACAAATAAACCTGTGCTGTGGTAACTTTCCAATATTCATTGGTAGCTCTTGTAATCTCTGGTGGTAGTATCCCGACCATTAAAAGTTTGCATGTACATGTCGACTGCAGTGTTTTCTTCTCCACTCTTGGATCACATTTTAACTACTGGCAGACTATGCAGTAGTAGACTTACATTTGTAAGCACTGTCCGTTGACCTGAGTGTGTTTCTTCCGCAGGCTAACAGTGTTGTGATTGACGAGGTTGTGGCCCCGGCATGGCTTCACCGCTTCATCATCGGACGGAAGGGACAGAACATCCGCCAGATCATGCAGGACCTCCCCAAGGTAAATATCAACTTAACCCTCACACTACTGTAACCCAGACAAAGGTAACCTACAACAGGGTGAAGGGTTAAAATTGTGTTAAAAAGTGTTTTTTGCTAAGGTCTGTAAGTGTGTCTTAAAGTCAAGCTTTGTTCTCATTGCGTTAAGTGAAAAAGGCCATACTTGTCATAAGTCTTCAACAAGCTGATCAAACATCTTTGACAGACATCTTGTTGCACTCTTTATCATGGATCTATAACAAAGATTTTAGAAGGAAAGTAATGTCTAAAAATTGTTTTAATTGTGATGAATTATTTTCTTGTTTTAGGTTCACATTGAGTTCACGGATGGGCAGGACAAGATCACCCTGGAGGGCCCCCCTGAAGAAGTGGAACAGGCCCGCAGGGCACTGGAGGAAATCACCCGCGATCTGGTCAGTACTTTGTTTATTCATTTATTTATTTATTTGAGTTTATGACAAAGTGTAAGGGAGGGCAAAACAGGTGCATATGCACCTTTACAAGTTGACCTACCACACACAAAAAACAATACACAGTACAATACCTTACAAAATCAACTATGTATAAAAATATGCAAAGAAATTTGACTGTTTCCAGTTATTGTGTGTTATGTGTCACAAGGTGCTCTTATAATACTGCCGTTAGAACAAGTTCACTATTTGTTTTTCCTAGAATTTAGGTTTTGCAGTGTTATTTCTGTGATTTTGATGTATTAGCTGCTGCCACTTATGCTTTTGTTGTTGTTTCAACTGAAACTGTAGCAAAGCCGCATGGACTTCGCTGAGCTGACCGTTGAACAGAAGTACCACCGTCACATCATTGGCAAAAATGGAGCAAACAGTAAGGAACTCTCTCCTGTTTTCCACTTCCACTAGTCAGACATTTGTTGAAGCGCAATTGGTCGATTGTGAAGGACTACCCAGACTGTTTAGAAACTTTGTTACGCCTGAATGGTCAGTGTAATGATTTATAAAGTGCAATTAGGAATGGCATAGTGGTTATGTCTTATCTTCAATGTTTATATCAAACAGATGTTAGATAGGACATAAGCACTTGATCAGATCATTATTTTTTGTCTGGAAGTACATAATGATGTGAATCAAGGTAGTTCCATACACCTGTCTCATTGTAATGTAACAGTTAATCATTTGAGGCAAGTGTAACTTGTTGTAACTGTTTTGGTAGTGATAAGGTAATTGTAACCTGTTGTTGTAACTGTTCTGTAGTCACGAGGATAAAGAATGAGACCAAGACATCCATCCGTATCCCACCTGACGAGGAGAACAGTAACCTGATCCGCATCGAGGGCGACCCGGCCGGCGTACAGGAGGCCAAGAAGGAAATCTCAGACATGGTGAACAAAATGGTAAGGTCAGCGTTAAAATGGCACAATGGTTGCTATAGTGATACGACAGTGTGTCTATGTTTTGTGGTGTAAAGAAGAGGATGCTAAGGGTAGTGTCTTTCGTGCAGAGACAACTTGCAAAGGTCATCTGTATCACCTGTTTTGACCATTGTACCATATTGGAAAATTCAAATAAAGAAATTACAAGGAGAGGCAAACTGCACACCAAGGAAAGCTTGAAAGATGATTTTGATGAAAGCTTGTCAAATTGCTTGAGGAGTAGTACTAGTATATTAATTAAACTTACTTAGAACTTAAGTTACTACTAGTATATACCCTATGTAAATACTGATTGAATAATGACATTATACATGTAGTTTGGAGATAGGATTATGAAATCCTGACTTTGTTACAATACAGATATTGGCCTCTGTAAATCACAACAGTTGCTAACAACTTTGTAAAAATGAGACCTGGTCTTCCATAAATGTTCATTTGCAAATGTGCAGACATTGGTAGCATTTGAAAGATGCTGTAATACTGTTCTCATGCCTGTTCTCTGCCTTATTTTTTTTTTTTAGGAGAACGAACGTACCAAGGACATTCTGATCGAACAGCGCTTCCACAGAACCATCATCGGCACCAAGGGGGAGAAGATCCGCGAGGTTCGGGACAAGTTCCCCGAGGTCAACATCACCTTCCCGGAACCCTCCAGAAAGAGCGACGTGGTCACGCTGCGAGGACCCAAGCAGGACGTGGACAAGTGCTTCAAGTATCTGACCCAGCTCGTTCAGGAGATCGCCGCCCAGAACTACAAGATCGACGTCCCCATCTACAAGAAGTTCCACAAGAACATCATCGGCAAGGGAGGAGCAACCATTCGTAAGGTTGGTAACATCTTCCCAAACTTTCTTGTACAGAAAGTAATTCTTTCCATGTGGTTTTTTATTTCAATGGTGACTGTATTTACATATACATTGTAGTTAGAATCTTAAGTTCACGTTTGTGTGAATACAGACTACAAGTTTTGAGATCATAATTGTTGAAATGTTCTTAATTTTTATGTTACAAAATAGAATTAACAAAAATGTGATAATGTTTAGAATTTATCAAGTAAACTTGAGCATTTGTATCAGAATTTTTGTTTCCATGGTGTTTAAGCAGTTGAAGTCATTCCAATAACTTTGAAACTTTGTGTACATGAAGTAAAATAGATATTCAAAATATTTAACCCTTGTAGATCCGTGAAGAGACCAATACACGCATTGATCTCCCCACGGAGAGTAGCGACTCGGATGTCATCTCAATCATCGGCAGGAAGAAGGATTGCGAGGACGCCCGCGACAGGATCCAGGCCATCCAGAACGAACTGGTCAGTCTAACAATGCCTGGAACATGCTTAAAAGATACATATGAAAGCAGTTACTAATTAAAAGCAGCTGGATAGATTTTGAAAACTGTCGGACATTTCAAGGAGCATCCACTACTTTTCATCATTGACAAAAAGTAACGGTAGTATCTCATTACCTGGATGTCTAACCTCAATCAATATATTATATGCTTAAAGATAGTCATGGCTAACTGAAAAGAGATAACAGCAAGTTTAAAAATTATAGTTTTAGATCTAAGCATTGCTGGTTGAGTGAGCTGTTGTTATGTCCTCTCTGCTAAGAAAGCAATTTGGTACCAAGCTTGAATTGATTATGGGGTTAAGCAACAGGAAGAGACAATCTACATGTAGCTTTGGCTAGTTACCCTTTTTTCGTACAAAAAAATTATTGTCTTCGAGCAGCGTACTAACTACAATTACATGGGATAGCTATTGGTAGAATAGCCTATCCTATTTTATCACCAGGAGATTCATGAATACAGTTTTGTACCACATCATGAAAGGTAATCCTTGTGTCTCCCCCTCTCCCCACACAGGCCAACGTCACCTCCGTCGACATCAACATCCCAGCCAAGTTTCACAACTCCATCATTGGTGCCAAAGGCCGCCTCATTCGCTCCATCATGGAGGACTGCGGCGGTGTCATCATCCGCTTCCCGGACGAGGGGTCGGGCTCCGACAAGGTGACCATCCGCGGGCCCAAGGAGGATGTGGAGAAGGCCAAGCAGCAGCTGCTGGAGCTGTCCAATGAGCGGGTAAGTCGTCTCTCATGTGTTTACATAGTTTTACGATACTAGAAACAAATTGTCCAAGTGGGCTGTCATTCATGTTTTGCACTGCATGGTGTTTGAGTGACTGTAGTGTAGATAGTGTAGAGAGAGCGGCCTTACCAGTGTAGACCCGCTTGGAAATATGGTGTGATGACCAGCTGACTGCTGCCCACCTGTGTCAGGGACCCCTGCAGCAGTATAATTAAAGACTGGATAATACTACTAGTGTAGTGTATAGTATGTGATGTGTGACTTAACTAGGTGCCTCAAAATAGAAATTACATTTCAGTTGTTTCTTACTGTGAGCTGTGTCTTCCTAGTAAACAAATCTCAAATCTTGAGGAATGCTTATGGATGAGAGATAGGGAGTAAGATATAGAGAGATGTACAAGTACTGTAGTGCTGTATAACTTACAAGCCATTTCCTCACAGGCTCAGTCTGGACACACCTCAGAAGTACGTGCCAAACCCGAGCACCACAAGTTCCTGATTGGACGCGGAGGTTCCAACATCCGCAAGGTCCGGGACAACACCGGTGCCCGCATCATCTTCCCCACCTCGAAGGACGACGACCAGGAACTCATCACCATCATGGGCACCAAGGAAGCCGTGGCCGCCGCCCGCACGGAGCTCGAAGGACTGATCAAAGACCTGGTATGTCTTCTTCTTCTTCCTATAAATTAGTATAATGCCCACAATCTTGACAATGATCATTTTGGCATACTCATTTTCACCAGAGTGAAGTTAGGAAAGTCGTGTAAAGTGCCTTTTCCAAGGGCACAAGATTGGTGACATGGCAGGATTCGAACCCAGGACCTCTTGGTTCTGATCTTGCATGTAGTGTGTGTAGTCCATTGGTTAGCGACCCTGCCTCTGGACCAAGAGGTTGGGAGCTACAGTAAAAGGTGGCAGTGCTTAGGATGGGATGTGAAGCTGTGGCCCACTGTTCGTTGTGCTTGTTGAAAAGAGTTAAGAACTTAAATACTTTAAGTCATGCAGAAGTTTTAGCCCTTAGGTCCTAGATCATCCTGCAACTTTGTTACATACATTTGTAGGTCGACTGCAGGCATTCAGAAGCCTAACTTGACAAATTTGACACGTTTGCAGGACAAGATTGTGGAAGGAGACGTGAGCGTAGACCCCAAGTACCACCGTCACTTCGTGGCCCGCCGCGGCGCCGTGCTGCGAGAGATCGCTGACGACTTCGGCGGCGTGCAAGTCAGCTTCCCTCGCAGTGGGGTGAAGAGTGACAAGGTGGTCCTGAAGGGAGCCAAGGACTGTGTGGAGGGTGCCAAGAACAGGATCATGGAAATCGTGGCTGATCTGGTATGTTTCATGATGCTTACCTCTAGTTTGTAGCAATGTGTTTTACAGCACAACAGGACGTTATCATAGCCACCACATCTGTAACCGATTACATCTGAATAAAGCAGAGAGAGCCCAGTGTCTGTAAGTTCAGTTGTAGCAGGCAACATGAGTGTGCACATGCCTTACATCGTCTCTTTCATTGTACCCTTCATTGGTGGCCAGCGGTGCATTACCGCTTGTGAGCAGCCAAACCTGCCTCAACTTGATCCAATGCCCTGTGAAAATTGACTGTGATGAACACATTTTCCTTTGTGGTTCACATCCAGTTACATGCAGTTGTTCTGTGACCAATGTTTTGAAAGGTGGTGCTTTATTTTCCAGGAATCACAGGTAACCATCGAGTGTGTGATCACACAGAAGCACCACCGCACCGTGATGGGACCCAAAGGCTCCCGTGTCCAGGCCGTCACGTCGGAGTTCGACGTTGGCATCAAGTTCCCCGACAGAAGGACTGAAGAACGTAAGAGTCCCTACATAGAAACATTGCATGGCTCTCCGTAGTTTTGCACTTAAGAGTCAGGAAAGGTTAAGAGCCTGTGACGAAATATCCAAGTTGCAAAGGTTAGGCGTAACAGGTCGTTCAGTATAATATAACCAGCAACTGCCATGCTGCGTGCCTGTGAAGCTGGTATGTTATGCAGAAGGGTGGTTATACCGGCTATGCTGATACAGATAAATCTACAGATATCCTCAGTAGGGTTCACACTTGCTTTGGCAACATAATTCTCTGTATCTGTATAGCCGGTATAACCGCCCTTCGGCGTAACACACCAGCTTTGCAGGCACGCGTCGCGGTGGCAGCTTGCTATAATACACCAAACAACCTGTTAAACCCACTCTTTGCACACCTAACTGGGAGGAGTTGTTTAAAATTATTCTACATACATTTTAAGAGGGACATTTGGATTTGAGAACTCACAACCATGACAAATGGATGTAGTCCAAGCATGTGATATACTCGCTACTTTTTCGCCAGCCCCCAGCCCAACAAGTCCTAATGGTACAGGTGAAGAGGCGGTCGTCAATGGGGACGCAGCAAGCCAGGAGAGTGGCGAAGGCGAACCCAAGAAAAGCGATATTATCCTCATCACGGGCAACAAGGACCGCTGTGAGCTAGCCAAGGCAGCTTTGCTGGTTAGTGTTTTGGTTCTGGATAAGTACTGGGCAATACCCCTATAGTTGGAGTCAAGCAGCCCAGGAAGTGGTACTTCAGTTATTGTTGATTCCTCGGATGTTGGGAGACCTCCTCCCTGAACTTTGCTGGATCTGGTATTTGGGTGGTTGTATATGGAAGGGAGTTCCAGTCCAAGTCTGTTCTTGAGAAGTTGGAGTATCTACATGTATAACAGTCCTTGTTGGTGTTACCTTTATCTATATTAAACGATAATTCCATCAAATCTTCTAGCTACTTTCATGTCCCAAGAAAGCAAGCTTCCTACAAATCTATGTATGGGCCACCATTTATGATCTAGAGTAGGACACATGTATAAAGCTGTTGCTATTTACATGTAACATTACTATATTATAAAGCTATTTACACGTAACATGATTACCATAATGCTATTACTGTTATATTAAAATCAGTCGTATTGCACAGTTGTTAAAATGTTACTATTATTATATAGTATTACTAATATTTCTCTCCCCCTCTAGGCCCTTGTGCCCATTACTGAGGAAGTTGAGGTGCCATTTGACTACCACCGCTTCATCATCGGACAGAAGGGGCGCGACATCCGCAAGCTGATGGAGGAGAACGACGTGAACATCACCATCCCGCCCGCCAACCTGGAGTCCAACTTCATCAAGATCACCGGCCCGCCCACCAACGTGGAGAGGGCTAAGGGCGCCGTGGCCGCACGGGTGGAGGAACTGGACAAGGAGAAGGAAGACAGGGTAGGTTTTATATTTGAAGTTTTGATACTGTCAATCAACACAGTAAAGAAGTTCACCTCAGGGTAGGGTTTTTTTCCCAAAAACTATCGTAGAGTGGAACTCATGCCACCAAGTACAGTAGGGGCATCATCACTAGATAGCTTTGAACAATGTTTAGAGTTAGATGTGCAACTTCCAACTTGTGGTGACAGTTGACTGCAGAGTGTTTTGGTACTGATTTTCCCAAATTGTTCGTAATGTGTATTCTCTCCTCTTGCTGGCCTGGAGGAGGTAACATTTCCTTACATTTTGCCATAAATTGTAGATTCTGCGCAACTTCCAACTTGTGGTGACAGTTGACCCCAAGTACCACCCCAAGATCATCGGCCGCAAGGGAGCGGTCATCAGCAAGATCCGTCAGGACCACGACGTGAACATCCAGTTCCCCGACAAGGGGAAAGAGGACGAAGAGAACAGGATCGTCGTCACGGGTTACGAGAAGAACGCCGAGGCTGCCAAGGTGGACATTCTGAAGATTGTCAGTGAACTGGTAGGTTGGAAATGTGTTCGATATCACACTCTTACAATGATAGAGGGTAGTTTCTACATTAGAAAAGAATCCAACTTTTTATACAAGAACTGGTTAGCTCAAACTTTTAATCATGGGGAACTTTTAGTTATCTCAGTTATGTAAATATTCTATGTACAAAGTTCCATTTTATTTAATATTGCTAAATGCCTTTTTAAGCATATTGATCTTTTGCAAGTTCCTTACTAAGTTATCCAATTCAAGTGGGATATAGAATAGGATGAAGCTTAACCAGTGCACCGAAGATAAAGCTGTGCATTCAATTTCCAATGCTGGCTTGTGTGTACAGTATGTTGTAACTGTTCTTTTGCTAATTTTTTTCTACAGGAGGACATGGTAAGCGAGGATGTCTGGATCGACAGCCGTGTCCACCCGCGTCTGATTGGTGGCCGCGGCCGCGCCATCCGCAAGGTCATGGACGACTACAAGGTGGACATTCGCTTCCCGACCCCCACTGCAGACGACCTGAACATCGTGACCATCACGGGCCTGCCTGAACATGTCGAAGATTGCAAGGATTACCTGCTCAACCTGGAGGAGGAATATGTAAGGACAAAAAAAAAAGCGTTTTCTTTTTTTTTTTTTGATATGTGACATCTTTTGTGTTTGGAATTTTTCAATGTGTAGGATTTCAGTTCAGTATGTGTACCAAAGATGTTTGTTCTCTTGTCCTTGACCAAAGACTGGGACTGAGAATTGAAACTCCTTTTGCTGCTAGTTTATTCTAGAAGGGTTAGTAGAGGATCTGACATTGTGTACTCAGCAATTGGTGGCAGGAACAAAGAGATGGAAGTTTTGCCTTACTTAACTTTAGTTTTGCTGAGGTACTTAATATTCCAATGTTAGGACTAATCTAATACAGAGACTGAGAGGGGTGGTGCCCTGGCTATTATTACTGATAATATACAAATTTTTATTCATCATCTCCTTTTTGTTTACAAACAGATGCAAGACATCGTGGATCAGGAGGCCATGTCACAGTACATGAAGCCCTCGCGCACCGAGGAGGCATCCAGCAACCGCCCGGCCCATTCCAAGGGGTTCGTCGTGCGCGATGCCCCATGGAGCGCCGCCCCGCCCGACAGCACGGACACCACGGAGTTCCCCACCCTGGGGAACACTGCGAGCACCGCCCCTCCCGTGCAGGGCGGTGCTGTTCGTTGGGGACCACGCCGCTAAGCTCCCAACTCCGTGTAGCCCCCCCCCCCCCAGCAACTGCAGCGTACTATGCCTCTGTCACTGTTGACCGCATCTTAGGCTTGTGTAATGGGGAGTTCTGAAGGTTATTGTTTCACAAGTGAGCACGTCTGCTTTCGTTTGCATAGCAAATGTCTCGCAAAGCCATGTCTGGTGTATGCTTATGTGAGAAATGAAGCATCTGAAAAGCCAGAATTTGTTTTTTTTAGTGTTTACAGTTTTAAGTCCCCATTCTCACATTCCTGAGATGTAGTCTGCGTAGCCTGATACTTCTGAGATCCTTTACCCTAAATGACTCCCTTGCATCTTACAGCTGCTTTGACGTCGTGTTTACCAGATATTATTGACTTGTGTGCCTTGAACTAAAACACCATAGAGTGTAAACCCATGATTCTTACAGTATACATGTGCAAAGTTCAAAATAAAGGGATGGACCGACAGTAGATAAGTGACAATCAGGAATGGGGCTACGTATTGATTTGTATGGACATTTCTGCAATAACACTAGCATGAACCAGTCATACACATCCATTGCTTCTTGGTGTAAAAGCAGGAAAATGTGTATGTCACAAAAGTTGTAGTTAACTCTAGGCAAAAACATGTTCTTTTTTGGAGGATGAATGAAAGTCTGACGATAATTCGTGTGTATTCATGAGAAAATGATCAGACGAGCAACAAATATTATTGTTCCACTTTGTCATGTATGAATGATGTTTTTTTTTTCCTTCCTAATTCTTTCAATAATTCCTTACTTTCATGGTGCTTGAATGAAAGTGCATGAGTGGCAAAATGACTGTCTTATGACGTAAAAAGTAACCATAGCCCTTCGCCAACTGAACAACAGTAATTTTTTTCCTTTTGTGTCTTTACTACTATGCTACTGTTCACTATTTTTCATCAAGTCTAGGAAAAAAGTGGAAATAATAGAAAATCTAAGAAAAAAAGTATTAAAAAAAACTAATTCCGTAATGGAAAATATGGATAATATCAACAAACTTCCAATAGTATTATGGAGATGTTAAGTTATAGGGTACAAATTCTGTATTTTGCCTGAGCCACTACTTTACAAGATGTAGTAGTTAGGCACCCTAGGCCCTAGGGAAACGTGTAAAGGGTCATGTTTGCTGCAACTTGGCAGACATGCCTGTTAAAAGTGCTTCTCAGACAGAGGAAGCCTGAAGAAATAAAACTAGATACTACGATGACAAGTCTACTGTCATGTCTTTTTTGCTTGCTACTTCAGCAATAGGTTTATGGAAGGTAAGCATATGCATTTTATGAAATTGTATTATTTTGAATAAGTAAGAAGATCCTTGGATTTCATATTAATCTTGCAACAAATTCCATCTGATTTAGTTCATCAGAGCAAGTTTAATGGTCTTGAATAAGGTTCCAGGTATCTAGGAGTAGACGGTCTTTATTTTGATAAAATCAGAACGAAGCCAAGTCGCCGCTTATGAATGTCATACAAAAAGAGGTGGACGTCGACAATCGTGTTTATGACAGTATACCCTATCCTTATCTCTTACTGTAGTTTGAAGTGTGGTTAGGAATCAAGCCCATATCTTTATACCGTGTTTGCTGGCGTTCCTTATGTATGGCTGGCACATGCTGATTACTTTTAAATTGGATCAACCGACCTTCAGAAAAACAGGTTTGCCCAATCTGACGTCATGAGTGAGTGACGTCATAATTTCTTGTGCACACCTTTCGATGATCGTTACATTTTCAGACGTCACTCCCTATACATAGTGCCTCTCAACTTAGCTCACACGTAATACCGCCCGATGCGTCGTGAGGCCCCAGGCTAAAGGTCATCACAGAAACTTGTTCAACTGGCTTTAGGTCTCGTTTCGCCATTAAAAATGGCGGTCACACCACGAGTTAAAGTGCTTTGGTCGGTGTTTCTGTGTTTAAGTTCGCTGCTTTTATTTATAAACTTCTCAGGAACAATTTGGAGTAAACCGGACAAGTCGACGATATCGCTACCTTCTCGGCAACAGCAACACCAGGATTTAAGGTGATAATGAATGCTTTGTGAACACGTCATTCTATCTGTCACAGGGAGATAGGAATCTAGGGGAGATTGGAATCAAGGTTTTTTAATGATTGTTTCTAACCCTAAAATGTCTAGTACCCGGTACAGTAAGACACGAATTCTACTATGTCATGTCCAAATTCCTTTTATAATGATAACATTTTAAAACGCCCCTTCATTTTTTTGTAGGAAGCCAGTCTCTCCTACGGAAGTCGATTTCATATCAAGGTCACAAGAACAAAGACGAAGTTAATGTATTTTCACTGCTTTCAAAGAGTGCATGATTTTGTATCACATAGTTCTATTAACTACTTGACTACAACTTACAGTGAAGCAGCATTGGGACGAAGCGACCGACCTCTGGTAAGAGCAGAGAACGCCTTGACGTCAGAATTATCGGTATCTCAACCGAATGATACCTGTATGGACCCTGTTACCAACTTCGTTTTTATCAAGGTACGGACAACACTTCACATTCAAAATTACATGCAGAATGGTGTTGACCAAAATACATCTAGGGCCCCAATGAAACATAATACAACAAAAGTAGAAGGGGATAATATTTAGTAAATGTTTATATCTACTTAAGGTTACTTTGCATTCTTTAAAGATGTTTGACGTCATCGTATGTGTGCAAACTTCGTCGTCTCGTAGTAGTTACTCTATGAATGTTTTGGTTGGTGTGTTCATTGTAGGTTCACAAGACTGCTTCATCCAGTACTGCCGTCGTCTTGCTGAGGTTCGCCTACGATCATCACCTGGTCATGTGTTATCCGCACACATCGTGGGGGATTGCTGGGTTTAGGCTTACATTCCCAAGGTACTAGTAGCTGCCACTATGGCTCATAACTATAGGAGTGAGTGAGTGAGTGAGTGAGTGAGTGGGTGATCCAAGATAAAAGATGTCTTAATCTTACTTGATCAGTATGCCTGAATTTACATTTCATAAGTAAAAGAATTACTTAGATATTTTTAAAAATGGCACCCAATTCAAACCAGAATATCTGTTACGAGCAGTACCAACGTCTCACAACAAAGTATAAGCACTGATACTTTGGTAGTAAATTTCTATGTAGCCCTGAGATACGTCTGATCAACTGCAACTTTTCTTCTTTTTTTTTCTTTAGCGGGAAGATATACACGTCCAACTGCAGTCGTTGGGAACAGCTTGGGGATCAGTACAATTTCTTAGTACATCACACCGTCTTCAACAAGACAGCGATGGACCGGGTCATGAAACCGGGCACCAAGTACATCGGAATCATGCGGGAACCCCAGAGTCACATCCGCTCCTGGTTCTTCTACAACCGCCACCATCGCATCTACAACAACCAGAGGCATGCAAATCCGCTCGGGGAATATCTCGACAACCCTGAGCATTTCGAAGATTTGGCAAGCAAACGTAAAAAACAAACGTCTGTGGGGGATAGAAACAAGCAAGCTCACGAAATGGGCTTTCCACCAGATATCCTCGACACAGAGGACACCAACATCATGGACAGGGCAATCAGGCAGCTTTATCAATCGTACACCTTCGTCATTATCAGTGAATACTATGAAGAGTCTCTTGTCATGTTGAGGCGAAAGTTCTGTTGGGATATGTATTACATACTGCACTCCGCCAGGAAGATCCACGAGCAACATAATCCAAAGAAATACATCCCCTTCACGACTAAACAGTCGGAGAATCATAAAAGAATCAACAAAATAGACTACAGAATGTACGACTTCTTCAACAGGACATTCTGGAAGAGCGTGGATGAGGAAACTGGAAGGGGGTTTTGGGAGGAAGTGGCGTACTTTAAAGACTTAGTGAAAAGAGTCAACACTCATTGCTTAGCATGTGAGAGAAAGAACTTGACAGAACCCCTGAAAGTTCCGACCAGTAAATGGAATAAGCCGTTCTCAGTCAGTAACATCGTTTGTAAAGGTTTGAGTCAGACGCCAAAAGAATGGGCCAGGAAACTGTTTTATCAGATGATACGTCGTGACAAAATCTGGAAGAAATCCTATAGAAATGCACAAGGAAACAGTTCCTCAAGCAGCTGGACAGATGTTGAAACACAATCTATCCAGTCGCTTGAGTAACTGTTTTCTTGTGTTTCTCATTACCTGGATGTATCTTCTATAAATGTTGCTTGAAAGTACGTTAAAATGTATACGTATTTGAGAGCTAAAATTCGTCCATTAAGACTATTACTTCGTCTGTTTTAATCTATCTACGTGGTCTTTGTAACGAGATCATGAATACGCAGTTAACGTTGTTGTCGTTATTTCCCGAAAAAGTATATTTTCCTAAGACAATTATTGTTGACCATGTCACATTGCATATCACGTATGTTCACTGGTATTACCACGTACTACTGTGTAGTGCTACAGTATAGTTACCAATAAATGTTGGATTTGCTTGGCTAAGATTCCGGTTATTAAGATCACAATATCATGAATGTGTAACAGGAAGATTTATGATAGTGACAGAGAGGCAGGCACCATAAGTGATTGTATCTTGTGGTTTGTAAGTGTGTCATCTACAATCCACTAAATATCATGCACAACCATCTACAGCTTCTCGAGTTATGTTGTACACATACACACATACATACATACATACACACATACACAGCCCGCTGCTGTACCGTAGGAAAACGCCAGGTAAAACATTTTTGAACTTGACATTCGTTTTCACAACCGCTGCTCACACCTAGCAAATATCATGAAGATCCATCCACAGCTTCTCGAGTTATGCTGCTGACATACATACATACAGACCACAGCCACTCCACCATGGCACAACCGAAAACATAACCTTGTCGAAGGTAATTATCTTAAATTGACAGCATGTTTTCAGACTTGTTGATACTTAGTGCACAAAACTAGTGGGCCAGTTAGTCCTCAATCTCAGTAAGTCGAGATTGTCTCAATCATGATTTTCTGACTTATTCTTACAGTCTGATTCATGTGAGCTGTAAACTTGGAGCGGCCTTCGGGTCACACCTAGTACCTTCAAGTGACCTTCGGGTCTTATTCCGTGGTAACCAACAAGTAAAAAATAAACTGGTGAGGTTAACCTTGCTAATGTCTAAAGGCGGTTTACTATGCACTACATCAGACAGTCCCACTAGCAACTTGAAGTTTTGAATGATTGGGGACTGCACGAAGCCTTTGTACTTGCCAATTGCTCAACAGCCTTAGGCGCCCATTATACATGTACGTCATGATGAAGAGATCAAACAGATCATCTAGAATTCAAAATGGCGGTCGCAGGAAAAGTCAAAATGTTGTTACTGTGCCTGATTCCTCTGACCTTTCTGAACTTCGCCGGACCGATGTGGGACCAACTGGACATGGCGATATTGATACCCCTTCAACGCCGAAATTTAAGGTGATGTTGATTTGTTCCTTCGTTCTTGAACTTTTTAATACAAAAGCAAAGCGTATACGCTTCTCTCCCCTCCCCATCTCCATTGTCTTATTGTTTTTTGACGTAGGATTTGTAGCTTGGTTATGAAATGCGCAACCGATCGTCGACAAGAACTTGGGGTAATGTTTTGCGTCACTACCCAGCCGACTAGTGTACGACACCTACCCGACTATTCCAAGATTGTTCTCAATTTGCTGTCTTAAACCTATCGTGCTACGAATGTGGCCGGGCCCTCTCTAAAAATGAAGAGAATGAAAAAAATGGCCTGGAAAAGCAATCCCAACGTACTAGTGATCTGGTTCATTGATTTTGGTTACAGTGACGCAGTGTTTGGACGTAACGGGACAAGCCTGTCGTCCAGAGACTCCTGTACGAATCCTGTCACCAACTTTGTTTTCATCAAGGTACGTACGGGTCATTTTACACAAAGGAAATTGGGCGTTTTCTCGGCACCATAATCTGATAATAAGAGTTTGCAAACAGCAAGCTACACGTGACCCCACAAAGAGGCAGTAGAACTGGTTTTGCTTTAGTAAAGTAAATACATGTTGCATGTTACCATATATCTACTAACGCCATGTAGTATATACATCATTTACAGTTTTTTTTTCGGTTTGTACATTGTAGGTCCACAAGACTGCTTCAGACAGTACAGCCGTCGTCTTGCTGAGGTTCGCCTACAAGCATCACATGATCATGTGCTTTAAAACTAAGGGAATGAAACTTACTTTTCCCAGGTAACAGATTCCTTGTTGAACACCTAGGTTACAGCACCACTTTCTTCTGTCAAAACCTCACAAAACACGATTCAATTGGATTGGAAATATGTCAAGCCACTTAAAACCTGCTGTGCCTTACAAACATCTACGAAGTATACAGTTGTAGAACCAAAATGCGATGCGTAGTGACATATATCAAGATTTCAAGATATAGAAAGGAGCATACTCTTTCGAAACGTTTCGACTTCACTTTGTATAGGATTGTACAGGACGTGATGTGGTAATGGTGAAGTTTGGAAAACGTCGTTTGAAATCAAACTGACACACGTTGACGTAACAAAAGACTATTGAAAAATAAAGTTGATGTTGATTTTCCCCATTCATAGAACGACAATATACAAGTCCAACTGCGCTCGTTGGCAAGTGTTTGGGGATCGCTTCAGTTTTATAGTACAGCACACCGTCTTCAACAAGACAGCGATGGACCGGGTCATGAAACCGGGCACCAAGTACATCGCAATCATGCGGGAACCTCTCAGCCATTTCCGTTCACAGTTCTTCTACTTTCAAAAGGCCCGCCGCTACGGGTTAACGAAAAATCCCAATCCACTGGGCACCTTTCTAGATGATCCGGAGCGTTATTCGAAGAGCGGGGAAAGAAACATGCAAGCTTTCATCATGGGTTTTCCCCCAAATCACCTAATTACGCAGGACACTAGGTTCATGGATAGTGTAATCAAGCAGCTTGGCGAATGGTACACCTTTGTCATCATCAACGAATACTACGAAGAGTCTCTTGTCATGTTGAGGCGGAGGTTGTGTTGGGATTTGTCCGACATACTGCACTCCACCAAGAGGATCCACAAGCAACACATTCGAAAGAAAAACATACCCCTCACGGACAAACAGTTGGAGAATCATAAAAGAACCAACGCATTGGAGTACAGAATGTACGACTTCTTCAACAGGACATTCTGGAAGAGCGTGGATGAGGAAACTGGAAGGGGTTTTTGGGAGGAAGTGGCGTACTTTAAAGGCTTAGTGAAAAATGTCAACACTTATTGCTCCAAACGTAAGAAAACGAAACAGTTTAACGTTCCGACCAGTAAATGGAGTAAGCCATTCTCGTTTAATAGTAACTTCTGTAAAGGTTTGCGTCGGCAGCCACAAGTATGGGCCAAGAAATTGTTTGATCAGATGGTACGCGGTAGTAAAACCTGATAGAAACCTTCTATATATATGTTGTATGAAAGTAAACCGGATGGTTAGAAATGTACCTGAGTGCTAGAATTCCCTACTTATTACCTTCGTCGAGTAGGTTATGTATTAGGTACACCATATATAGGGGTAGACGATTTTTAAACCAGTTATAACTCGGGGTGTGGTGCATGTTTTACATATATTTTTATATGCTTTATCCTATACATGCAATTTTACTAATATATCGGTATGATCAAAGAAACAACTTGTTATGTTACTGAAAAATATTTTTTTACCTCAAAGTGGCAAAGTGGTCTTGTGGTTAGGGTTGTTAACTTAAAATCTAAAAATAAAAGGTTATGGGTTCGAATCCCGAGCGGGCCCAAATGCTGTGCCTTTGGGAAAGGCACTTTACGCCTATTTTCCCCACTCGACTCAGGTGAGGACCTTGGTTCGGTAAGGGACGTCCTATCGGATGGTACGTAAAGCTGGAGGTCCGGATCCCCTGTTTGAGGAGAATCACACCTCGAGCACGTTAAAATAAAACCCACCACATTTGTAGAAAAAAGTATTGGTCCATCCCGGTGTAACCGTATTAATCTGCTCTGACGCAGCTTGTACGTTCTGTTACAGTAGAAAACTAGTGTGTTATGGATACACGAAACAAACTTCCACGTTAAAGTTGAAAAATCAAACCCCGTAAAACGCTAGTTCCCGTATTTTGGTAGACAGATTAGGGCTTTAGCGTCATTATAGAGACGTCGCCCCTCAACTTAATGCTCGAAAAAACAGTCGACCCCCCTCCCTTGTCACTGCCACTCACGTGGCACTTATATAATTATCTTGAAAAATTGACTGGAAAATATTTTAACAAGGTGGGACTGAATTAAGAGACAAACAAGCTTGTCGTCAAAATGCATGTAAATGGGCCATGTCAAGACCTCATCATCTTAAATTGACTGCATGTTTCCAGACTCGTTGATACTTACTGTAAAAAACTACTGTGTTAAGCCAATGAAGATAACCTTGCTTAAAAGGCGGTTTAACGGTTGTATAACACATTAGACAGTTCCATTACCAATTGGAATCTTTCTTTGAAATGAATTATTGGGGACTGTACGGCGTTTTTGTGTTTACCAATAGCCTTAGGCAACCGATTATGATGATTATATCATTAAACGACAAATACGTCATCATGAAAAGGTCAAAAGAGACCGAGAGCGAGATTACTAGAATTCAACTGAAAATGGCGGTCGCTGGTACAGTCAAAACATTGTGGTCAGTGTTCCTGTGTCTGATCTTTCTGGTTCTGTATGTGAACTTCGCCGGACCGACGTGGGACCAACTGGACATGGCGATATCTACACCCCTTCAGAAACAACGCCGAAATTCAAGGTTGGTTCCTCCTTTGTTCTTGACCTTGACAAAGGCAAAGCGTTTACGCTTCTCTCTCCCCTCCCCATCTCCATTGTCTGGCCTTTGTCGTCTTAGGACTTGAATAAGGTGCGGTGGCATTCGTTGTAAGATTGTACGATTTTTTGACGAAGGATTTTCAGCCTGACAGGACTTTCGCCGATCATCGACAAGGATATACGGCAACCTTTTACGTCGCCAGGCAACCGACTAGTGTACGACAGATATCCGACTGTGCCAAGATTCTCTCAATTAAGCCTATGGTACTACGAATGTGGCCAGCCCTCTCTAAAACAGCTAAGTACTAGAATGAAAGAAAAATACAGACGAGGCATGAAAACCCAGTTGATCTTGTTCATTAATTTTGGTCCCAGTGACGCAGTGTTTGGACGAAGTAGCCGACATGACCTACATCTGGCAGCGGCAGAGAATTTGTCATGCCTTACATCGGAACTCCTGACAATGCAACGTAATGGAACAAGCCTGTCGTACAGAGACTCCTGTGCAAACCCTGTTACCAACTTTGTTTTTATCAAGGTACGTACGTACGATGTTTTTTTTTATCGAGGCACGTATATTCCATTTTACACAAAGGCACGGGAATGTTAAACGCTTGTTTCGGCGTATCAAAAGACATATCTGAGGTGTGGGGTTCATTTACGTCATAGTGATCATCAATCATGTTCACACTAGATGACAATCTTTGAGCTACGACCAACGAGGTAGCTAGCAGAATGTGTTCTGGCCATGGCACAAAGATAGTAATTTCTCGGCACCATAATCTGATAATAAGAGTTCACAAAGAAGCTTACGTGTAACTTGAACAAACGGCCGCTAGCTGCACACAACCCCACAAAGATTCAGAAGCAGTAGAACTCGTTTTGCATTTGTAAAAGTAAATACCTGTTGCACGAGAGGGGTATATCTACAGCTACAAGCTTCGTGGTACATACATCATTAAATATTTACAGTCTCTGTTTTTCGTGCGTGCATTGTAGGTCCACAAGACTGCTTCAGCCAGTACTGCCGTTGTCCTGCTGAGATTCGCCTACAAGCATCACATGATCATGTGCTTTCCACGTAATTATAAGGGAAGCGCTAGATTCACTCTTACTTTTCCCAGGTAACAGATTTCTTGTTGAATAGTCCACATCCAGGTTACCGCATTGCGGTTTTTTTTCAAAACTTTACATACTAGTAAACCTCTATTTGATTGGATTTGACAATTGTCAAGCCAATTGAGACCTGTTTTGTCTTACAAACATCTACACAGTTGTAGTACCAAAGTGCGTTGTGTAAAGATATATAAAGATTTCATAATATAGAAAGGTGTATACTCGAATGACAGCGTGAAACGTTACGACTTCACCATAGAAAGTAAAATATTGGTAATCATAAAGTTTCAAATAAAACTGACCAACGCTGACTAAAAGCTTACTGAAAGTTGATGCTGTTTCCCCCCTTGATAGCACGGAGATATACAAGTCCAACTGCAGTCGTTGGAAAGTGCTTGGGGATCACTTCAACTTTATAGTACATCACACCGTCTTCAACAAGACAGCGATGGACCGGGTCATGAAACCGGGCACCAAGTACATCGGAATCATGCGGGAACCTGAGAGCCATTTCCGTTCACAGTTCTTCTACCGTCACCAGACTCGTCGCTATGGGCTAAAGAAACATCCCAATCCACTGGGTGCCTTTCTAGACAACCCTGAACATTATGAGCAGATATGGACGAGAAATCTATCGTGGAGTGGGGAAAGAAACAACCAAGCTTTCATTTTGGGTTTTCCTCCAGATCTCCTAGCTACGCAGGACACTAGGTTCATGGATAGTGTAATCAAACAGCTTGGCGAATGGTACACCTTTGTCATCGTTAACGAATACTACGAAGAGTCTCTTGTCATGTTGAGGCGGAAGTTGTGTTGGGATTTGTCCGACATACTGCACTCAACCAAGAGGATCCACGAGCAACATAATCCAAAGAAATATATCCCTCTCACAGACAAACAGTTGGAGAATCACAAAAGAATAAACGGTATTGACTACAGGATGTACGACTTCTTCAACCGGACATTCTGGAAGAGCGTGGATGAGGAAACTGGAAGGGGGTTTTGGGAGGAAGTGGCGTACTTTAAAGAATTAGTGGAAATAGTCAACACTTATTGCTCCAAAAGTAAGAAAAAGAAACCTCTTGTAGTTCCGATCAGTAAATGGAATACCCCATTCTCAGTCGATGACATCTTTTGCCAAGGTTTGAGTCAGAGACCAATATCATGGGCCAAGAAATTGTTTCATCAAATGCTACGCCGTGATAAAATCTGAAAAAATCTCTAGCAGGCCCCATTGTTGTGCCCTTGGGAAAGGTACTTGACACGTAATTCCTCACTCGACTGGACATACTTATCGAGTATGTGTCGAGTATGTGTCCTGTAACGCTAGTTCCCGTATTTTGGTAGAACAGGCGACACTTTAAATCCGGAACAACACTTTAGATCCGGACAACTTTGATTATTAAGACATAATCATAAGTGTGAGAAGGAAACTTAATATTCTAGATTATCACATACTACATGATAACAATTACGTCTACTAGGTAACATTGGTAGGTCCCGGTGGACTAGATCAGTTCTGCAGAATTCTGCATCGGAGCGCAATTTAAAGTGTTGTTCCGGATTTAAAGTGTTGTTCCGGATTTAAAGTGTCGCCTGTTGTAGACAGATTTCATATCGGGGATTCCCCTCAACATAATGCTCTGAGAAGCAGCCCCCCCCCCCCGTCACCGCCACTCACTTGGCTCTAATATGATTACCTTGAAAAATTGACTGGAAAATATTTGAACAAAGACAAACAAGCTTTCATAAAGCCAAACATACGTATTGTCATCGAAATCCATGTATATGGAGTATGTCAAGATCTAGAATTGATAGCATTGTTTCTGGACAAACACAACAAACAATGCTGCGTTTAATACAGTAACACATCAGACAGTTTTAAGTTTTCTTTGAACTGAATTATTGGACTGTACGAAATCGTTGTGCTTGCCAGTTGTTCCACATCCTTAGGCAACCAATTACAAGATAATTAGACTACAAATACGTCATGATGAAAAGGTCAAAGAGACCAACAGCGACAAATCAACTAAAAATGGCGGTCGAAGGACAAATGAAAACGTTGTGGTCGGTGTTCATGTCTCTGATCTGATAGTCGTTGCAGTAATGCGAAGCTGGTGTGTTACGCCGAAGGGCGGTTATACCGGCTATATAAATACAGATACAGATACAGAGTAACTCATAATGTTCTTACCTTGTGATTTATATGTGACTTAGGAATTAATAAACATCATTGAGGACAATGTTTGCTAATTAGCACCTTTTCGATATACACAATATAAACACAAGACAAGAGAGAGAGAAGACAGACATTATGATTCATGTTTACAAAAAAAAAACGCCGCCTGGAGACCTTATCAAATTCTGCACTCACTGGCCTCCAAATTAACAGGTTGTTCTGGTTCTGTTGTGTTATGTCAGTAATGGCCATGGCGGCCACCATTACTCGTGTTAGAAAAGCGTTTGTTTTTCTATCCTGCATGACAATCCTCGCCACTTGCTTCTGGATTGGGGAGTTGAGAGTCGCTCAAAGGTAAAATGTTTAACATCATTTTTAACATACGATGTGACCCTGAAAGATACTGACAGTTCCATTAGTGATCGAGAAAAATAATAACTAATGTGGTCAGCCCTCTCTAAAACAGCTAAATACTAGAATGAAAGAAAAAGTGTCGAGGCACGGAAAAGCAATTCCAACTAGATATCTCGTTCATCAATTTTGGTTACAGTGACGCAGTGTTTGGACGAGGTAGCCAACATGATCTCCATCTGACAGCGGCAGAGAGTTTGTCTTCCCTGACATCGGAACTCATAACAACGCAACGTAATGGGACAAGCCTGTCGTACAGGGACTCCTGTACAAACCCAGTTACCAACTTTGTTTTTATCAAGGTACGTACGGGCCATTTTACACAAAGGCATGCGAATGTTAAATTCTTGTTGTGGGCGTATCATAAGGCATATCTGAGGTATGGGTTCATGTAGGTCACAGCGATTATCAATCATGTTCACACCAGATGACAAGTTTTGAGCTACGACCAACGAGGTAGCTAGTAGAATGTGTTCTGGCCATAGCACAAAGATAGTAATTTCTCGGCACCATAATCTGATAATAAGAGTTCACAAAGAGGCGTATGTGTAGCTTGAACAAACGGCCGCTAGCTGCACCCAACCCCACAAAGATTCAGAAGCAGTAGAACTCGTTTTGCATTTGTAAAAGTAAATACCTGTTGCCCGAGAGGGGTATATCTACAGCTACAAGCTTCGTGGTACATACATCATTAAATATTTACAGTCTCTGTTTTTCGTGCGTGCATTGTAGGTCCACAAGACTGCTTCAGCCAGTACTGCCGTTGTCCTGCTGAGATTCGCCTACAAGCATCACATGATCATGTGCTTTCCACGTAATTATAAGGGAAGCGCTAGATTCACTCTTACTTTTCCCAGGTAACAGATTTCTTGTTGAATAGTCCACATCCAGGTTACCGCATTGCGTTTTTTTTTTCAAAACTTTACATACTAGTAAACCTCTATTTGATTGGATTTGACAATTGTCAAGCCAATTGAGACCTGTTTTGTCTTACAAACATCTACACAGTTGTAGTACCAAAAAGTGCGTTGTGTAAAGATATATAAATATTTCATAATATAGACAGGTGTATACTCGAATGACAGCGTGAAACGTTACGACTTCACCATAGAAAGTAAAATATTGGTAATCATAAAGTTTCAAATAAAACTGACCAACGCTGACTAAAAGATTACTGAAAGTTGATGCTGTTTCCCCCCTTGATAGCACGGAGATATACAAGTCCAACTGCAGTCGTTGGAGAGTGCTTGGGGATCACTTTAATTTTATAGTACATCACACCGTCTTCAACAAGACAGCGATGGACCGGGTCATGAAGCCGGGCACCAAGTACATCGGAATCATGCGCGAACCTGAGAGCCATTTCCGTTCACAGTTTTTCTACCGTCGCCATACTCGTCGCTATGGGCTACAGAAACATCCCAATCCACTGGGTGCCTTTCTAGACAACCCTGAGCATTATGAGCAGATATGGACGAAAAATCTATCGTGGAGTGGGGAAAGAAACAACCAAGCTTTCATTTTGGGGTTTTCTCCAAATCTCCTAGCTACACAGGACACTAGGCTCATGGATAATGTAATCAATCAGCTTGGCGAATGGTACACCTTTGTCATCATCAACGAATACTACGAAGAGTCTCTTGTCATGTTGAGGCGGAAGTTGTGTTGGGATTTGTCCGACATACTGCACTCAACCAAGAGGATCCACGAGCAACATAATCCAAAGAAATATATCCCTCTCACAGACAAACAGTTGGAGAATCACAAAAGAATAAACGGTATTGACGACAGAATGTACGACTTCTTCAACAGGACATTCTGGAAGAGCGTGGATGAGGAAACGGGAAGGGGGTTTTGGGAGGAAGTGGCGTACTTTAAAGACTTAGTGAAAAGAGTCAACAGTTATTGCTCCAAGAGTAAGAAAAAGCTTAAGAAACCTCTTGAAGTTCCGATCAGTAAATGGAATACCCCATTCTCAGTCGATGACATCTTTTGCCAAGGTTTGAGTCAGCAACCAATATCATGGGCCAAGAAATTGTTTCATCAAATGCTACGCCGTGATAAAATCTGGAAAAATCTCTAGCAGGCCCCATTGTTGTGCCCTTGGGAAAGGCACTTGACACGTAATTCTTCACTCGACTGGACATACTTATCGAGAGTATGTGTCCTGTAACGCTAGTTCCCGTATTTTGGTAGACAGATTTCATATCGTGGATTCCCCCTCAACATAATGCTCGGAGAAGCAGTCGCCCCCCCCCCCCGTCACCGCCACTCACTTGGCTCTAAAATGATTATCTTGAAAAATTGAATGGAAAATATTTGAACAAAGACAAACAAGCTTTCACAAAGCTAAACATACGTATTGTCGTCAAAATCCATGTATATGGAGTATGTCAAGATCTGGAATTGAAAGCATTGTTTCTGGACAAACACAACACACAATGCTGCGTTTAATACAGCAACACATCAGACAGTTTTAAGTTTTCTTTGAACTGAATTATTGGACTGTACGAAGTCGTTGTGTTTGCCAGTTGTTCCACAGCCTTAGGCAACCAATTACTAGATAATTAGACTACAAATACGTCATGATGAAAAGGTCAAAGAGACCAACAGCGACAAATCAACTGAAAATGGCGGTCGAAGGACAAATGAAAACGTTGTGGTCGGTGTTCATGTCTCTGATCTGATAGTCGTTGCAGTAACTCATAATGTTCTTACCTTGTGATTTATATGTGACTTAGGAATTAATAAACATCATTGAGGACAATGTTTGCTAGTTAGCACCTTTTAGATATACACAATATAAACACAGAGAAGGGGGATACGAGAGAGAGAGAAGACAGACATCATGATTCATGTTTACAAAAAAAACAACGCCGCCTACAGACCTTCTCAAATTCTGCAATAATTTGCCTCCAAATCAACAGGTTGTTCTGGTTCTGCTGCGTTAGGTCAGTAATGGCGGCCAGCATGGCTCGCGTTTGGAAAGCCTTTGTTTTTCTATCCTGCATGGCAGTCCTCGCCACTTGCTTCTGGCTTTGGGAGTTGAGAGTCGCGCAAAGGTAAAATGTTTAACATAATTTTTCTTAACATACGATGTGAGCCTGAAAGATACTGAAAGTTCAACTAGCGATCGAGAAAAATAATAATCATCTGAAAGCGTACATAAGACGTGCATTATGCTTATTACCATGATATTAGACAATAATCAGTGAACAAGGTCTGCAATACACAATATGAGGGTCAAAGTAGCCCAGAATTCGAAGGCGCTTGAACTAGCACTGCTGAAAATGTGACCATGCCATTGGTCTTCTCTGTTACGCAGCGACACGTTTAACTTCGTGGCTGTCCCCCTTTTAAAAAAAAATTGTTATTCATCATTTTTTACAGGAAATCATCTGGTGTCAGATCTTCGTTGACTTCTGTGGGACGGGGTACCACAAACCACCAGGAGAAGTTCAGTGGAGACTCCTGTACAGTTCCTGTCACAAACTTAGAGTTTAGTAAGGTGGGCTTTTGGTCACAAACTTAATGTTTAGTAAGGTGTTCCTGTAAACTTAATGTTTATTAAGGTGGGCTTTTGTTCCTTTAACGCTACATTTAAGTAGACAATAGCTGACACCACTTGCTTACCGCTAACAGCGTTTTTTTTAGGTTGACGACATTGTGTCAGAGAGAACTGCCAATATTCTACTGAGGTTTGCTTACAACCATCACATGGCTATCTGCAATCCGATGGGGGCTGACCATCTTCTTATACATTCGGGGTAAAAACGATTACATCAGTCACTAGTTACAATAGCACAGATAATGCATGACAAAAATACTTATAATATGGTAGGGACAGATGGAACCCACCTTACTATCTATATTTTTACAGATTTGACAATTTCTTTTGTTTCACCCTTGGGTCAATGGGCGCCGCCTTGTTGGTTTGTGACGTCATGGGTCGTCCATCTTGTTTGTTGTTACTTTTGAGCCATTGATAGTTGACAAGGAGATTTACTTTTGTTTACTAGGATATACAAGTCTGACTGCCACCAGAATGAGGGGAAGAGCAACACTATCTTAATCCACCGACCCATGGCACCTGGGGACACCTACATTATTGGCACCATCAGTGAACCAGAAACATCATTTCTTTTGCAGTTCTTCGACAAGGACAATCTTAAAGTGCTGGGGTTAGAAAATCATCCAAACCCATTCGGTGCCTATTTAGGTAACCCAGAGATATATGAAAGAAGTACTGCAAAAGGTGCTCCACAAGGTTGGGTTGGGCAAGGAAACAAGCAAGCTTTACAACTGGGTTTTCCCCCAGATCTCCTGAAGACACAGGATACTAACATCATGGACAGTGCAATTAAGCAGCTCAATGAATTGTACACCTTCGTCATCATCGGTGAATACTATGAAGAGTCTCTTGTAATGTTGAGGCGAAGGCTGTGTTTGGATTTTTCCGACATACTGCACTCCAGCACTAAGATCCACGAGCAACAAAATCCAGAGAAATACATCCCCCTGACGGATAAACAATCGGAGAATCACAAAAGAATCAACACCATAGACTACAGAATGTACGACTTCTTTAACAGGACATTCTGGAAAGGCGTACAAGAGGAAGAGGCGAGAGGGTTTTGGGAGGAAGTGGTACACTTTAGGAAATTGGTAACAGATGTAAACGAATATTGCTCCGAGGACAACGAGGTGCCGATTGTTGAGTTCCCGGCGACTAGATGGAATAGGCGACTTCTCATCAACCATAGGTTTTGTAAAGAGTTGAAGAGGACAAGTGGGAAGTGGACCAAAGAAATAATAGTTCAAGCCAAAAATAACCTTATATGAACAGACTAGTATCTTTGTAGCCAAGGTCGGTAACATAAATTGCATTACATTATGGCCTTAATTAAAATGTGATGTTGAAAAAGAAAACTAGTTTAAGGATCCTCGTCGTATCATTCAGGAAATGTATCTGGTTAGGTTGTCGAAAGAAAACACGAAACCATTGAATAAAAACTCCTCATTTGCTTTATGCCTTTTCATGTATTCTTTCATAAGTCATGGAGCATCCTTCGTGAAGTTAAACACACTAGGGCAGATAGCTGTTGACAAAGTCGACTACGTTCAGGGCCAAGCTGTAGATTTTGTCAAGTAACCAGTAAAACACATTGAGTCGAACAATGGTGCGCGTAAAGGAAGACATGGCGCCGTCTGCATGGAACTCATTCTCATGAGAATCCAAGTTCTGCTGAGCAGTACTCTCTTCCTTGCCGCCGCCCTGGTCGTGTCGATGATGGAGTTTCTCGATGTTGTCCACCGTGGCACGAACGCACCCTTCTGGTGTCTGCACATCTAGCTTCTTTCTTTCATCTTTCTCGGATTCATCCGCCGTTTGTAGCTTCAGGAACATCTCAGATGCCTGGGATGATTGCCTGCGAGGAATGACAATGTCTTCCTTTCTGTCGGCCTTCTTGTTTGCGTCTTGCTCAAGCTGTTGGACCGTTTTACGTACATCGCCACAGTGTGTGTTAGCTACAGAAGTAGCTGGCTGTGGGGTTGACAGTGTTTCTTCTGTCAGACTTCGGGTATCGGGTAACGATCGGCTGGACAATGGCATTATCTTAGCAGACGACTCAAGAATCTCATAGCAGGTGTTTGACAAAGTTTGACTGATGTCGTCATCTTTGGCCTCCAAGGTATCGTGTACATGTTCCTTTTCCAGATAAATTTTCCTTTCTGAGGAAGATTCGGCTGAATCTCCGGCAGAATGTTTCTCTTCTCTACCGAGAGGGCGAGGCAACACTAACGTCCCTTTGCCGGAAAACGCTTTGTCGCCCTCTTCCGCCATCTTAGCCTCCAGTTGTTTCCTGATGTCGGCCACCGACCTGTCTTCTAGAGTCTTCTCGTCGTGCTTGCTGTTTGGTTCCATGTGTTTCACCTTCACCTCAAGTGTAGCCTTTTCGACCATCTTCTTACGCAGGTGTCTGAAAGCCTCCCTCGTCAGTTCAATGGCAGTGTCTCCCGAAGTCGGGACGTCTGCTTTCTTCACTGTCTCTCCGGACAGTCGGTCAATAGCTTCCATGATTCTAGGTGACACCGCTTTCGTACCTTTATTCTGGCTTGCATACTTTACGGCCGTGCTGGGAGGTCTGCTGGAAGATGGGCCATCGAGAAAGGGGTTTCTGTCAATCTGCTGTTCCAACAGTTGTCGCATGGCGGCTATTTTTGAACCAATGACAGTCGAAGTTCCTGCTGATGATATAGCCACATCGTTAGTAACTTCTGAGCTAACTGCACCTGTCTGTTGTGTCTGTTGTTTGTCAACCACACTGGTGCATGCTGTTGATACTTGCCCAGAAACCCTCGGTGGCTGAATGACGCCATGTAGTTCTGCTTCTAGCCGCTCTTTGGCGCCATCAAGCAGGTTTTGGATGAACCCCTCCACCATGTGTCGATTTTTCCTTGTCTCCGACCACCTGTTGTGGACCAGATCATTAGTAACTTCTGAGCCCTGTAGTTCTTCTTCTAGTCGCTGTGTGGCGCTGTCGATCACGTTTTGAATGAACTCCTTCACCATGTGGTGAGTTTTCTTTGTCTCCATCCACCTGTTGTGGACCAGATCATTGGTAACTTCTGAGCCCTGTAGTTCTTCTTCTAGTCGCTGTGTGGCGCTGTCGATCACGTTTTGAATGAACTCCTTCAACATGTGTCGAGTTTTCCTCCTCTCCGTCCACAAGTTGTGCAGCTCGTCCATGAAAACCCGATCGATCCTCGGCTCCCTTTGAGCACGTCTGGCCTGGCGCCTCTCTAGTTCTACCTCCACATGAGACGGCACCAGCCCAAAGTACGGGCAGGAGGGGGAGACCACAAAATTAGCGGGTGGATGCGAGCAGACCTTACGGATAGGTTCGGAGTAAGGCCTGCGGAGGAGAGAAGACGGCGCCTTGGATGGCGACATTTTTCCTTTCGGCACTTCGTTTAAAGATTTACTGAAGGGTGTCATGTTGCCATTTTCAGAGGAGCCCCCGAAGCTTTGTTTAAAACGTGCCACTTGGTTATTTACAAGCTTGTACAGGCGCTGTGCAGGGGGGGTGGACAGGTACACTGGGTTTGCCCCTGTCGGCTGTGTGGCTGCAGTATAGGCAGGCTCAGAAGGTGGCGCTTCTGCTGTGACTGGATTCACAGGATGGCGGTTGGTCAAATCAGAATCGTCGTCTTCGCTGTCCGAGTACCCAAGCTCTTTCAGCAAAGCTGGAAGAATCGTTTCATAATTCAAAGGATAGATGCTAATATCGTAACATGTTAACTTTTCAAAAGTGACATACACTTCTAGTGTGATACTTGAAGTCTAAACTCCATTGACCAATAGATGCCGGTGCGATTTAATTCAATTTCATAGAGTACAGTGACAGAATGATCGGCAAGACGATAGCTGTCGCTTCAACAGGAAGAGGAAGAGAACAGCACATATAACCAGCATTTGTCTCACCTTCATCTGGAATATATTCCGTGACTTTATCTTGTAGTTCTTTGTTGGAAGCCATGGAGTCGAGACCGTAGCGATCACCGGCACAGTTTACTTCCACTGAGCCAGACGAATCCTTGTCTTCAAGGTCATGGCTGTTGTCATGGTGATCAGATGGACACTTCCATCCGCCCGGAGGTAGGAGGGTCTCCCAGTCCACCTTGATGCTAGACGGTAGTACTGTGGACGGACAAATGTAAGGGCGGAGTGTCAGGACCGGAGAATGGGAACTCTGTACTACTGCAGGATGGTACACCGTAGATAGAACGGGTGTTCTCTGTGAGCTCAGGAGTTCCGTGTTCGAAGGACCTGTTCTAGAATCGATCTATAGAGTCTAGAACGTAACGGTTATCATAAGATACATCAAACAATCTTCTCAAGCCTGTAGTAGCGTGTTTTGCTTTATTTTGTCTGGACGTAGTTTTTGAGACGTAGCTATTATTAAATGTGCTTTCTTTGGGGTTAACGTTAGGCACATTGGTACATTGGAGATTGTTGCTCACGCTTACATCGACGTTTGAAGTTTTAAACTTCGGCGCTCTAGCTTTACAAGTTTTCTACACAAATGTGCTGCAGTGCTGCACATCTGCCATCCTTAGCCTTCTACAGGTTAAACTCCTTGACACTTTGCGAGTCTTTAGCTAGATATAAATTGATTTGACCTGGTGATATCTTCCCTAAAACGCGTATAGTATTCTAGAACAACCCATAGCAACATAACAATCCATTACGATATCGTAAAGAATACCTGGGTACAAAGTGCATATAAACTCTAAAAAAAATAAACTCTATTTTTTTCTTAATGTTATTACTATGAAATAAAGTTGCAAGAGACTTCAGTAAAATGCTATACTAATTAAAGGTGCGAACCTTTTCATACGTGAAGCAGGGTTGAGTGCATTGTAAATTCGATTTTCTAGTCTATTCATTTGGAGTTATATAGGACAACTTACCAATTAATCTGAAAGTTTGGCAGAATAATTGATAAGCTGTCAGAGAGTGTTCAGCATCATATTTCAAAAAGGTGACATAGTTGATAAGTGATGGGGCACGTCAGAGTGGATTTCAGTTTTATCTTTTCACGTACTTGTACAGTAAGTTATATGTAACACCATGGCATATTTTGGGGTCAATAAACCCGGAAGACAGCCGATCACCTATGTGAATGTGTTGAAAACAGACACTAATGGACAGCTATGAAAGACAGGAGCCTCCGGGCTGCCAATGCTGATCGAGTGGCAGAGGAGAACTGGCACTCGGCACAAGTCAACTTAAGTCAAGTCAAGAACTTTTGTGGAAAGCTCTACCGAACGTAAGCCATTAGCTAGAGAGCTTTGGTGGGGTTGTTCACATTATTTTATAATGCATGAGGCGCCGCATCCTCAGCCATGCAAACGCAATTAACGTGGCTTAACGTTAGGTTTGTTTCGACATGCTACGAAAAGCTCGAACAAACGTCAGCTATTGGCTGAAAAAAGTACTGTCTATTTCGTTCACACCGGCACCATGTAACGTTATGTGGCGCCATGCAAGGTCCTTTATGCCATTTCTACGTAACTATATATGATGCAAACGTACTTAGGTTTGTTTCGACATTTTGTGGAAAGTTTGAACCAACTTTAAGTTATTAGCTTGAGAGTAATGTCAAGGTCCCTTACACAGTTTCCATGTGTATGCGGCGCCATGTAGTGGTCTAGACAGTTTTCGAAAAGCTTGAAGTAACGTACTCGTAAACTATTTGTTTTAAGCATTGCTGGCGTCGTTAAGTGGTGCCATGTAACGCACTTTTTTCGATTGAGACTAAGGTTACAGCGGAAACCCACGCAAAGTAACGTTACTTACATTGGAACTGAGCCAAAAACTCTTCTGTGTCATCTTCTGACTCCTGAGCTTCCATGTCGATGACTTTTTCTTCTAAAGTGAAGAAAGTTTCTGGATCAATGCACGGAGCACTAAAAACAAAATGCGTGCGGTAACTACGGTACTAAACGTGTTTCACCATTCTAGAACGTCGCTAACTATTGGGCTTTGTGGTGACCATGACAACAGTCAGTCCATGACCTCAGTTGACACGACGGATGAAACAGAAATGTGCAGCATACGCCAGGGATTATGTGGATCTGGTGGTACATCGTCTTTTGGGAATTCGCTAGCATGATACCTTTCACAAAAAATCAAACTTGAAGCGTAATGCTTGACAGGTAACTTTTTCTATAGCTAGCTGATAGTGCAATGCGGCGTAGCTACAATTCATTTTCAGCCAAGCCCACCAGGTCACCCCTACTCCAAGTCTTGATATCTATGTTGGTTTCGTTTACCTACAGACGTTTGATACCTGAGAGTAACAGCTGAAGCGCTATGCCTGGCTTTACGTCTCCATTTGAATGGAAAGAAAAAATAGCAGGTACTCTATGTGTCTTCTCAATGCTCATCGACTTTGTAAAGCTTCCGCAAGAATTCGGTTGATTCCATACATTGCTTATCTGGGATCATCTATGTGTATGGCAATTTTATTCACTACATTCCATTAATCAATTTCTAATCAGCGTAGAGCATGCCGTATTTCATTTGGGATGCCGGGATCTTTGATTGAACGCCGACATAATGTGCTGGATTCAATTTCAATCCTTCCATCAATTGAGTCGGACACGGTTCATAGTGTGATATTCATTATAACAAATGGCAATGTGGTAACGTCTGATAAAGAATGGCGTGCACGTAAAGGTGAACTAAATTACTCCCATGCATCACACTGTGTAAAATTCACACGTAATCCGCTACAGATGGGACTATAGATAGGAAATGTCAACTGTGAATGGGCTAGACCATCGGCAAAATTCAGGGGGGGGGGGCAGACTAAATGTATATGTTAAGATCCTTACTACATCTCTGGGTGTATAGGGTCGGTGGCCATCTCTGTTTCTATAGCCCTTGAGAGTGACAAACAGGTCACTAATGTAGGAGACTACTCTACTGGAAGTGGAGTGTGTTCAACTCCCATGCACTCAAGTGCTCATCAAGTCTTTTCAAGTCTTTGGTGGTATGACCCGGCCAGGGTTCGAACCCCTGACCTTCAAAATGCAATACGAACACTCTACCCCAAGGTCATTGCAACGGTTTTGAAAGTAATACATATGGTAGGTCACAATTCGTCGTCCACTTTCTTGACCTTGAGGTTCTTGGGATGACAATGTCCGTTTTTCTGTTGGCACATGAGGTTTTCCAGGTTCTTTTCTCTCTTGAAGACGTCGTACAGTAGTTCTTCCCCGATGTCCCCGATGTACATAAAACACATCTCATGCAGCCTGAAGAAAAATTAAACAATCACCAATACAAGTGATAAGTGTTTACAACGATTAGAATACCATGAACACATTGACATTTCAACTATTACGAGTCCGTGAATAATTCCATCAGGCTGGTGAATGGTTGAATCGCAAAGTTCTTGATTCACAACCACTTGTTTAACAAGAGCCGACGTTTCGATGACCGTCTGTCATCTTCATCAGGGCTTCAGTGCACAGTAAACCAGTCATAATTGCCCTGATAAAGATGACAGACAGCCATCGACACGTTTGCTCATGTTAAACAAGTGGTTGTGAATAAAGAACTTTGTGATTCAACTATTACGAGTGTTTGACACGCATGCATATGTGTCGCCGAATGTTCCTTACCCACCTCTGTGGCCACTTGTGCCCTAGAGCGGTGACCCCTGGTACCTCCTTGGTCTCCAACCCCGGCCCCGAGAGCCGCTTCACTCCCTCTACCTCTTTTACACCCGTACTGAAATGTATCAATGCGCAAGGTAGGTGAACGCGTGCTGTTACCTCATCCGTTTTTTTAATGTAAAATTCTTTGTAGATAGAAAGAAGATCAAAACGATTCCGTTTTTCCATGGTATTGTAAACGGTAGCGTACATTTGGTGAATCAGATGGAAGGAGCTTACGATGGTAACAAATTCAGATTACTATCCGCAATCGCTTGTTGTCCATACCCTTTCTCACACTGACTTTAGACGCAGGCAGCAGACTTTATATGGTATATTGCTTTATATTGCTTCCATAGAAATTATTAATCTACCTATCTTGCTTATAAAATAACCCAGTAAGGTCCCTACCACTACGGTATAATTCCTCATCTTCTTTAGATGAATTCAAGGGGAATCGTAGACACTGATCTTTACAAAGAGGTCACTAGTTGTAACGCTTTCTCATTACTTTCGACTGACATGTTTCTCACCCCACGCATGTAAATTCCGTAGTTTGTTAAGACACCGCAGAGTCTCATTATAACTATGGTATAACTCTCCATGTTCTTTACACAAGCTCAAAGAAAAATCGTGTGTCTCCGGCTCGCTGCCCTCAAAATATATGTATTAGTGGTGAGTCTTTCTTATATCACTGTTGACCGACGCTGCTCCCGTACCCAACACACAAAGAGTATCCGATAAGGCGGGTTTGTAAGCTCCTTATCTTGACAAACATACGACATAATCATCTTACCACTAAAACATAATTGCCAATCTTCAAACCGTTACGTGAGAACCATAAACGCAGACATGGCGTGCTGATCATTCTCAGTTTTAACGACAGTACTAGTGAGGGTCGTTGGGTGGTTGGTCTATTTCAAATTTTACCGAAGACATGGCGCCTCGTGATTGGTCAGTTGCTATCGAATCAAGTAACTGAAGCTTAGTCTGCGTTTGTTGTACAAGGGTGGACACTAACTATGTATTATACATGTACCCTGCATATACAAAGTTTTGTGAAGAAAACGCATAGCACCTACAAAAGTTGCTATAGCATGTTGCTTAAACACTTACTCTGTCCAGTCCTCATTACAAATATTCTCCAAACCGTCGATGATTTCGGACAGCGCCAGTTCTTTCACCCCTCTGCCTTTCGGTCGGGTGGTCATCCTGTCCAGCTTCTGTGTTAACTGGACGCAAACATTCTGTCTTTTAGTTCGTGGATCTCAAAATACGGGGATAAGAGTGTGTGTGTGTATGTGTATCTGTCTGTCTGTATCTCTCTCTGTATTTGTGTGTGTGTTCATGTGTTTGTGTCTGTGTGTGTGCGTGTGTGTGTGTGTGTGTCTTTTGTGTGTGTGCCTGCGTGTGCATGCATCCGTGTATGCTCTAGGTAGATGAAGCTAAAGAGATATACCTTAGAACATGTAACATGAACTGCCCCTACATTACCTTATACCCTATTACTCTGCAGGCGTCACACCTCAGGTAGTCCGGCATGTGCACAGACTCGGACTCCTCGCTCTTCACGTCCGGCGCGGAGTAACTGATGGTCCCCGACTGTCCTAAGGTGTCTGGAGCGAGGCACGCCATCACAAATAACATGCAAAGTACAGCAACAAGTGCTTGGGGCATCATTTTAGACGATCAAGTAGGCTCTTTCAGTCAGAACGAAATTATATTCCTGCTCTGGAGCAGCCTAGTTGGAATTACGAGGGTTTGTAATTAATATTTGATTGTTTTCTGTCACAAAATTTGCCGCGCTGGACCATTACACGCCACACACGAGGGTCATTATTATTTTACAATGGGAATTGTTTTGGCGCCAATGCGGGCTGGCATATGCTGCGCAAAAATACAAAAACTCGCTGAAATGCATGGATTGTGTTACTCATCTTGTACGATAAGTAGCAATTCCTGAGGAATCCGGAACTTTTTGGTTTAAAACTGTCGGCTAGAAAATCAAAGTTTTGTCTATTTTACCCCCTTCCGCCATAATACTGCGCTCTTTTCAACGTTTGCTTTGCGTAGAGAAGAGATGCATGCCAATTTGTACTGTTCCGTGGTGTACGTAAATGAGCGTAAACTATTCTTATGCTTCCTATTCTTCAGTGTAACATTCTTGATATAGCATCCGAAACATCTCAACTAACTGCCTTGTAGTGGATTACAAACGTGACATGGGGTCTGGGCAGAAAATGGTCTTCACTGTATGTTGACGGATGACTTTAGCAGCTAGAAACAAACACGTGTCGTACGAAGAGCCCATCTCCGTTTACCAAGCTCGCCCATTTCCTCTTAATGGGATCAGTTTAATGGCACGCTTCAAGCCGATGTAATGCACGTGTGCGCCATACTTCCTTATATGGGCTTAATATTCAACCCTCATGTCATCAGTCCATTCCAGTGAGCAAAATAACATCATTAGTTTAAACGAGAGTGCATCTTTATCATTCCAAGGCCAACCGGGATGAGTAAAATACAATTTAATGTTTTCGGTATGTGCGCCAGCTGTTTAGTGTGACTTGTGTGTAACTTGTACCTGGAACTGAACACTAATGCACCCCCCACACACACACACACACCCACACACACCAACACCCCCCCCCACCCCCCACCCCCCCCACACACACATACACACAGGCATACACACAGGCATACATATTCAGTTGGGCCTGCCCTTGGTGCTGAATGCCATCCACTCACAGGCAAAGAGACTTTGAGCTGTTTACTGTGACTTGTCTGTAAAATTGTAACTGGAATGAACACTAATGCACACATACACAGGTAGGCATACATATTCAGCTGTATATGTCCTTGGTGCTGAATGCAATCCACTCACAGGTATAGAACCCTTGAGGTGTTTACTGTGACTTGTATGTACATATGTACCTGGAACTGAACACTAATGCACACATACAAAAACATGCATACATATTCAGCTGAACCTGTCCTTGGTGCTGAATGCCTTCCAATCATAGGCAGAGACTTTGAGCTGTTTACTATGATTTGTATGTAAACTTGTAACTGGAATGAACACTAATGCACACATACACAGACAACATACACAGACATGCATACATGTTAAGCTGGATCTGTCCCTGGTGCTGAATGCCATCCACTCACAGGCAAGGAGACTTGGTGCGTTCGCCCTCGAGCTCAGCTTAGATGCCACGCCTTATTTGGTTAATCTATATGATCAGGTTAAATTGTTCTCTTGTCTACTTTCATCCCCTCAAACTATCCATGAAACAGGCTGTGCGCTAACGTTATCAACCAGACAAACGCCGTCACTGATTGAAAAATTATCGTATAAGATTTGCCGATTTTGCCTCTTGTGGACGTTGAAATTCGTTAATGATGAAAAATCTTTACGACTCATCTTATAGATGTAATCAAGAGCATGCACTTGTGGTAGAAATAGAGTTAACATCATCAGCTTATGCCTATATCTATAAGCCATAAAACAGTATTTTATGTTTATTAGATTTGACATGATTTGGAAGAGCATATCAAATATCAGTTCAAATAGATATCATCTAGTAGCCGTTCTAACAGCTAAATAGACGACTCAATCGATATATGCTGCAGTCTCGCCAGAGAAAGCTGTCACCTTTTGGCACCTGTTTTTAGGGCTAACATTGTCAAGTTTACTTGGCACTCGCGGCAATTGCCAATTGCAAAGACATCGTCACCTTCACGCAGGGCGTCCCGAAATTTCTTCCGGGGGCTTATTATCTTCCACCATACTTCCCTTTCATAAGGAACGGGTTACTGCCGAACTGGTAACGTTCGTGAGTAATTGGTTTTGGCGCAGCAATATCGTACACGTGTGCACATGGCGGTACTCACCTCAACCTGAGGCAAATTGATAGGTCGTGTGAGGTGAGCGTCTAATCACATGTGTTCAACGTCGGATAACCCACTCACACAGGGATCACACATGCAGTATTCTTTACAGCTTTTCCTTATGTTCTTATAGAATCATAAAGTTCATACAGGTTGAAGCTGCAAGTAGAGAGGGTATAATAACTTTGCCATTAGCCAAGGCCTGTCTTCAAAATCATGTCAATGAGCCACTAGCGAAAGTCAGCCTTCCAAAATCATATCAATAAGCCATTAACCAAAGTCTGCCTTCAAAAATCATGTCAATGAGCCATTAGTCAAAGCCTGCATTCCAAAATCATGTCAATGAGCCATTAGTCAAAGTCTGCATTCCAAAATCATGTCAATGAGCCATTAGTCAAAGCCTGCATTCCAAAATCATGTCAATGAGCCATTAGTCAAAGTCTGCATTCCAAAATCATGTCAATGAGCCATTAGGCAAAGCCTGCCTTCAAAAATTATGTCAATGAGTAAGTATTTTGAGCGACCGTTGAGTGATCAAATATTAGACAAATAACGATTTCTTTTACGTTTTATATTTATTGTTGTCTTTTAAATCAGACTTTTGCGCCGTACATCATATTCTAATGATAAAATCAAGGGTCACACAAATACCAAATTCTGGTCACTCAACGACCGCTGTCTGGTGGAAAGTAAGCCTAAAGAATATTCTAGAGGCTCCAAAAAGTACAAGCAGTTTAATGCTAACAACTCTATTGGAAGGGGTAACTAATGTTCACAAAAGCACAGTACCCAGTAGATATAGGCAACAACTCTTCTTGAAGAATGCCATACCTCTTTTTGATCGCCTGTCCTTGATTAGTTGTTGCAGATGAACGTTGGTAAGAGGGAGCAATGCGCAGACTCGTGCTCTTCTCCTAGTCTGACAATAGATTAATCTTGTTACGTTTACTAGCGGAGAAGAGACGAATTATGTCTTCTCCAGGAACTGTGGCCCCAATTTTGCCAAAGAAATTGAAAGCTTTACGCCTGGTTTCCTGTAATTTCGCCCAGGAGCACATCCCTATAATCCAGTCGAACTTTTCTTAAGAAGTAGCGATTTACTGCGAAGCTTGTATCATGTTTGACAAATTGGTTTGAGCGCAGCCACACACCGCGTGATCGTGTCATTTTATCCTCGGGTGGTCTTTGTCATATACCTTATAACGTCAAAACGCGGAATACATATAGAGTCAAACGTAGAAAAACCACCCATAGAGAACTAGCAGCATCTTAATCCTGTTGATTTATGCATAATATGTTCTAACACGGACCAGTTATTGCCAGTCTGAGAACTGTCTGATACCATAGTGTTGGAGGCTGTGATGGCTGGTTCCCATAGTGACAGAGATTTTTTAGCTCCTATTGGACTGATTTTCATAATGATAAAAATCCTGAACTCCCATTGGTAACTCTGGGAATGGGAATGATTCTATCGAGTTAGATGTGTATCAGGCCCCAACTCGGATAGGACGCCCACTGAGCTAGCCCCTGACAGCGAGAGATTGTGGAACATAGGATAGATAAATAACAATCTCCCAGATGTCAGAGAGGTTAATAGCAAACCGGCGGTTCTGATATGATCAGAGGGTACACGAATCAAATGGGAGATTCCTAGAGATTGTAAGATCGTAACACGTATTTTTTCTTGACGATTTAGCATGGTTCTGAGATCTTGTCAAGACTATTTCATCATATTTGCATTGGTTGTTTCGAACAAACACGTTCTGTATCTGTATAGCCGGTATAACCGCCCTTCGGCGTAACACACCAGCTTTAAAGTGTAGGACATTTCCAATATTTTGGTTAAAACACTTCCTCAATTTGCAATAAAATAAATGCAAACACGGTTTTAACGTTAAAAAAAAGTAAGCACTTTTTAGATCCTTGTTGTATTTTTAAAGAAATAACGTCTACAACGTATTCATGATATGTACATGTATTATTGATGTGATAGCTTTCATCATGTTATCTTAGGTCTGGCATCAGCCACAACCTTGCCATTGTCAAGTTCGACCTTCACCTATGATTTCGCCAAACTGTTTGTAGAGGTTTGTCACGCAATAACACACGCCTTTCAAATAAGACTCGGTGACTTACTACACACAGGCTGTGACGTGTTAGCATGATTGGTTTTCCTGGAATCGCGTTAGGCTTGGCAAAGTCGTTTCTCTTTGATGTTTTCCATACAAAATGAGCGTTCAACCGGCGCGGCCAATTCTGCGTTTCTTTCTGGTACAGACAGGACTTGTTGTCTTCGTCAGAAGTACTATGGAAATGGTTGGCCGTATTGTGGGTGACAGCGGATTTAGGGATATAACTCTGGAAGGCATGATTCAAAGTCCATGATATTTGGCAGGCAGGTTACCGTTATTAAGGCCGAAGTCAAGTGCAAGTTTGGGCTTTGTGGGGGGTCCGTACGTCACGTTAGTGCACCTTTTGTGTTTGTTGCTTGTTAACAAAATAACTCAAGTATATTTAAATAGATGGTCATGATTTTTGGTACGGAGGTTACTATTGTTAAGAGCAAGGTTAAGTTCGTTAACGGGCTTCGTGGGGGGTTCGGTTGTCACTGCAGGGGGGCATTTTCATTTTTTTTGTTAACAGGATAACTTGTGTATTTGTGGATGGAAGTTAATGAATTTTGGTAGGCATGTTACTGTGGTGAACACCAACATTAAGTTCAAAGATGAGAGTCGTGGGGGTCGATATGTCCCCGTAATAGACCTTTTGTGTTTGTTTCTTTGTTTGTTCGTAGTTGAGGTGCTGATTGGGCAGTTGTCTAGATTTTTGTATGGTGTATAGGTTTAGAAATATAGATATAGTGGTGTAAGTTTGAACTTAAATGGTTTATAGGAATGTGGAAAATAAGTTATTTTGTTATTTTTTGGTTACATTGTTTTTGTCCTATATGTAGGTCAACGACCTTTAGATCTTCCCCCACCAGAGACAGCTGGAGACCCCTGCTGGGTCTCATGGGTCTTATCATGGTCTGGGATCAGATAATGTTGCTTAGATTAATAGGGGACTGTTCTGTAATTTCAGCGGGAGGAGGAAAAGGTTGGTCAGGTCATTACTTATATATGGCCAGTGGCCACACCAAGTAAATTTTATGGATGACGTCCACTGGGTAAAAAAAACAAGATGCCTACATGTAGATCTGGAATATACTAAATGTAGAAATACAAATGTTAGGACACAATTTAAATAAAAGAACACAGTGTAACAACAAACAAGCATAAAAATAATTCAACTAAAAAGCAGTAGTCGCCCTGTTCTGATTCTTTCCTTTCATCACATCTTCTCTTGTTACATTTTGCAACACTGTTGTGACACTTTGATCATAATACAGTAAATTGTATTTCTTGTAACAGTAATTTTTTGACAGTAAAACAGTCCAAAATCAAATAGCTAACATGGATGACAGCGAGTCTGTAAATCTGTGGCGAACCATTTCACAGTGTCCTGTAGCAAACAAAGGAGTACAGAGATTCTTTTGTACTCTAGACCAAATCGATTATTAAAAAGTAAAGAGTACACGTTTATTTCTCTAGAGCAATGTCCCTCTGACGAAGACTTGAGATCTCGGACCTCTAGTTTACAACTGTAATAAGGAATTTTCTTTTGGGATAAAATTAAAGCAATCAAACGTTCAAATCACTGCAAGAAGAGTAGAATTTACCAATGGTAGTAAATGCCAGTAAAGTTGGGTAATGTTTACTTTGTAAATAATACCAAAATTAACAATGGTAGTAAATAACAGTCAAGTCCGGTTATTTCATTTACTACCATTGTTAAGTCTGGTACTGTTTACAAAGTAAACATTACTCAACTTTACTGGCATTTACTACCATTGGTAAATTAAACTTTTCGTGCAGTGAATGACATTTTTATATCTAAAATACCATTTAGTGTTTTTACTCATATGAGGGCAAATCAATAAACCTTTTCGGATGACCCACTTCCGTTTATAGTAAAGTATATATGTATGATGACGATACATCTCTTTTTAGGTCAGATGGTTATTTTCATTTCTAAACTCGTGATAGTTTCTGTTTTAAAGCTGCAATGATGTATGGAGATGCGATTGTGCTGAAGCTAGTTGAATTCAAATCGGCCATCATGGCCTTAAACACGCGTAGTGTTTTCGTAAAGAGACCAATTCTCCCGGAAAGAGAGGCGGAATTTGGCACAGTTGCTACTAATAACGCGGTGACCAGTCTCTCGTGACCTAATCAGATCCTGGAAAAATTCTCCGCGGCGTGTTGATTGAACCCGGCGGCCCGCAAACACCCCCGGGCCCGCCGAAACCGGCTGGCCACGCTCACGGAGGACTGGTTACCAGGTTATTTTAAGTAGTTGGAAATTAAGGGCCGGATCCAACGTAATTTCTTTTAGAATTTCAGCCAATTATTTCAAATTTCAAATTACCACGGCCTTAAGCTTGTATGGTTAGGTGACATATTAGGTCATATACATTTTGAGAAGATTTGCCAAGTCATTATGCTTGACTTTGACCAGTTTTATGTTCCCTTATCCTGTTTTCCGGTAATCAGACGTAAAGACTTCCATTTTTCCAGGAAAGAGATTTCGGTTTCCTCTGGGAGCCTTTTACTTGGATAAGAAAATACCGTGCAACCCATTAACCTATCACAAAGGTTAAGGTACATCCTTTAAAAGGCCATGGGAACATACGGAAGGGAACACCTAAAGGAAATACAATTACGACGGTAAGTGCATGGCAGAGAAGAGTGTAATCTTGGATAAATGCTGACAAAGATGAATAAAAAAAGAAACTTGCCAACAATGATTTCTTCTGAGGGAACATAGCTACACAAGCGCCGTAGTCATACTATAATTAGCATGTGCATTCTAGCTCTTTTGCGTCCGGTCGAAGAAATCGGTGAGTGTCCGGATTTGCATCTACATTATAGGTAAGTGTAATTCGAAACGCATATTGATTTTGCACCCGGACTTCGCTTTGAAACATCCTTCCGCTTTGGCAATGATACAAACTTTAAACACTGATAAACATTTGTAATGATTAGTGTGTGACTTAAATGGATTATTGAGCTTCTGGAGCTCAATATCTTATTCTGCAACAGCCACGAAACTTCAGCGAAGATATATGGTCCTCATCAACAACTCTGGCATCACGACTGACATTAAACCAATTTTTGTCGATTTCAAGTCAAGTTTGGTTGGGAAGACTATGGATCTTAGCCGAAGATGTCTTTTGTAAACTTTTCTGACACACCAGGGTAAGAAAATTAAATGAAGCTGTAATATCCGGATATAATCCAGTTTGTTCATGCTCAGGTCTTCCGCAAGTACATCGTAAACGATTTGGATTGAACATAAACCTTGACAGTTTTCTGTGCTTCTTCTTATTTCTATTCAATGTACATTAGACACTCACTTGTCCATAGCTTACAGAGAGCACATCATATACATACTATTTACTTACAGAGATAAAAAATAAAAATGAGTGACATGACACCCTATAGATGCGTTTCCAGATGTTGCACAAATAAGAGTTGTAGTTGAATGACTCGGTTCTCAGTAGGGACTGAATAATGGTGTTTGTTGATTGAAAGAGGCGGTTGACAGAAGAGTATCACTGTTGGTGCCATCTGGCATCTTTTGCATCGAATAACCGGTAAACCGCCTTCAGGCGAAACACTTTTAGTTTTGTACAAGCTGCATTAGACTCGACTGGTAGCTGTGATCCGCTCAAAACGGATAGGGCCCCCACTATCATCAAGAAATGTGCTGTGTTCTTTAACCTGCTCGAGATGTGGCTCTCTTTAAACACTGGACCTCCCACTGTATGTCTCAACCGAAGCTAGATGCAAATTTTCACTTGAGTCGAGTGAAGAAATCGGTGTAAAATGCCTTTCCCAACATCAGTGACATGCAATGGATTCAACTCCAGAACGTTGAGATTTAAAATGTATAAACCCGAACCACACGGCCTTATGACATAATCCATGATGTATTTGAAGTTTGTTTCGGATCACGCGGAAGGATAGACCGTGGTTTCTACAGAAAACGTTTGGGGAATGAAGCAAATAGCCGGACCCATTAAGCTACTCTCTCAGGAAAGGCATGCAAGCTTGCTAAAAGCTTAGAGTCTCTACGTCAATAGAGAACTGATGTAGAACTGAGAATAAACAGCTACCATGGGTGTTGAGGATGTAGAATTGTCACGAAATCGACAGCAGGGATACATTTGCAAACAGGATACAGAATGATATAGAAGACTTTGTATATAATTGGCTGAACAGAATCACCATTTTTATGAGACGATATTGTTCCGGTACTGTGTAAGTGTTTCACATACAGGGCTTTAAGATTGTGGGACGACTTTCCACTTGTTGTGCAGTCCACGCAGTCCTTGAGGTCGTTTAAGAAGGGTCTCTATGAACATTTCCAGCTGTAGTACTTGTGCAATAGGATTGTTGTTTTTAAATACTTTTTGTAATTGTAAATTTGTAACTGTAATATGTAAAATGTTGTTGTTGTTGTGACTGTTAAGTATTGTATATATATGTATATATGTATATGTGTGAATGCCAGGAAGACTAACGGTGGACCCGGTCTGGGTCCACCGCTAATGGTAATTCAAATAAAGTTTCAAAGTTTCTAATTTGCATACGTTTTAAGTGACACTTGACGAGCAAGCTTCTTTGGGGGCGTGGATGGGATGATCCATCTTGTTTGACAGGAAATGGCGCACACTGAAAGGTTCCGTTTTCTCAGGAGAATGGACAAATAGATTGGGCCTCTGTCTGGTGACAGTTGTTCAATCGGTTTTCCTCCAGGCTTCGGTTGACTGACACGTCATAAGAAACAACATGGCAAGTTTGGATCATTTCAGATTCACCATTGACACCAAGCTTCACGGCGTATGACATGGGCACACAGTTGAGTACGTTTAAAGTTGACCTTTGTCAATAATATCTTCGAGGTAGATGCATTGAAATATAGCCTGTCACTCCGGACGATGCAGGACGTTGAAGACCTTTGACCATTGCCAAGTCGATTCAATCTTTGAACGATCGCAAACTAAGGGCCTTCTTGGGATAGCCATGCATGTGTGCTGCAAAATTCATCTGTCTTGTTACGGAAAAGGCTGTCTTAGATCCTTGTCGGCGGTTGCGTATTTTAGTCTGCTTAGAAATTCTACTGCATCAAAGTCGTGGGACGACGACCTACGACGAATGTTACCGCGCCGGAATACATGGTGTTAGTGTGGTATCTGCTTCAAATGCTAGTGCTATTTTCAAAGCTATCTATTTCTCTAAAATACTTCTGACTGTTTTCGCTGTTGCATATTGTAGGCTGTATCCTTCATATTCTACTCACGAAGTAATCATAGTAAGTGTCCAGTACCATTAGTATTAATCAATCCCGTGTTTGAACATTATACATGGTCCTTCGTGCTTTAATTTCGTTCATTCATTTCTACATCTAAATGCTGTTGCCTGCTCTTGATGCTGCCCCTTGTAGATGGCCTCATTTATTCTACTGACGAAGTAATCCCAATAAGTGTCCTACTTATCTTTGATCCTTGATGCTTTGATGCGTTATCAGGTACCCATTAGCAATGTAAATGCGTGTATGAGCGCATCATATGCCTTCCTGGATTTCGTACATATGATTAAAGCTTCATGCAACTACAGCAACAACATGTTGCTGAATGCTGAAAGCATCATCTTCGCTTTGTCTTAATATCCTTGTGTCTGAACATCATATAAGTCTTGAAGTTCCTTCTTTGGGTAAAATGGGCTATTTTCTTCCACACGTCACCAACATGCTTCTCTGTATACGTTTTCATATATAATAGATGATTGACTGATCTGCTGTTTTTCACCCAGAGTTCTTTGCGCGGGCGTCATTATAGCCGCATTAGACTATTTACTCAGACTCAGCAGATTCCCGCATCTCAGCGTTTTTCTCTCCCAAAACTTTCATCGTTTTGACGTCCGTTTGTATTTCTGCGAGCCAGCTAAAAAAAGAGTGGACATGGCACGTAACGCGAACATGACTTGGTCAAACATGTCGTTCGCTGATGATTTTGTTTCGCCAAACGCAACCGCGAGCTCGACTGTAGATTCGGGTTGGAGCAGATACCAACACGGCTACCCGGTTACCGCTCTGTATATCCTAGTCTACAGTTTGGTTTTTATCCTATGTATTCTCGGCAATCTTGCAGTTTGCTGGGTGGTGGCCAAAACACGGCAGCTGCACACCGCCACGTTTTACTTTATCTTTAACCTGGCTGTTGCCGATCTGCTAGTAGCGTTGTTCTGCATGCCCTTCACTCTGGTGGCGCACATTCTGATCGGTAAGTCAGCAATTTTCTTCCATGTTTTATGTGAGCGTTGTAACAGGTGTGGTAAACCAAAAATTTGTAGTCATCGACTTGTCATGTTAGATTTAAAGTATTGATACCCTTGATAATCCAAATTTGTCTGTGCATGTCTTGTCTTAGATAAGATATCTTCTGAAATGTTAACAGTCTGTGATAGGTTTTTATATCCATGTCTTTTATCTAACATAACAAAAGATAACATAACATAACATAACATAACATAACATAACATAACAACATTCAATTTTTTGTGTGCATGTCATAAGCTATCTTGGTCGTCTTGTGAGATGTTAACAGTCTGTGACACCACCGATAGGTTTTTGTATCCACGTCTTTTATCTAACATGAACAAAACAAGCATTTGCCTGAGCTCTACTGAGTTCATGTCGCAAAAGCTTTTCTTTACTTAATCTTATTTGCCAAAACCAGTTAAGGTCTCAGTTTATCGGGTAAGAAAGCACCCACATGTAACATGTATTAGATTGATGACCAGACGTTCCTGGGAGGAAGATCTAATTCACAGACAAATGAATCTACGCACTGCCAAAACAAAGTCAGCTAATGTCAAGAGACAACAGGGACTAAAGATGTGTTCATGTTGCTCCCAGGGAGGTAATGGGGTGGCAAAACGCCAAACAACGTCGTCGTCTCCAAATGTCTTCGTATCTGCCCCTGCACGGGCTGATTTATCATGGGTGTGCTTAGCGATTGCGTGTATGGTACGTGCAATACTTAGTTTATGCCAGGATGAGTAGACATCGTCTGATGTTTCATTATAGAGAAGGTTACATAACGTTGATTATGTCATACAGTTACCTCGAAGAAATGCTAAAAGAATTCGAAAGATACCTGAATGTTGTTTTCTCAGTAATATATCTAGATTCACCGTTTTTTATCTTCTACTCCCCTGTTGCATTATCAAAGATGGTGTCATAATTTTCTCTTAAAATTTGTAGCTTGGGGAACGATCAAATTTTCTCCCAATCATCGTCTGCACTATAATTTCTAGATAGTAAAACGCAACTATGATTGGAAACGCACAGAGTTTGTGAGGTATTAGACTACTATAATCATGCTGGGAAATAAGATACCAAATAGTATATCAGCAAGACAGCCAGCAATTTTCCACATTTCTTGCATTAAACCCACAAAGTACTGACAGAACTGTTTACAGCGCTAGTTGTGGTTATTCGTTGTCGTTAACGCTGATAAAAGTTAGTTTGAAAATACATCAGACATTCAAATTACAGGCCTCACTATATATATCTCTTGACGCTAAAGTCTTGGTAAAGCTTTGTAATGGTTGTTTCTAAATCCATTTCGCCTCCCCGAGTACATGGCATTGGCCGTCGAGGTAGATTCCGCTCATCGTGCAGTGCCTGCTGTTGGCATTCTTACATTATTACTACGTCGAGGTAGTTTAATGGTTGGCTTATTGTATGTGCATGTTCAATGTTTTGTCCTTAATGTGCAATAAAATGGAACGTACTCTACTTTAAAACATTTTTTCAAGGTTGAAAGATGGCAAATTGCAAAGGGCATTTACAAGAAGGACTGGCAAGATGCCTAGGCTACTTCCCTTGCGCGTTGCTAATGGCCTGTACAGGGCCAGAATATGGAACCACCCAGCTTTAATGCTGGGTTTCGCGTCTTTGGTAAATTGGAAAAGAAATATGGAGGTCTGTACGTTGCTGAGTTAAGTAATACGTATACTCATACTTACTAGAATATAAATGAGCACAATGACAGTGCAATACGCCTTCGGATTTAGGGATGAGGCTGTTGCGATTTGCTGAGCGAGTTTTCCTGTCATATTTCGTTAGGTAATCTTATGTTGGCTGTTCCCCCATGCTATCGTGTAGGCCGGCAGAAAGTAGTTGAGGCGGCCAAATTGAAGGGAACTGCTGAGAGCAGCTGCCCGTGAGATCACGGGACGTTAAGAAACGATTTTGTGCACTCTGTATTCCACACGGGGATACGCGGCAGGATTTTCCTCCGTACACGGCGGTAAAAAGGGGTGAGAAGGTTTCCAGAGAGTGCGTTAGTGGGACCAATTTATGGTGCATGCAGGGGCCGATCATAATACTTAGTCCAGCTGCAAGAAAGGATAGAGAGTGTGTCTCACATCTCCTGAGAACACTATCAGCATGAAAGGTCACCTATATCCTCTCTCTATGTGACCTCTGTGATGATCAGTTCCTTCGTGCGTGTGAACATGAGCGTTTTAAAACCCTGTAAAGTTGTAAAGTTCGGCGGAGATAAAGGCCTATGGCAATAATGGCTTGTATGAAAGTTCAGTACTTTTAGATGAAGTTGTTGGGCTTTACAACTTCCTGGGTTTTGGAATTGCTTCCAACTGAACGCGGAGGTGTTTGGGAGTGTCTATGATATTCTCCCTACAGTAGATTGAGTCCGTTGAGATCAGACGCTGTCATTACGGTGAGGAGAGTGTGAATTGCCTGGTGGCTTCCTCAAGTAGCTACAACTCCCTTAAGAGCAATTTGTTTCTCGGAAAAATAAACTGACTTGTTGTACAAGATCAAGCTTCTTATGTTGGGGTCCTTTATCCGATGTTTTGTGAATTACTCGGTGGCTTTGTCAGATAGCTACAACTCCCTTAAGATCAATTCGTTTCCCGATAAAAAGAATGATTTATTGCTCAAGATCAAGCTACTTATGATGGGGATCCTTCATCCTACGTTGTGTGATGTTTCAAGATTTCACAGAATCAAAATAAGTGGTGTGTATATTGTTAGAGGGAGAAAGAAGTTCGGGTGATGTTCAAGCTTTATGCGTAATGACACTGTGAATTGAGTGGATAACCAACTGTCATTAGTGTCAAAGACATGACAGTGTTTAGATTCTAACTTTTACGTCGGCTTTAGAAGATCAGTAAAGTGGTTATTACATGTACTTTGTTGATAAAGCCCCTCAACTGTCCATAGAATACAGATTTGTGTTTGATATTCACGTACAACAAACTGCACACAATTCAATGTCTGGGAATGGGAGATGGTCATATAAAACAGTTAGTTAGAGTGGTCGCTTTAGTCTTGTTGAAATGATTTGAATCATAACTCAAATGCATGAACGAAGCCACGAGGGTGGCATTATTAAGGAAAGCACGTTTCCTCGCCACGCAAATTTACGTTACATAACATAAAATTCCTTTTAGATTGCGGCTGTTATTATAGCCTGTTGCTCAAACCTTTCTAGCGCCTAGTAATCAAAGTTTCTTTTAGACGTTTCACCACACGTAGGCAGGTAAATTCAACTAAAGCTAGACTTGCTATAAGGCAGTAAAATGAATGAATGTAGACATTTATTGCACAATAAAATGAATTGCACTTGATTGCGCAATGAAATGAACGAAGGGACATCGCTTTGAGCCTCGTTGAAATCATCCATATATATTATCAGTATTGAAACGCTTGTCCGCTAGTCATGGTGGACCTGGCGCCTTGCAATGGTAATTTCTTTTTAAAGTTGAACCACATGTTGGGTGAGATATGGCTCCTAACTAAACCCAGACTTGCTGAAAGTCAGCAAATGAACGAAGATATGATGACATACATTGGCATTCAAACGTGTAGACCTAAGTACAATTACTTGCGGCCACAAGTTACAATGGCCTGTTGCCAAAATCGACCTGGCGCCTTCCAATGGAAAGTTGTTTTTTTAAAGTTCAGCCACACGTTGGATTGGAAAAGACAACTAAAGCCAGGCTTACATCGAAATGAGAGAAAGTGTACATTTGAACCGGAAAGGTCGTTAGTATTCACTGTCTGGGACTTACCAGAAGGGCGATGTAAAAGGGCACTTCCACCCGAGTTTCCAGACATCTTAGGCAAAATAGCTGAGAGACCGAGACGAAACCTTACCGTTAATACCTATTCTAAGGCACATCCGCAGGCATCAGACAAAATATAAGACTCTATTACCATAGGAGAAGATTTAAACTTTCAATGGACACAAAGAAGCTATACAGGGTACATTCGTTAAGACCTGTTTTTGAGTGAGATGGAGCTGCGCGTTTTCTGCTATAAAATCCATGTGAGCTTCGCAGTTATTGTTAATCCTCCGCAGTAACGATTACAATAGGTACCCTTAGAAACTATCGCTCTCGTTGGAACTTGCTGCTGATGTACCTTAAAGGACGTTCCGTTAAATTTATGGCTTGATGTCTGCTCTAGATTAGTTTTTATTCGATTCTTCAAAGCAGCAGACAGCCCATCATGTACACAGCATACTAAGCACAACAGATAATCTTTTCATGTCAAATGTTAAATCTAGTTGAATGGGTTCGTTCTGAAAAGATTTGAAGAACTTGAAAACCAAAAGAAACTTAAAATTGCGACATGTAGGACGTCATTTCTAACCACTTCTAACCGAAAATAGCACATTAGAAAACAAATCTAAGGTAGGCTTGTACCTGAAGGCAGACTCATTTGGTATCAGTTATTATAACCAAGAGCATCATGTCTGACAGAGCTAGTCCCTCCTCAAAACTTGATAATATGCCGCCTCAACCCAAAACTTAAGTGCCCTATAAGTTCTGCTTTCAGAATCCTATAAAGAGAAATTGACAAAAATCTAAAGCTAAACGTCTGAAGGTCGGTAAGCGGCTTGTCTACCACAGCCACCTGCGTCGGAGGAAGATGAGTTGTCGTGATCGATACGTATCTTAAAGCTCCTATCACACATAGCAGAATATGGTCTCACGATCACTGCCGAACTCCCCTCATCAATGGTTAGGAGTAAGTCGGGAGCAAGGTCTGCTGTGGTTAATTGGCTGGTGTTCGGCAAGGTCAGCTACTGTTTGGCTGCTCCAGTGGGGTCGAATTTGACTCAAATTCGATTCGATTCGTATCGAAAGGTAGTTGTGGCCTAAATCTGGTTAGACTGCTCCCGAACTTCAGCCAACCTTGTTGGCTGGTTGGTAGTAGGGAGAAGGTTCTGAATGTGTGACAAGGGCTTGCACGAACTTCAGCTAACCTTGTTGGCTGGTTGGTAGTAGGGAGAAGGTTCTGAATGTGTGACAAGGGCTTGCACGAACTTCAGCTAACCTTGTTGGCTGGTTGGTAGTAGGGAGAAGGTTCTGAATGTGTGACAAGGGCTTGCACGAACTTCAGCTAACCTTGTTGGCTGGTTGGTAGTAGGGAGAAGGTTCTGAATGTGTGACAAGGGCTTGCACGAACTTCAGCTAACCTTGTTGGCTGGTTGGTAGTAGGGAGAAGGTTCTGAATGTGTGACAAGGGCTTGCACGAACTTCAGCTAACCTTGTTGGCTGGTTGGTAGTAGGGAGAAGGTTCTGAATGTGTGACAAGGGCTTGCACGAACTTCAGCTAACCTTGTTGGCTGGTTGGTAGTAGGGAGAAGGTTCTGAATGTGTGACAAGGGCTTGCACGAACTTCAGCTAACCTTGTTGGCTGGTTGGTAGTAGGGAGAAGGTTCTGAATGTGTGACAAGGGCTTGCACGAACTTCAGCTAACCTTGTTGGCTGGTTGGTAGTAGGGAGAAGGTTCTGAATGTGTGACAAGGGCTTGCACGACTTGTCTGCCACATCCATGCTTGGGAGGAAGATTAGTTATCGTGATGGATACTTATCCTAACTGATGAAGACGATGCTGCATGTATGATGGATTTTTTCTTCCGTTGGTACTTTTTCACGGCTGAGTAGCCACACTGTGAGTGCACGTGCAGTAACATCAGTCAATGTTTAAAGTGTCGTGTAAACGTCACTGCTATTCACATTTGCAAACATTGAGACAAATTGTTTTGGGACTGATACGACGCCTAACTAATTTCAAGCTTCACTCCCAGATGTCAGATTGAATCTAGGACGTAAGCATTTCGGGTCAAAAGACCGGAAATTACTACTTGGAAATTGATGACAGGATGTCGCATAAAGTTTTCTACACGCTGATCCATTTGTCCCTAAACGGATTTTGTGTCATATTTTCACTGGCCAGCTTGAACGTGACCCCAACCCCCACCTACCCACCCACTCAATCGTAGGGGTTCCCTTATCCCACAAATGCAGAATCTGATGGTTTTACGCGAAAATCAATTGTTCAACTTCGGAAGGTCGGTGAGCTGACATCGACAGCCACGTGCCTTTGGTAAAGATGGATGGTCTTAATCGATAGATGTGACAACCGAAAGTCCTGTCACTTGGCAATGTGCCCCTGTGATTGAAACACCTTTCACTTGTACCCAGAGAAATGGATATGAAAATATTCTCTGAGTGCACGTATTCTAGAATAGAAGCATAACTACTGACGGCATTTGGCATGTGAACTTATGAAAACTAACTAAAGGCTGACGACTGAGATGCAGTGAATAAACTCACTACGCCCTCAGGAAATTTGAATGTAATAGCTTTTCTAATACTGTAGATCTGAAATGAAATTAAAAAGGGGAACAATAAATTGCCTTAAAGATGAGTCTAAATTTATTGTTTTCCGACACCAAGGAAATTAAAAAGGGGGACAATAAATTGCCTTAAAGATGAGTCTAAATTTATTGTTCTCCGACGCCTAGGAAATTAAAAAGGGGAACAATAAATTGCCTTAAAGATGTGACTTGATTTATTGTACCACAACGAAATGAAAAAGGGGGAACAACAGATTGCCTTAAAGCTGAGACTTAATTTCTTGTCCCACAACGAAATTAAGAAAGTGAACAGTAATAGATGAAATAGTTGATTTTACAACAGCCTAGTTGATATCCAATAGTGGTTACCTGCACACACACACGCAATGCAACGTTTTATAGAACCAGAAAACATTAAAATAACTAACTTCACGCAGTAGTTAGTGATGCGATTGCATCTTCTATCTGGAGCCTCATGCCATGCGAATCATGCATAGCTTGGCCAGGCTGTTAAGTCATTTGTAAAGTGTGTAAAAGTACTTCTACTATAACGACAGTCAATTTTCTCGTTGACTTTTCGGCCACTTCCTTGATCAGTGTGTAATGACAACCGCTGCTCCATGTGGTCATTAAGATAACACGGGAAGTTACCACAGTCGAAGCAGCTACAGCCTCTTCTGTACATTCCCTGGCCATTGCTTTCACTCCAAGGTGACAGAATGGCTGTAAAGCACTTCATAGCCTCATAATTAGTATGCTTACAACCGTGTTATCACCCGTGTAAAATGAGTTTTGCCCTTTATTTCATTCTCGACTGCTTACAGACGATAAGGCTTTCTGTTTGTCTGGTTACAGATTGCTGGTCAATGTCACGCTTTGTCTGTTAACGATTTTCAAACATTGTTTTAGATAGTTCATTGCATACGCAAGTGCAATCTTTCTTGAATACCCCCGGCCACGGGCCAATGAACTGTGGATTGAGCTGATACGCCACATCAAACATCCGTGCGTGTAATATCCCATTCAAAAGGAAATGAATGGGAGAGTAAAATTTTGTGTTATCGCGTGAGTAGAATTTGACCTGTACTTGTCGCGTGAGTAGAATTTGACCTGTACTTGTCGCGTGAGTAGAATTTGACCTGTACCTGTCCTTCATTATTACAGGTGACCTTCATATCACCTATTTGAACCCGAAGGGTGATGAGGTCTAAACGTGATAAAGTGGTGTGTCAATGGTAGCTGATTATATCACTGTGTACTAAGGAATAAATCTATCATCATGCAAAAGAAACAAAGACATGGGAAGAACTCCATTTAGTATTCACAGCACGATTCTCTACGTCAATGATACAGGAGAATCTCTTTCGACGTGCTCACGAATTTCATTGAAATTGTCATGTCGGGCTTTACTTTACAGTATGTAGGTATAGTGGATCTAGATAAGGCTAATTTACCATCGTTGCGGAAATTATATGGCGGAGCCTTATCTACATTTAGGTTACACGTACTCTCCTTGCTTGCAACATCCAAAGAGGTATACGTAGTCATTGTATCATTATAGACCTGGTTGCTGATGATCACCCTAAAGCTGTAGGGACTTAGGTGTAGACGTCTAATATTGGCGTTTGGTTCGCTTCTAATTCAAGGGCATCTTTATCATCTTGTCACAGACATTCAATTGAAACCAGCTTGTCTCTGTCTTACCTCTACCAGTTCTATGATGACTCCATTCTAACTTCTTTACAGGAAATGGCAGGTCTTAAAAAAATATCACGTCTATTTTCTGTCAGCCCAAAGAGAGCTGTTAGCCTGACTTATTTCTACCCAATTAAGTTTTGAAAGTACTGTATATGACAAAAGTTGTGTAAAAGTTGTGCAAATGAAACTTGAATGGTGAACTTTCATGTGGTACTTGGTGTTTTTAATATCCATATCATCATGCTTCTTTTGGGCTAACATTTCTCTCTCTCTAGCTATGAAATATTGGCTGATTGGCCCTCGAGAAGTTTCAGTCCGCCAGTCCAAATGTCAAAAAGGCCACAATGGTTCAAATCCATCACGACTTCATAACGGAAAACAAATTTTCAACCAAGACCTTTGCTCCGACCTCTCGTGTGGATAGAGAGTTTAAATACTTTAATCATAACGACCTTTGATTTGACCTCTCATGTCGATAGAGAATTTGAATACTTTTATCATAGCTACCTTTGATATTATCTAAAAACACGACTTGAACACAGGGGAACAATTGCTACTGTGGGCGAGAAAGTGCAGATAGTGCAGCAAACTTTTACTTTGTTTCATAAAACTTGTTATATCTTTACTTACTTGTAGTTGTTGAGGTCTCCTCATCAACCTGACTAGCCTGCGTCATCCTCCTTTCGTCTTCGCAGCATCCTGCGCCATTCATGGGCGATGTCCAATCCTTTTATCTTAGCTTGTTTTATTCTATTTCATCTTAGTTCATTTGATTTACGTCTATTGTAATGTGACTTTGTTGAATCTCTTGTGATTTTATCTTTAACTTTCGTCTAATGGTTCGACTGATGTACAGGACGTCCTACCCTTTACCATGGACTAGCCTTTGAGTTCAGAACAAATGGAAGCATTTAGTATCAAAAGGGGGTCAATTACACGTTCAATTACACGTGTCATAAAGGTCTTCTCTACAGATTCAAGAAAACTGAAATCCGTCTCCCCCTTGGCGTTTATTGTTTTACAATCTTCTCAATCACTTTTATGTTTCTTTGGCATGGCCAGTGTTGGAGTCTGGTAGATTGCTCTAACTCCAGGGAGACATCTGTGGGCATGATATTTGGAAAACAACATAACTTTGATGATTGTGCTTCTTTAAAAGCTTCAGTGAAGAAAATCTAGACTTCTTGGCGCCAGGTGTAATACACACTCTCTGAGAGGGAACTTGCAAAGATCAAGGCTATTGAATAGCGTACAATTCTGGGGGCATGTTTGCCAGATCCAAGGTCAATTTTTCTATGAAATGCCAGGGTTTGCAGGGGATGGCAATTGACCATGTATGGCATTGATGCGAAACCGCTGCAGCAGTGTTCTTCACCGGTGCACCTGGGGCTTATGTCTGTTATTATCTGGGATTTTTCTTGAGGCAATATTTATTTATTCGACTTCACAGAATTCATCTCTTTCAGGTCAAAACATTCAGTCAACGTTGACTGGTTCAGTTGTATGGTGCCTACGTTCAACCATGATAGGTTGGTTTGCCCTTGAAGTTGTTTACGTACAAAAAATGAGATAGTTTTGGTGGAGTACTTGCCTTTCACGTGTAACGTCAACATGTAACGTCAAGACCGCTATATTATTAGAATTCCAAATCATATACTGCTCATTGCATGTATATCAATATCTTCAAAATCCCTTGTAGCTGACCTTAACCTATGGAATATTGATTTTGAGATTTTGTAAAAGATGAAAATTCAACTGTTGGTCTCCAGTTGTTTCTTTCAATAAACAAGTATATAGAGTTAATAGTGCACAGTGGTCCAGAGCAATTACATTTCTACCGCTATAAATATCATGTTTTTCTACCGAGACATCGCTTCCACTTCTCCGACATAATCGTTTCGAAATTGAGTTCAAAAAAGTTATCGCAGTAACAGCATGTACCGCAAACCGTACAAGAGATTTGCTTCCCACTATGACCAACCGATGATGAGTTGGCCTTGAAACGTGCAGCTTATCTCCTTATTAAGGCTTCAAATCAGGATTAGTTTTATTGGAAAAGAGATTATCTCTCAGAGAAGAGTAATAAGTTTGGACGTCCAAAGAAAGGAGGGTTCCACCTTAGGTAAGGGGATAGTAAACTGAAATGGGCTTCGTATTTTACACGGGTTTATGTTGAACACGTACTCAACTCCTTGGAAAGAAAACTTTCCAGTTTTCCAATTTCACCTCGCTAAAAGGTCAGATGGAAGCGAACGTTATGTAAGTGCCAGGAATAGCGTTACGTTGTTGAACGCCATAATGTGTTCTTCACAGCGGTTCTCTGTCTCTGAGCCAAGAAACATCAAAGTAAGACTCATTTTGGACATAATCCAGAAAATATGCGGATCGAAGGTGAAACTCTAGTGGTCCGAAATGAAATGCATGTTGAATCCATTATGCTGGCAATGTGGCTGGGCAACTACACAACGTATCTCCAGTTTAATAGCAGCCCCAGACAAATACTGAACAAATATTCCACGATTTGAGAAAAAAAATCCAAGAGAACTTTGTTCAAAGTCAAATGTATGCTAGAGGTTAGGAGCTAACTGTAAGTCAATCATGGGTCGTACCAGGGCACTCATCACATCAAAGAACACAACCAATTATGGAGATTCGGGTCGAAGCCGTGAACGTCTGAAAATTGATAGGGGAAGGAGTTATTGATTTGTCTAAAGCGTTCGATGATTTGGACCTCTCTATCCTTGACCTGAGGAGGACGCATATGTGTATGGTACACAGGCCTGGTGCATCCAGGAAGGCAACATTGGACTGCTGTTAGCGGAGCAAGTTCTGATGGACGTTGGGGGTACCACAAGGCTAGATATTTGGACCCTTGCTGTTAGTGGTCTATGCTGATTCACATCTACATGTATCTGCCGGGTTACATATCCACCACTTTGAAAATCTGTGTATTTGAGAGATTTCTAGTGCAGCCCTATGTATACACTGTCAGGCATGGCGCTTCCAGGAGGGCCACATTGCTGTTAGCGGGGTAACTTCTGATCTCCACCGAGTGACGTTTGGGGGGTACCACAAGGCTAGTAGCTGTATGTTTGTATAATGACAATGACAATGTACTTTATTGCATATTCACGCCCTACATGGGCCAAATGCACTAGGTTACATATCTGTAATGTTAGGGTAAGAGAAAGAACTACTAGATTACTATGTATCTAAAAGGTCTCTTCTCTATATATAGTCAATTAGGCGCAAACAGAACAGAACAGAACTGCTTACAGACGTTCACATGGATGTAGAACCGGACTGCACCTCAGGTTCAGACAACAGGTATTAGAGGGTCAGGGTCGGATTGAGTCTTCACACCGTGACTACAGAGCCTGACTGCCCACCTTACAATCTCACCCTCTAAACATCAATTTTCCGCACGGCGAAAGCCAGACGTTCGTCTCCAGATCCAGCACGGCTGTCAAACCAACACCACATCTCCTGGTAGTGACTTAATTTCAGATAATAGCGCAGAGAGATGTATTACACACTCTGGGGAGTTGTATCTGTGAACTCTGTACGTCACCAGACTTCAGTGTGGCTTCTACTGCATCTACTTAAAATGTAGAGACGACATGAATAAAGAAAGTTCGAAGTGGGTTATCTGGTAATTTCATCCCCATTACTCTTAGATGTAAAGATAGCTTTGAAGAGGAAATAAAGGTGAAAGCGGTCATCACATAAATCCTTTCAGAAGAGATGAAATGAGTGATACCTTTGTAAGGAAATGTAATGACATTGAAAATGCATCAGACACCCTGAGGGTTGTTTCTGGGAACTCTGTACGTCACTAGAGGTCAGTATGGCTCTTTAAGTATCTACCTAAGATGTAGAGACGTCTAGACTAGAGGGTGAGGGCCTCGAAGGTGTCTGAAAAGTTCGAAGTGGGTTATTTGGTAATTTCATCCCCATTTCTCTAAGATGTAAAGGTTGCTTTGAAGAGGAAATGAAGATAAGAGCAGTCATCATGGACATAAATCATTTTGAAAGGAGATCAGATGAGGGACATCGTATGGAAATGTGTAGTGACATTGTGAAGTAATATAGACACCCAACAGCTTCGTTGGAACGAGAAGCAGAATTCTAAAGAGATTTGACGATAAGTACCACTTCAAAGACCACTGGAAAGCCTCACAGCGCAAAACCTGTCAAATACCAAAACTGAGAGATTCATAATATCCCCTCGTCTTCAGTTGGCAACCGTCTGTCTCCAGGCCAGATACAACCCCCTCAATTTAAACGAATAGTATGTTCCTGATATTCTAATAGAAACAGTCAGTTCAAACAGAGACACCATGTCTACAATTACATACCGTCATTTGGCACATCAAAGCCGTGGAGACTTGGCTCTTGGACGACCAACGGTATTATAAGAGGCGGAAATGAAGCGTTCTCCAGAACTGTTTCAAGTCTGTCTGGTCATTACGATAGCAGAATCACGGCCCAACCACGGAATTAGAGATGTAACGACGCCGAGAAATGAAGCAGACGCTTGGTGTAATTGATGTGAGCAACAGTTGCCAGTAAAAGTAGCACCAAATTAGGAAGTCTGAGAACAGCAGACGGGAGAAAGGCTGTGGCAGAAGTGCGTGAAGTTGAAAAGTGGGTGAATGTTGAAAACATGAAAAACTCTAGCTCATTTGTAGTACTTGTTTTTGTTGATTTAATGGAAACATGTATGATTCATGACTCAAATATACAAATCATGTTGCTGAATTGCTTTAGATGTGATCTTTGGTCACAAAGATGAAAAAGGTGTAATTCAGTTACTTTGCATGGCACGAGGCACATCCCTGTATTGATAAATGAAAATGAAGATATCTACACTACGTGTCACCATGGAGTTATAAAAGCTGTCACGTAGCGAGCTCAAATACAACCTACAGGTGCCTCTTTATAACAAAATTCTTGTTATCACGAATGAAAGCGAATGTGATTCTTTACGGTTCTACTCCTAACGAATCTGATAACCTGAAACCTGCTCTGGAAGAATTTGACTAAATTTTTCCGTCTGTAACAACGAAGAGCACACTGTTTAAGAGCACGGAGATATGCATAGCCATGGTATCACAAAAATGGTGCAAACGTCTGATATGCCAATGCAATGTTTGTGCAGCGCTGATTGCATTAGTGTGTGCCCACCATCTATTAATTGTTTTCATGGCGAAACATAACTCTAGTTTCACGGCCCCTAACCCTTAATACCGCTTGTACATGCGGAGTATGCATGCATTGTCGGGAAAATGTGAAAGTTGCAGGCCCCCGAGACATAAAAACTATTTCTGGACTTGTATCAAGCACGGTTTACCTTGCATGCTTGGTTCTAACTGTAAAATGTCTTATTACAGGATTATATCTGCTAAGCGCCATACGGAAACAAGATTACGGGTGTTATGATGGGATTTTCAACATGACTGAAATGGAAAGATTAAGCTATTCCCTCTGCTGTAGCATAAAGTGCAGTTGCACATTAACGTTCGTTGTCCCTGAGACGTATTTTCCACGTACCAAAAGATTTTTTAAGCAGTGAAATGTATAGGGCGAGGATAATTGCACATATTTTCAATTCAACAGAAGCAAATAAACAGTGACAATAAACGTCCCGTGTTACAGTACTCCGCCTATTCACCAATCTTATGTGCACGGATATTGCTATGAGTTATAAGCTACAAGAATCATCCTGGCAAGGGCAGTTTTGTAAAGAAGAATGTCACCTTGGAGGACTGGCAACCTTGAGGATGATTGATCGCATATAGCACAAGTGCCTGCAAAGTATTACTTAGACGGGTAGGAGTAAGTCATTTGATTGGTTGATGGTCATATCCAATCTAATTCAAACGGAGTAATATCCCAGTTATATGGCTGCTTTATTGGATTTTTGCACACGGTTGTACAAATGCGTTTGGACCAGTGCAGATTTAAATGTATCCTTTACTATGGTCAGTACTCTGCCCCTCCTCTTTATGACTGCAAACTCTATAGTTCATGTTAGGCCAGGATTTATACTTCCAAACTTTTAAACATTGTACATGTAGATATGAATTGGAATTTTACACACTGTATACTTCTAATGATGATTTTATTCCAGAGAACTTACATCGAACGTTTTGTCTTTAATTCAGAGTACCAGTTCGGTGACTTTATGTGCAGGTTCACAGCACTGATTCAGGGCATGTCTGTGGCAGCCTCAGTCTACACACTAACCGCTATAGCGGCCGACAGGTCAGTTTGTCTCTAACCCTCTAAAACATTATAATTAAGTACAAGAATCAACGTAGATGTTCATGGTGTTTGTTGATAAATATGCTGCATTTTTTCATCCTTTCCCATGGTTGCTTCAATGGTAATATTCAGTACAAGAAGATTATGCCTTCATCCCATATGGTCTGTTTTTGTTTAGATACAAGGCGATCTTGTACCCGCACGATGGTCCGATGAACATGACGACCATGAGGAAAGTTCTGGTCGCCATCTGGATGGCTTCTCTCGTGATCATGGTCCCCCAAGTCTTCGTCATCCAAGTACGGAACGTAAAGATGCTCGCAGACGTGCACGTGGATCGGTGTAAGGAAGTCTGGCCCGACCTAGTGTACAAGAAGGTCTACTCCGTCACGGTGATTCTGCTCATCTACATCTTGCCGCTCATGGTAATGAGCTTCTTGTACATCCGCATAGCTGAGAAGATCTGGTTCCGGGCTGGTCTGCAGAGCAGAGACAACAGCGACACCGTGCGGAGGAGGGAGTTCATTGGTTCTGTTCCCAAGAGGCGGAAACGCGTCATCAAGATGCTGATCGTGGTGGTGACGCTGTTCATGTTGTCATGGCTACCGCTCTACATCTGCTGGATGCTGGACGAGTTCGGCGATATGCCCCAGTGGCAGACGAAAGTTGTCCACCAATTCGTGTACCCATTCGCACACTGGCTCTCCTACTTCAACAGCTGCGTGAACCCGATTGTGTACGGACTGTTCAACCGCGATATCCGCAAGAACGTGGACTGGGGCAGGTTCAGCCTGATGACCCGGAGCACCATCGTCACCGACAAGAGCTGCCGGTCCAGACGGAGGGAGAATCACCAATCCCCGGTCGAACAGGTCTATAACGTGGACGTGCAAATGGAGACGGCTCTATAGTCACGTTTGTGGACGACATAAGCGTATACAATCAAAGCAGGGTAGCAAAATATTTTGAAAAAAAATATAGTGAAATGGCAAACGTTTTGTATATTTCTGTTCGATGACAAAGGGGCATCAAGCCAGGCAAAACAAAACAAAACAAAATAAAAAAAAGAAAAAAGTGAGAGATTAAACTAAATATAAAAATCCAAGTTGATGAAGTGATTATGCGAAAGACAACAACTGATTCTGCCCTGTTTTTCTGACCTTATCGGGGAATAAGATGCTATAAGATTTAATTTTCTAAAACATGAGTTGAAACGAAGACATGTTAGAGGGTTAACATCGGACTTGTTTCTTGTTTACTAACTTAAGATTGTCACTCAGCCAACAAGAGAAAAACACAGATACACACTCACACACACACACACACACACACACACACACACACACACACACACACACGCACACACACACACACACACACACACAAAAGAGCAACAAATAGTTCACCCTCTCTACCCAAACAACGAGGGGTAAGGATGAACGACAGACGAAGCGATATGAGACCATCACTCTAGACCTGTATGATTTGTGTATGCTAGCGCGCGGGTGTGTGGTGTGTATGTGTGTATGTGTGTGTGTGTGTGTGTGTGTGTGTGTGTGTGTATGTGTATGTGTGTGTGTGTGTGTGTGTGTGTGCGCGTGTGTGTGCGTGTGTGTGTGTGTGTGTGTGTGTGTGTGTGTGTGTGTGTGTGTGTGCGCGTGTGCGTGTTGTGTTGTGTGTGGGTGTGGGTGTGTATGCCTGTGCGGGTGAATGTTCTTTGAGCGTGCGTGAGCGTGTGCTCGCTTGTGTACGTGTGCGTCTGTGGGAGGAGTTTGTGAGTGAACACCAGTACTAGTGTATTGAAGTACATATGCTAAGAGTGAATTCAGAACCTGTGCATGCGTGTATATGTAACCGAGGTGTTATTCCGGTTCTTTTGTGGATGCTGCACGGGGAACTAACTACAGGGCTAGCAAGAACACACGCAGGACACAGGCATTGCCGATATACACGCACGGGAGTCGTGGGGCTGGGACAGTCTTTCTCTGCAACCTTCTCTCAAGCTCTCTCTGTCTCAGACTGAATTCCCAATCCACATATCCCCTAGCTTTTATTGTCAAATCACAGACAAAGCCACAGTTTGCAAGTCAGACAGTCGTCTGGCAAGAGGAACAATACCACATTTAACACCTATATGACAAGACTTTGATGTAGCAAGGGATCAAAGTATGGAATTAGCATGACCAGATTATCATACTGGCAACGACAAGGAAGTGTAAATTACAACAAAGGCGGCCTCCTGCACAACACCCAAAAGTGCCATTTTAACACCCTTACACGCACCCCTAGTTTAATGCGAGCCGTCCCGGCGAGCGTACAACATTTTTCTTTTAAAATACATAACAATTACAAAACCAACAATTATTAAATACATGAGACACTACATCATACAAAAGTTAACAAAATAATAGTAACTTTACAAAGTACATGGTACACTCCATCGTTCAACAACATCCGCATGGAACATTCCAAAATACGGCTACAAGAACACAGAGAACGCTGGAGTACACTGATTGCTCAGCAGATAACATGTGAATGTCTCAGTCCATGAGATTTTTCAAGTGTGGATAAAGTCTTAGTCGTTTGGGTCGCTATGTTGCAGCGCCTATTCCCCGGCCTGCTCCTCTGCTATCCTCAGCACCTTGTCTCCCACATCTCACGTACTTCCTCTGTCTTCCGCCTCCTGACGGCCTCCTCGATCCTGGAGCGCCGCCCGCGGTTCCCACGTCACGTGCTGCTCTTCCCCCTTCCCTTCGTTGCCCGGTCACGGACGTCCTCCCCGAATCCTCCTGCTGGTGCAGCTCCATTACCGCCTTCATGGAGAAGGTTCCTCGGCCATTCACTCAGCTGCGTCAGGCTTCCCGGTGTGGGACTTGACTGGATCGACCCGTCTTGGTTGGACATGGATAACGGGTGCCTGGGACACCTTGCCGCCATCACTCTCGTGCCCGGTGTGGCCGATGCAGGGATTATGGAGAGAGAACACACACGTACGTACCCACAACCGACCGCCTGGCCTATCCGACCTATCAAAACTCCTCGGACTAAGTGAAAACTGCTTCCAGTATCTTCCTAGCTATACAGAGACTGTTTTGTAGAAGACTATACTCCAAATTTCCTAAAACCATCTCAAATCTCGAACCAGGCCCGCTCAATACACATCATACCTCAGGAGTCCGTAGGGCCACCTTGGGGACGACAGGCAAACCCCCTGCTCAACCGTGGCAGTTGGTAGAGCTCCTGTCGAACTATTCTCGCTGATTCCATGGAAAACATTTCACCAATCTTCTACATATCACCTCTAAAGATCTCTAACTCTGAATTGCATGTGTGATAAACAATTTGCTTTCAAAGACAACAACCAAAGACAACAAAGGCTCCATACTAACTGCTAAATATTCAAACTGTCAACGTTTGGGAAACTGCCAAACTTCGGACACAAAACCTCAAAACTCCATAAAGATAAACCAATACTAAAACAAACTTACAAATAAACATCTGGCGAAAAATACGAACTTTAGCAGACTTTTTCTACCCCGGGCGATGTAACCCCCTGAAGGACAAAAGTCCAACCCACGAGGTCTGGGTTTCCCCGGAGATAACACCACCATTCACAGATTCCAACTAGAGACTATAAGAAATGCCAGACGAACATATCCAAGTTTCAACACAACAAGTTTCTGAATCAAACATTCGAGAAAGAGACAACAACTTCCAACTGAAAATTAACCTTTCCTCTAAACCTTGCTGAAAGTTAACTCAACGCGAGACGGAACTCTAAATCCATTCGATCCCAACTCTTCACACGCTTTTTTCTACTTTTAAAATGCTACCTATCTAGGAAACTCAAATTATGCTGCAACTTCGAGATAGGCGGTCAGTCAGAGCGTACATGGCATTCTCATTTCCAACACGATACCCGCACACTCACTATTTCTCTCCGGCTCTCCTGGTCCTCACTCACTCACTCACACAGTACAGTCCGTCCGATCGCCTGATGTCTCCTCCCGGTCACTGGCCGATGCCTCCGGGTCTTGGCTCTCCCGGCCTGTTCTGCTCCACACCGACCTCCCGCCTCTCCTGCGACTTTCCAACAGTGGTCTGACTGTCTCCTCGTCTCGTAGTCGACCTGCCGAGGTCTGCTCGTCGCCGGCATCCGTCCTGCCCTCCCGTGCGCGTCTCCAGCACGGCCCCTGGTCCTGGCGTGGCTCTGCCCTGCAGCGTCCCCCTAGATGGTGGTTGAAGCAGCATCCCATCCTCGTCGCCAAATGTAACCGAGGTGTTATTCCGGTTCTTTTGTGGATGCTGCACGGGGAACTAACTACAGGGCTAGCAAGAACACACGCAGGACACAGGCATTGCCGATATACACGCACGGGAGTCGTGGGGCTGGGACAGTCTTTCTCTGCAACCTTCTCTCAAGCTCTCTCTGTCTCAGACTGAATTCCCAATCCACATATCCCCTAGCTTTTATTGTCAAATCACAGACAAAGCCACAGTTTGCAAGTCAGACAGTCGTCTGGCAAGAGGAACAATACCACATTTAACACCTATATGACAAGACTTTGATGTAGCAAGGGATCAAAGTATGGAATTAGCATGACCAGATTATCATACTGGCAACGACAAGGAAGTGTAAATTACAACAAAGGCGGCCTCCTGCACAACACCCAAAAGTGCCATTTTAACACCCTTACATATACACGTCTGCGTGTCTGTATGTGTGCGCGTGTATGTGTATGTTTGTGTGTGTGTGTGTGTGTGTGTGTGTGTGTTTGTGTGTGTGAATTCACGTATGATTTGTACACGAAATATTTATGGTTACTGTTGCACCAAGAAAACAAAAATATGTAGATTTCACTTGGCGTATACCTTGAAATCGAGGCACTGTAAATGCTTTCACGCTTTTCTTTGTGACTTTTTTTAGAATTAAAATTCTGTTTAACGCAACGTCTCTGCTGTTTTAGAATGGCATTATTCAAACTACCAACACGTTTGAATTTTACTTATCTATATTTCATAGATGTCGGTTTGTGACTTGATAATTTATGTTGTACAGAATCGGGTAAATTCTAGTTTAGACGTTGTGTTATGTCACCTGTAGTGTAAACGTAATGATAGTGCTTATCTATAACTTACATTGCCATGATATCGTTTGAAGCATCAGTACAAGCATCAGTGCAAACATTATGTTTAGACAAAACAGTCAGTCTGAAGTTTAAAAATTTGCTTGCTTTATCATATATAAACGATAGAATCGAGTCTATTTCTGTTGTGAGCTCAACGCATGTATTTAGTGTAGAAATCCCGATCTTTTTGGATGCGTTTCGTCTAAATATATTAGTCGTATTTAAGATTATTTCTCTTTCCACTATTGCGTTGAAGTCTGTCATGGTTTTAATGAATAAACCGAGACCGTTGAAATAAAAGGGCTGTCCTGAAAATGTGTGTGTTTCCAGAACTGTTTGGGATGCATGGCAGTACAACAGCCGCGTGTTGTTTTTATTGGGTGGGCCGGTTTCTCTCTCCTTGCAGCCAGGGGCTGAATTGTGATGAGCTTACAATTGGTGGAGCTGAATCGCAAGGGTCTGGAGCGGCTGCCATTCAACTCAGGTGACCTCAATACGTACCACAGGTGCGGCCATAGGACTGTAAGGTTTGAACCACTCGCACCGGGAAGGACCCCTACTTTTTTAAGTGTAGTGCTCGATGTGTGGCTCTCCTCAAACATGGGAATTCTATTCGTCCTATCCGAGGGACGTCCCTAACCAAAGCTATGTACTCATTTCCACCTGAGTGAAGTGAGGAAAGTCGTGTAAAGTGCCTTTTCCAAGGGCACAACGTTGGGGCATGTCTGGGATTCGAACCCAGTACTTCTGGGCCAAATCCCTAACCAATACGCCCCACGACGCCACCATGTGTAGGCGTGGAGCTGTGCTTTGAGGAAACAGGTGGCGGATCAGTAGCCTGTGTGATCCATCAGTGTTGAGACTGTTCCATTTCCACCTGTCTGAATGATGAATGGGTTGGTCCTGATAGAACCACACTGCATTAACCTTTTTCAGATGTCTTGCATGAGGGATATTCATACCTTACGTAAAGCAATTCATTTATGACTGCTGCAAACACTAAGGAATAACCGTTTTTTTTAATTAATTGATACAGCTCACATAACTGGTATTTCTAACTTACATAATCCAGATTATTGGTACAAATTTTATGAATCTATTTATGTTGTGAGTCTGGACATCTACGTTATATTTGAAATGTTGTCTGGAGGAAACAAGATAGAAGAAAAGTGATGGATCTGTGCTATTTACGTGGTAATGTAAGGTTTGCACTGAACTTTTGGCTTTGCATGTAAATGAGCCACCTTGCGATATAAACAAGACTGCAACCTATACGGGGAACCTGTACGTCATCAAAATGGCGCGGGGATCCGACCAGTACTAGTCAGCGGTGAAGAGCCACAATTTCCTCTTCCAGCGTCCTTCAGGGAGGTCAGTGTATAACCCAACCTAGTCTATCAGGTGAAAAAGTATCTCAGGGTCATCTGAAGCCAACCATTATCGTTATGTCTTCAAAGTCAGTCGAAGGAAGAGTAGCTACATGTAGTTGTTTACCTTAATACATTCGATGTGCGATGTCCCTATTCTACAAACGTGCTCCCTATATCTCGACTAGATTCGAAGACAAGATGACAATGCATGTCTTCAGATCCTGAGATACTCTGTTACCTGATAGCCCAGATGAGGTTGTGCACTGACTTACCTGAAAGACACTCGAAGAAAAAGCTGTTGCACTTCACCAGCCACTCGCTTGTCGGCTCCCTGTGCCATTTTGATGACGTGGTAGTGTCTTGTGAACGTGAACACCGGTTCAACGTTGTACACCGCTGATCACGAGATACATGAGTAAGGTAACAAAGTTTAAACATCCCATGGGATTCTTTTAAGTCATGCAGGGATGAAAACATAGTCTTCTGTTTTATCAGATTGATATATACAGATCTTTTCTTATGAAAATCTAAATCCGACTTTTTCTCTTGAGCTCTATAAAATGTTGTATGCTCAAGTTAAAATTGACCTGCGCCATATAATCCCACTACGACATATATCCAGTTCAGTGAGTAAAGAATGCAGTCCTCAGCCACGACACCTAGCTGGAGAGGAAAGTAGAACCCTGCCTTTCATTATCATGCACGTTCATCCACCTCCTGTCAGCTACTACTGTAACAGCCATTTTGATTTCGCTTTAAGAGGGAGAGAAGCACCTCCTGGCGATTCCTGTCGGTGTTGCATATTCCACTGATTATAGGAGTCTTGGAACTTATGAAAACACTCTTGAGCATCCGGGTGAAGGGGACAAACTGTGCGGTCAGCGCATGGGCTGAAAGTGCCTTCAAGGTACACATGTACAAAAGATCTTCTTCACATCGATCATTGAAGAGGCAACTTGACGTTAAAGAGTGATGTGTATTCAAAGCGGTAATGACTGATATAATGCTAAGAACTGGTAAATACAGTTGTTATTTTCTATTCCAAGCGCTGCAATCGCTATCTTGAAGATCGCGTTTTGCCGCAGCTTTGCAACGTTTGTGTTTGTGTTAGTGTGATCGCCAATCACGTTGCTACTAGACTAGACACGTGTCTATAAGTGACAAAACATGACTTTATACACAAGAGGATGTTACAAACACTTAACCGGTTTCCGCGTGGATGAAGTGACCACGTGAAGTAGACGACTCAGTGCACGTTTTAGGAAGATATGCTTTTCTTGAGAGTACATACTTGAGCAGGCATCCTTTGAGTGGGACAGGCACTGGACAGAAATACTCTTAGGCTGGTTGTTGTAATGGAGGACAGCAGGATTTGGAGCGATAAAGTTATGAATGGCTTCGAGTGAGCTCAACGGAGTGAGTGAGTGTTGAGTGCATATGGTATTCATGCTATTGCTTCCCCCAAATGTAACAGCATATACAAATTTAAACAGCAGATGCAGCATAACTGTATGTTAAAGTTGATTTGTTTGTTGATACTTTTCTTTAACAGTGAATACAAGTAACTCAAATCGCCCTCGACTTTGTTTTCATTGGAGTAATGATGTAGTAAGTCAAACATGAAACAAACTTTAAGATATGGATTACATAGATAAACGAATAACCACTAAACGCAAAAGTAATACAAGATAGCAAAATATATGCTGGCATCATGATATGATCCATGTCCGTCCAACCTGGTCCATTGAGCTAGTTGTTGGAGCCATTTACAGGGAGATAGAGTTGGAGTGATTGTGTGTGATGGTAATTTGAACCAGACTATGGGATCCCAATGACTCAGTGGTCTCTTGATGATCTGGGACCAGTTTGCGCTCGCTTATCTCGATTCTAACGTATAACTTGTAGATACGAAGGCAGTTCAATAAAGATTTGGCATGACCCACTTCTGGTTATTGCACCTGTATAACGATATACATCTCTATAGGTCACATGTCTAGCTGAATGAATGAATGAATGAATGAATTAATGGTTTGTTTACATCGTTGTTGCATACAGCAGCAGCCTTCTTTGGCTGAAATGTAATCTGAAATCTAGTTGCACTTCTTTGACAGTTTTTCTTTTAGAGCTGTTATGCATGGATCTGGGTGAATTCGGAGGTCCGAATGTGCATTTTTTTCAGTACAGGTATTTGTAGTTATTCCACAGTTTTCTTCCATTTGTAGATTCATATATAAATTTAACATAGACTAATAAGAACGAAACGTGGCACACGTATTTTTCTTTTGATATCTGATAAGTGTGTCAAGTTTCATTCCTCTTCTTTTAGAATAAAAAGTAGTTTTCGGAAACTTTTATTGAATCCTCCGCGTATTCAGAACCTTAGCCTAGTGACCGGCTGCACTATCACACCCCACTCCTCTCTACAAACAAAAACTGTTAAGTCTATATAGACATCAAAATGCGCAAGTGGCCTATAGAGATGTGTATCGTTATCCATGTGTAATTTCAGCTTCCTGTAATTTCCTTGTACCAAATCGTTATTGACCAGTCCTCGTAAAGCCTATCTTCGATCTTTTCAACGACCTCTCTCGGGACAAATGACCAACTAATCCCAACTGCACTTACCCAGAAGAGAAGGGTGACCTGGTGTCAGTGGCTGAAAAACGTGTGCCGTGGCGAGGCCGCAGTGCACTATTAGCTATCGACAAAGTACCATGCTTCGCCTAAGCGTGAGGTCGACTGCTTTATTTTTTTTTGCCTACAGTACTCAGCTCATCAGAAGAAGAGACCAGACAGACATGTGACTCTCAGTAGTGTACCGAGTAGCTTGCAAAAGAGGCCATCTACATCAAAAGAGGCCATCTACATCAAAACGACCATTTCAACCCAATACTAGAGTCACGTGTCATGTATTGGGGAATTTATCCTCACGCGGAAAACCGCACAGACGGCGGAATATTCGGGAATCTCTAGAATCTGTGCTAGAAGCAAACTTAATATTGTCTTCAAAAAGAAGGTGGGATTTTTTTAGCACGTCGGCAGAACGTACTGCGCCTGCGCAAAACCCTGATTTTTCACGTTTTTCGTTGGATGTTTGGTCAACGTTGCATCAAAATTTTATCTGTTGCAGACGATACCTTTTTCTATACAACATCTGAAAGCTACAGACAGGCTGTCAACCTTATATGCTCTAATACAACCTTATATGAGACATTCTGCCAAAGTGCTATGCACAATACATTACGGTTTTCGCGCAGGTGCAGTACGTTCTGCCGACGTGCTGGATTTTTTTAGGTGTTTTGTCGGCGGGAATTAAATCAGCATGGCATTTGAACTGAAGCAGGAATTATTCCCCCTTCCATCTTCGAAGACGGAAGAGCTGTTTAAGAAATAAAGACAAGACTTCCAGCAAAAATTACATATGCACCCCTACTGTCTGCAAATTTAACTCCTAAAGTTGGCTAAACATCGGAAAGTGCGTCGAAGTTTGCTTTGTATGAATTAGGTGGACAGAATTGCTCGTTCCAACTGGACATCCCGAAAAAAAGTTTTCAACATGGCGGCCTTATCTTAACAGTTGCAGGCGAACAGAATACAGAAAAGTGAGATTTGGGCATGCTTTATTCGGGTTGTAAAGGGAATCCGGGAAGATATGAAATTACATGCTCCCTTTGCACACTTACCTAAATCATTGCACAGACCGGTTCCACGTATCTTTGCAGCACACGCAACTTTGTTTACAGCGTCCTTGACTGTACTGCTACAAAAGCTGTATACAACTGACGAATAAAACACATTCGGGACCAATAAATGTCAAGTGGAGGCGGCCAAACACCTCCCCAGTGCAGGAATTACTTTGGATAGGTTAGCGTAAGGCTGGTAAGGATTTGTGTAAGGCCACTTGGACGGGGAATGGTTAATGATGTGTGCCGGAGTGTCGGTTAAGTGGGGTTATGTAGTATTACTGGTAAGTATACAGTGGCGTGCACTGCGAAGATAAATGAATGGAGGGAGTTTACTCTGGGTTTCTTGAATTTGTACAGCTTTGGAACATCAGCTAGAAGCTTTGCCAATATAACCCTCGCCAACTTTACTTTACTTGCATATCAAAGTTCGTTATCCGCAACCGGAGGACAATGACCCACCAACGTTTCAGTATAGTCCGTCCGCTACCATTGTCGGGTTAGCTATAACAGTACCTACTTCTCGTCGCTAGGAGGAGCTACGACGAGAAGAATGCGGTCCCAAACGTGACTGAGTTTATATCTCCCCTCGTCCCGGTTCATTACTGGAATAAAAGCTGAATTCTTTAATTTTTTACGTGTACTAGCCAGCTCACATATCCCTTACCGTACATGTACCACCAACATTGCCTTATGACTTATCTTAAATTACTTAGCTTTGAACAAGAAAAATCACGTCTGACCACATTGGAGTAACATCTTGTATCTGTATTTAATGTTACTATAACTGAGGTATTCTACATTCCGATTTCAATCACTATAACGATAACATTACATCAAATCCCTTCCACAGTAACGGGTATATATATGTATAGATGTATCTACTATACCAGAATCTGTGTTCAAACAAAGTCAATTGGCTTCTTGGGACACTATCGTTCGCTCTCTAGGAACGACCAATAGAAGATATCCTCTGGTTGTCAGACCTGAGAACATGTTGGTGTCCAACGCTAATCTCTCCAAACCAGTTTTTTATGGAGAGTTCAAATCATAGGAGAAAGTGCCAAGATATGGCTACCTTTGAGAGTTGGATGACATAGAGTACCTGTTTCACAGTTAAGTTAAGTTATATTAAATTATATATATGTATAACGCAGTATATGTGTACATCTTGCTTCAAATCTCGTAGGACTGTTGGCCAAAAGGTCACTTTCTGAAACATTTTGATTTATGGTTAAGATAAAAATGGTTAATCAACTACTCAGATACATAATGAACCAGACCTCTATGCTACATATCCATTCCTGATATGTCTTGTGACTCTAATAAGGTCTTGAGTTACTTTGTTGAGACTGTACGATCTTGTACCCTGACCGAGTAGACATACATGTAGATTCCTTTATAGTACACTTAACACATATACTCTGTAGTCGTCTTTAAACCTCCGAACCCGTTTTGAGTGAAACACTGGTTTCTACCAGATAGACCGTAGCCAGGCCTCCTCGTCATTTTGGGACTCCATCCCGCGCTCCCGGTCTTTGTTACCTACACGAACCGAGATGGGCAGCCCGTACCCACCGATGATGTTGTCGATGGGCAGTGCCATGGTGCGCCGTTTGCTCATGATTGGCAGGCCGTTTCCACCAATGAGGGAGTCGATCGGAGCCGCTCGTTTGTACGGCATCGGCAGGCCACGCCCCCCGCTGATGGCATCAATGGGTGCTGCTGCCCGCTCGCCCATCACTGGTAGACCCTTGTAGATGGAGTCGATCGGATACAGCGCACGCTTCCCGCTGATTGGCAAACCTATGCCTCCGTAGATTGAATCGATTGGCGCTGCTCGTTTCGTCCCAATGGATCCGGACAGCAGCCCTCCGTATAGAGAATCTATTGGAGCAGCTCGCACTCTTCTGCTGCTTGCATCTTCTTTCTTTTCTTCGTGGTCCTCTTGATCGGAGGGATTGGGCACATCCCGTCTTCTGGCCATGGGGAGACCGAAGCCCAGCATGATGTGGTCGATGGGCCGTCCTGCACGTTTGCCGCCGAAGTGGTCCATCCCTGCCCCGTGTAGGAGCGAATCTATGGGTAGAGCGCCTCGCTTGCTGTCAACTTGGGTTTCGGAATCCTACGAATAAAACAGCCAACACAATTTGATTAGTAGTGTTAACTTTAGATCTAATGCTAAATCCTTGAGTTTGGGTGTTCCGGATCCGTTGACTAGTTGTTAGTTTTAAACGCGCAAAGGCAGGATATATAACGAGCTATCGTGTGGCGGCTATGGCACAGTGGTTAGGCTAGCGGACACTCGGCATATGAAATACAAGAGGTCATGAGTTCGATTCCCTGCTACGCTGCATGGGCCAGACGTTGTGTTCTTGTGTTCACGCGACTGTCCACGTATATCTAAATGGGTACCTGACTTCATGTGGGGAGGTAAAAGACAGTGGAATGAAAATTATAGGCTCCGTCCGTTTCAAGACATAGTGGGTTAACAACGCATTGCACACATAACATGCATCTCCGATGACACATTTAGTGCATGCCATCGTTCGACGGCATTACCAAGTATTCCGTACTGATAAAACAGCGACAATGCATTACACCATAACTGTCACTGTGATAGTGAAAGGAACAATGAGATAGCTGTTTCAGCAACGCAGTAAGATCAAGCAAAACCCCCGGTAAGAACCATTGCAATTTATCTCGAAGCTGGAAACGCGAGATAGGTGCAGTATTTCTCACTGAAAGCTGTGCCAACCATAAATCAGATCTTTTGTCGGCAAGTTTCATCTTTTCACTTCTTCGCAAACTTTACTACATGTGGCACCTACACTCACGAAATTATATTTTCTAAAAATATCACACTAATTTAAAAGAACTCTGTCTAAGGATTTTAGATTGTATTTGACAAGATTTCAAAGAACTAAAAATTGCCCCAATTACATTACAATCACCTTGATCATCCCTAGCTCTCCATTCAATCTAACTCCAGAAATAGCACACACAACTTCTAACTTTAAATGTACCTTTAAAGATAAAACATGATGCATTGGAAATGACGGGACAAGCCGGAACTTAAGGACTGTTAAGTAGCGACTAGCTTGTCTATCTTGGAGTTTGAGGCCATTAACAACTACATCGGAATCGATGCAAAGCCTTTAAATACATGAAGGAGTGGGAAGGCTCTTCATCACACGTCATACACAAACGGCGGCTGTGTCATGTTATAATGGTCCCGATTAGCGCGCCCGGCTGCCGAGGCTTTACTCAAATGTGTTGTTACCGGATAACGTTTGCAGGTTGATTATCTTATGGCTCGCTAAAAGCTTTTAAATCTTTACATGTCTAACTTACGTCAGCTGTTCATCTAACCATTACACGTTCAGCTAGTTAACATCTGTGGAACGAAGACCATTATGTGGCCCAAACAAAACGAAAACGTCTGCAATTTGTGATTAGCATCAACTGTCACTGGGCACATGGTAACTAGGGACGACTGATCGAGGTTATAACACGTTATGAAAGATGTTAAGAACCCCATAGGCCACACTAACTTCATTATATGGATAAAATCGACAGTATGGCCTTGGGGCAAACATTTCCATCTTTTTTTTTCAATTTTAAAAACCGGTGGAAATCGATGCGTGCGTTTGTTATCCATCACCGCCCCCCAGCCTATTGAGGCTTTTTTGTTGAAGTGTTTGAAGCGCGTGCTTCACGATATATCAAATCACCCATGCCAGTTTTGAAGTTTCAACTTTCAATCATCTTTTGAATCAAAGTATATAGTGGGGGGGGGGGGCGGGCGGAAATAGAAAGCCACTGGTCAGGTCTGAGTAACTATGTCAAGCCGCCACTACTGACAGGCTGTGGTGAAGTGGCGCGTGGTTTTGCGTGACCTTCCGTTTACGTAACCGCCGAAGGACGTCCTTTTGGATGAGTGGTCATTCCAGGACCCACTTTTAGTGTTCAAACACCTTTTGTCGTTATTAAAAGCACTACAAAATCATCATCGCCGGCTTATCACACAGTACGCAATGTAGTAATGTACTATTCCAGCTTGTCCAAGTACCTTTTATCATTATCTCAAAGGCTTTCAAGGTCATTTTACCATTACCAACTTTTCAAATAGAAAGTTAACGAACGTTACTATTACTGCGCATACAGCTTGTTGTAAGCCAACCCTGAAGTTGCTAAGGCCTTAGAATCTGGTCGACAAATGTGTAACTACTTTTCTATTCAACCTACATAATTTGCAACACATTGCGGCTAAGTTTTCACAACTTTGCAGCTATATTGGCCTGCGAATAATTTTACTCTCTTGTTGGTATAGATATTGTGTAGATATCTAGATAGCTGTTCATGGGAGACATGACCGAGATATCCAAGGAGTTTATTGATATGAAACACATCCATGACCTGACCGTCACTTTCTACACTGTCTTTTGACCTCTAAATTCAAGATGGCGGAAAGGTAATAAGAATGGTTTATTCAAGCCACTTTCTTTGTTAACTGTTGATTTAAGTCTAAAACGTTGTTCCATATGTAGTGACACGTTTGTGTCGGAGTTAAACGTTTGTGTCGATTGTGCTATGTGATTTTCATACCGATTTTGGCATAATAGGCATTTATGTGGGAAAAGCTATGTTATAATGATGTTGATTAATAACAATTTGATACGTGCTTTTTGTTTTGTTCTAGTTATTTTATGCTATATGTGCTAGTTATTTTACCTGACGAATTTTACAGTGAAGCAAAACAATGTTCTTCTTCTGTCGGCTGCTAGACATAACGTTATAGATATGTAGATACTGTACAGACATCTAAATAGATGTTCATGTGAGACATGACATGAACAGCTATAAAATAAAAATAAACAGGTAAACAGCTATAAACAGGTAAACAATATATCGATACAATGGTAGTTATTTATGTGGTTTAAACCTGCGAGGTTTAAACCTTTCTACGGCTGACTGGATCGTAATGACTCTATTTTAGGACATTTGAGAAAGTTCCTTGGTCCATCACATGTGCTGCCTGATGGTAATGCATGATCAGGTACCATTAGTGGGACCACCTAACCGTTTGGACAGGCGCTGTTGATCGGATGTTGCATCGTTTTCTTGATCCTTCTCGGCGCCTTGTTTCCGGTGTTAAGTAGATTGTGTACGTACTAAGGTGGTACTCTCCAAGCAGAGTTTTTTGTATCGTGCTTTGTTTTTTTGTACTGGTATCCTTTTTTGCCAGCCTTCGGGTGGTGTATTGGATACTGCCCGGTGGCATGATACTGCCGTACCAATTTGATACTATCTTGCAGCCACCAAAAGATCTGCTTGGGGATTACTAAGGTGGCTTTGGTGAGAACATATCTCAACTTGTTTATCACACACAGGGGAATAAATAACCGCCTCATCATCATCTTCGCCGCACTTACGCTTTTAACTATTCTAGCTTAATTGCGAATATTGATTCAGCATGGGGTAATTTTCCGCTAATAAAAGTCTAATGAATTGTTTCTTCCATGATTAATTAATGACTATTCATTAGCTTTAGATCTTTATAAAATACCCAAACCATACACAATTAGACACAAGAACATATTCTTATTTGAAACCTAGCAATTGGAAGCTATCGCCAACAACATACGCATTAAAAAATTTTTGGATTAAATTCTTGTTGACACCTTACATATATAGTTGTAGTAATTATAGATAACAGGGAAATATAAATGAATGAATAAAAGATGGACTAGCCATGTCTCTAATTAGCTCATAGTGTCCCCAACGTATACACATAACATCCATACACGAGGATGTCCCACTTTCGCCAACTGAATATTTTATTACATTTCATAACCTCTAATTGCATAAGCCTGTAATTTGTACCCGCCATGGTTCCCATGCCACTACAGACCAATAAGGCAAAGTCACTTAACTTCAAAAACACTCAAACAGGAATATAAATTATATAGAAGATAAGATAATTAGTGATGTTGTGTAAAGAGGGAGGTCTCAGAGAGGGTGAAATACATAGCAAGGTACCGGAGCTAAGAGGATGGCCATTTAGGGCACCGTTACATACATTTGTACGTCGCATAATCGTTGTACGATCGCAACCTGAGGCTGGCGGGTAAGTGTATGGAAGATAGTTAAACACACAATGGTACCAGTGGACTAGCGCCCTACTGTAGTATTGTCTGTGCTTGAACAGCTGTGTGGCCAATGGGCTAAGGAAACGGAGATGGGCGCCGCCCTATACACCCTATGATGTGGGAAGGACGTTTACGAACTCCGACCCGAAAGAACATCTTAGTAATCTGTTTTTCTATCCATGGGTACATCGCTGCACCTTTCTTGAAGCCTTGTGAGGTGTTTTATCCTTAAGAAAATTAGGTACCTAAGTCTCAGACGTACGTTTGTCCTAAACAGGTTTTCTCCCATATGAAATTTTGCTTTGTGTTAAATCCTAGGCTTCTCGTCCGTTTTGTTGAGTACCACTCCATCTGTAGTTGATTGCATCCGGCACAAGTGTTGAAACTTAACGATCTCCCTTTCTTTGATTTAGGGCAATCCATCACAAATAGACAGAGAATTCCTGGAACTATTGAATAATACATGTACAAAATGTAGGGTAAGTTATACCTGATAATATCTGGCAAGGTGCAATGGCCTAATGAGTAGAGTGTTCGCCTTGCGCGCGGTAGGTCGTAAGTTCAATCTCCAGTCGAGCCATACCAAAGACTTTAAAAATGGTGCGCTCAGCATTCAGGAAAGAGTATGGGAGTTAAACACACACCACTACCAGTGGACTAGACTCCTGTTGTAGTGATTACACAACTGTGTGGCCCAAGGGCTACATATTTAAACAGACATGGGCGCCAACATATGCACTATGTATGTTTGCGGAGAGGACTTTGACTTTAAACAATTGTTTACCGTAAGTTTCTGATTGTGGCTTAGGCAACGTGCATGTCAAAGTAACGTGCCTGTTTTCAGGAACAATATTAATGGGAGCGTTTTAAGCACAGAGGCGCCTAGAGGCAAGCTAACACGGCAATACGTATGAAAAATCCACCAAAAGGTAAAAGAATCTAAATAGATATATCATTTCTTCTCATACCTTGACAGAATAACACGTACGCGGGCATATGCTGACATTACAGGGGCCTATCTCATTTTTGCATACTTGTTACATGCAATCGCACCGTGTCATGCATGGTCTTACAATTAGAACTTACAACAGGAGGCACGCTTGTTCAATATTATGTGGTATCGGCCCCCAAATCCGTACAATGTATAAACAACAACAGGACAACCAATAACTTTTATTACGGCTAGATGTCTAGAATCTTCCACCCATTTCCAGTGTTTATTAAGCTTACTAGCGGTGGTACTAACTAAAGCGGTACGTAGAAAACCATTACTGCTGTGGATTTCGATCTTTAAGCAAAGAAAAGTGACAAGAAACTCCTTACCTGAAGCTGAAGAAAGAACGAAGAATGCCTACCTGTTGGTTTGAAGCATCTTCTTCTATACGTTTGTCATCTTTTGCAGACAATGCTGCGACCGTACACACGGCAATGCCGAGAACTGCCACAAGCAGGGACCGCGCTGGTGTCTTCATCATACTCGCTCCAGCACCTCACTAACAACTGCTGAAACCCTGAACCGGCGAGACTGTAGGGCTCGGCACATCACCTGATGAATTTGAATATTTGTAGAATCCGGGCGTGGGAGTGTTTCATGTACACTCACGCGCAGGTACGGGATCCAAGAGTTTTGTTTACTTCGGTAATGGCGGGACACACGGGCAATCAAGGTGATTAAAGGCTAAAAACAGCGGAAGGGGGTCTCAAGGGTGCTTAGAAATGCTTTGCTCCCGGTAATGGGTTGATATCAGCAGGCAGTCCTGATGCTGTCCTTAACCTGCACACTGCTAGTACGCGTGAAACGTGGGCACACATGTGAAAAGTGTTTAAGAGGGTTAAGTCCACTGCTGTAGGGGTGGACCAGAACAAATCGCAAGATTTCTTTTATGCTAACAAATTTCACATGTTGCCATTACATGACTTTGCATTTTCTTCCAATTTGCATACATGTTTTTTAACAGGTAGTATACTGAGTATGGGGATTGAAACCGCAATCTTTGATTCATGATTAGATGGTAGTGGTTCCCGTCCATCTAGCAGATTACTCTATATTGACCAACTGTTCTATTTTCCTCTCTGTTCAAGATATATTCATAAATACATTCCGAATCTTAAATTTAGACATGAAGGTACATTTTTCCATAATGAATATCATTAATACTGTCGGTACACCTCGATTGATCATCAAATAGGATGTTTCTGCTATTTTTGCCAACCCAAATTGACCTAAATTGATACACCTTTCGGCAGGACTAAATGCATTTATCTTCAACGTTTTTCACCAATAACAAATTTATCGAATACGTGTTGCCCAAAGCGATTGTCCCAATACAACGTGTTTGGCCTGGCCATGGGCTCATGGGGTTAAACACGAATGAATCATAACTACCTTGGTAACTAGAAACCCTGCTGCGTTATAGGTACCTCGTTGATATGGGTATTTCTTGTGCATGAATCCGTCGTTATCTATTGAGCAATAAATCTTTCCAGAAACTCACTGCCAACAGCTACATAATGAACACGTTCTGAAAACGGCGTCGCCATGGGCTTAAAAACAAATGGATCATAGACCAGGTAACAAGAAACCTTGCTGCGATATAGGTGCAGCGCCGTCTAATTTAGTTCTTGTGCATGAATCCGTCGTTATCTATTGAGAAATAAATATTTCCAGAAACTCACTGCTAAAAACGACAAATGTGCACGTTCTGAAAACGGCGTGGCCATGGGCTCATGGGGTTAATGCTCATGATCATAACCATCTATGTAACTAGAAAACCTGTGGAGATATAAGTGCCTCGTCCTTTATTTCTTGTGCATAAATCCGTCGTTATCTATTGAGCAATAAATCTTTCCAGAAACTCACTGACAAAAACTACACATGTGCACGTTCTGAAAACGGCGTGGCCATGCCATGGGCTCGTGGGGTTAAAAACGAATGGGTCATAACAATCTAGATAACTAAAAAACCCTGCTGCGATATAAGTACCTCGTCGTTTATTTCTTGTGCATGAATCCGTCGTTATCTATTGGCCAATAAATCTTTCTGGAAACTCACTGCAAATAACTACACACACGTTTTGGAAACGACAGACTCTGACTTACCAGCCCAACATCGAGACAACTGGACACGATAGAGCGTTATCACATTAAAGAAAACAGTGCTTTTAACGTCCCGATGAAGCATACTTCACCAGTTATCGATCAATGCTGGCCACAGGTGCTAAAATGTCTTACTTGCTGAAAGAGAACCTAAGCGTGTCATCTTCTACTTACTGCAATGATAATTGACACATCATTGAATGTCCATTTAGCCATATAAAGGCTTCTCTGACTCATAGTTCTAAAGACTTGATCTTACGTTAGTTGAGCTACAATGAGCTATTTACACCCACAGAGCAGAGCGCCTTTTTTGAGAGATACTTGGTGCACGACACATCATCACGATTCAAAAAGAATTTACGTGAAATTGGCTTATGGTATTTGACACGTCCATTTATTCATACCAGTTTTCCCAAGGTAGTGACTACTGACGACTGTTTACTTTAAGTTCGTTACATGTTGTAGATGTATAACTATTAATATTTCACGTACTGACACTTCTGCTTCTCAAAAGGGTCTATTAGAGTCAAAGCTTATCTTCTTCAAGCCTTTCAAATGAAAACACTTTGTAGCTGAGGAAAACAGCTGCAAAAGCATCTCAAATTCAAGAATTAAATCAGAAATTGGGTTTATTTAATAAATAGTTTATTGGAATAAAAGAGATCGCTCGATGGGCTTTAATCGGGACTACGACAGAAACTTTGCAGGGTTGGATGGTCGTCCATGAAATCCTCGGCCTCTGAATTCCGAAAATGTTGGTTTGTTTGTTTGTTTGTTTGTTTGTTTGTTTGTTTGTCCAAACAGAGTAGGTTGGCAGCACGTGGGTAGGGGAAGATTGACAGGCAGAATGGCAGGATGTCGAAATGTCAGAAACAGGAAATGGGGCGAATTTAGAGGCCCAGAGTCTGGCCAGAAGCCACAGGGAATTAAAACTCGACATGAGGTCACTGGCTGCTGATCTCAAGCCATTACTGATAGCAAAGCATTTCTAAGCACCTCTGAGACCCTCTTCTGCTGTTTTTAGCGCCTAATTACATTAATCACCCGTGTTCCGTAGTAAACAAAACTCTTGGATCTCGCCCACACCTGTGTACATAGCCTTCTTAAAGACTCAAGGTAAGCGTTAACAGAAAGGCGAAGGCAAAGTCTGTACGGTAATTGCCAATTACACACGTAAGATCTGCCTCTTGAAACGGTGTTTGTGGCTTCTCAACAATCTAACACGAGCCACGAAATTGATTTTGCACGATTTGTAATTCATTTCAGCCTTTTCAAATGCCAGTTACGTGCTTCTTGTCCTTGGATTACTGCAATTTACAATCCTTCAAATGCCAATGGTAAATAGAAAACAGACGCAAGCACTCTCTTTCTGTAATGAAGCTACCGAGGCGAGCTATCAGCGCAAATTGGGTTTCACCGTTTGACAACTTAATTGATTGTGTTAACGTTAATGAAGTACATCCTTACAGTTATAATGCCATAGCATGTAAGATTGCAAGATTTTTACAAGAATGTCATGTTTTATTGATGTTTGCCGGGACTAGAAGCTTAAAAGTTCTAAGAAAGTACTGCTTAACTAGCATTTGAAACTAAAACCTATGAATAATTATTATTCATATCAATAGAATCTGATGTTACTTTGACATTTTGATGATATTCATATAATAATATTTTACTGACATACATATAAAATATATATCTGACTCTTCCCTGAAGAATATGTTATGAGTTGGAAATGGCCGGAAATAAACGCCAATCAAACACAATCGATGACGTTGGCCGCTCTGTTGACAGTGGGGAGATATCCCATAGGGCGTAATTATATTTCTTATCAACTAATTAATATAACCCCTGTGTTGTTTATTGCTCCTTATGGACATTGTTACTCTATGGCCTATAACATCATTAGTCAAACGGCAAGATACCCGTTGCTGTCAACGTCTAAAAGTGATTTTGAGTTGCTAACATGCGTGCTGTCTTATATCACACTGACAACATAATCATAAAGCTAACTCTTACCATTAACGACTACAAAGGGATAGTATCATTGGTAGGACGTTACCAGCATGTTGCTTGAGATGGACGGTACATTTCTGAGAAGGTCGAAGAGTTGAGGATCTGTTACTCAAGCAACTGGATATGATTTTGGAGACGGTCAGACGTTTCAGGTAGTATCCACTAGCTTTCGTCAGTGACACTGGAAAATTCTTAGGAACTGCAAGTTTATAGCTTGAGTAACTGTTTTTGGGTGTATAAATTATTACCGTTTCCTTGGCAAATAGTTAACGCTGGTTTGTCACGGCCGCGGCCTCAACCTACCTGTGCCAAGCGCAAAACTCTGACAGGTTTTATGTATTTACATTAAGTGTAATACTGTTGTATTATTCACGTGCCAGGTGTTCGTTTTATCCACACAGTCTTGCTTTTACCAGAAAGCCGAAGGGTTCTTGAGGTCTCCACACGTGGCAGTGAAGTCGATAACACTTCTAAGTTGTCGCGTTCACTGCCACGTTCAACTCACTACTAATGGATTAATGGCAGGGGAAGCGCTATTGGTGTCGACACCTTCAAAATAAGTACTTCTAGTAATTGTATATAATTGCCTACATCCATTTACTTCTCATACCTCCCTCTGTCATTGCAGATTACCAACTAATACGTGGGCATTAAGATAATGATAGGTCCTGAGAACTTACGATAGGAGCTATTTTTATATAACTACCAGTAAAATATCTGTTTGGACGTCTTTATGGCAAGGAAGCGGCTAGTTCTAGTTCTTTCTGTGTGATGTAGAATTTCATTTTGGAAGTTTTGCAAAACTGAACATGTATTGTATCGAATGCTTCTTTCCCTTCAGGGATGGGTCTTAAAACCAATGAACAGTTTATAATAAATAGATTCATTGTTTTCTATGAATTATCGCACAAGGTATTATATTTGGCCCCTCTTGGACAAAACATGTCTTCGAGGTAAGACCTTACAGAACTTTATGAAGAAACACAGCTTATTTGATAAAGCTGTAGCTATGTCGTTGACGATTTAATCTAGGATCCAGAACATTTAAATTCAACAAAAAATATTGAAGAATATAATGTTCATTATATTATCCTAAGTAATGTTTTTAAAGGTCCAGAAAGCATCGAAGGTAACTCATGGGTCCTGTCTATACATTTGACATGGACAGTAAAATACTTAAGTACGAGGGCATTTGATGAATGACGTTCCATCCTGACATTGTGAAGAAACTATCATAGCGAGCATATCAATCGTCTGCAGCGAGGGGGTGGGTCATAAAGCTGCAATATCCGGAGTATGTACTAAATTCTTGGTCAAGCGCACAGTCTCTGTCGCATGAATATACGAGTGATAGTTTTCTAACTCTCCTGAAAGCTGACCGTAGAAAACTGTCCAGTTTTTCATTGAAATAAAAACGCGGAGAAGGTTTCAGACAATCCGTTTAATGCGCTCACTTAAACCGTGCGACGGGCCGTAACTAAATGACTCGGAATGAAAAGAAAATTGGGTTCCCAGTTTGAAAAATATAGTTGTAAAAGCGACCATGATGGAAGATTTAAAAGGTCAGACCATTTGGAAAAATGCCGTGTGGGAATACGATGACTAATGTTACCATAGACATGAGGGAACCACGTGGCTAGCACTGCCTTCATGGAAGAATGGTTCACCTCGGTAATGCCTGTCTAAACGATTTTCAACGGTAATGCATTACCATGACTGCACCATATGGAAAGATGAACCATTTCTTTCGGACTCAATGCCCTGTGTCTGACTGCCATATCAACACACATTAAGGGAGCAATCTCTCTCTGTCGGTAATACCGAGACATAAACCGTTAGTATAGGAACATTTTCTGTAAACTTGGCAAAAAATAACAGCGCCTATCAATTAGATTTAAACCAATCATTCAATGGTCTGTACTAGTAGAATCTGCAACAGATGTTATGTAAAGGACACAACAGATCTATTCTATTACTTTGTTTTTGGCATTATGAGGTTGCCCCATAAATAGATGATTGTATATGTATTATCAATATTTCTTGCAGGTTTATTAATTCAACTAATGCCCTGCGTAATACCATTGGAATATTTAAAATTCTATCAGTACTGACCGCTATAACGTTAGCATAGTGTCGAATCACTAGGTTTGAACCACTTTCCTGTGCATATACGAAGCGAAACACTTTGTTAGGTCGTTACTGCAGTTACGCTGTAACAGTTTCAATTTCTTAGGACTCATGCAATTACTTAGCTGCAAACGAGGGAGTTTATTTTCACGACGTAAACGTCAGAAACACATGATAGTTACATGATGATAAAAATTCATAACTCTTGTGATCTGACATGTGCATGACGCATACGGCTGCGTCAAATGCGCTTTACTTCATTTCGTCAGATCGAAATTATTTTACGCTAAGTGTTTTTAAACCATTTACTTCCTCTTATGGGCACACTTGTAGTTAACGGAAGTACCAACATTTATCGTCACATCCATTCTGTAACGTGTCACAGAACTGACGTACATACATTTGACACCCACGCTCTGCATAATTGGACAATCCGTTTCTTTCTAGAGACGTCACTATGCCCAACGGCTTACGTGTGCGCTAACCTTCAGCGGTAGGCTTCAGGGCGTTAATGGACTTCTTATCGGCACAGTCGTGTCCGGAAGCTGCCTCTGTATTTCCTCTCTGACGCGGACCAACATAACTCCCTACACCTCTGGCTGACACGCGGAGTGACTTGTGACAGCTGTCGTAAATCATAACCTGAGGACGCTTCCTGCTTAAGATATGATGATATTGATGAGCAGTCCATATATATATCCCTCAACAGTACACCTTCCCGGACTGATTAATCTGTCCACCTGGGGTCCGCACGGACCCCAAAACAGTTTTTTGCTAATTTTTAGAAATTATCAGTATGCTACCAGCTCAATTGTTTTGCTGAATCGATGTGTGAACCTCTGAGTCCACATTAGGCACAAAAATCATACATTGTTACCTTTTCCAATTTTTTGGTGAAGAAAAAAAGGAATCAAGAAATACCCGTTTTTTAAAGCTTTGGAGGTTCGTGGGACTGGGGGAGGGGGCTTATTGCCCCCCTCAGAACTCGGGAACGGTATATCGTATGGCCACCAAATTTTCAGAAGATGGTGTACTAGTAAAAATTAATCAATACAACAATTTTGATGTCGTTATGACGTAGTATGACGTCATTATGACGTCATTCATATTATTTTAATGGCTAAAACCGTTATAAATAGGTTATTCTCTTAAAACTTAATGGTATACAACGCAACTTTAACAAAAAGTGTTTATTATAAAATGATAAGGTCTGCTAAAGCTTATGTTGCCCTTAGCAACACCAGTGACGTCATACAATGACGTCATACATATTTAATTATCCGCCATCTTGGATCTTGGTTTTGACCAATGACGTCATCAAATTAGCATAAATTATTAATAAAAATCACATTAAATTATATAAAATGTTATTGATGTTAGAAAGCATGTGTCACTTATCATAAAAGCCTCAAAATAAAGTAAAGTATAAGAAAAAAAGTAAAGTATAAGAACGCCAGTGTATCTATTACGATCGAGAGCCGGCTGGGGTCCGCGCGGACCCCAAAAGAAAATCAGATACAAAATTTTTTAAAAATGGGGGAAACGGAATTTTCTGCACTGTGTTGAGGCACAACATTGTGGGTGACAATTACCTGAAATTTCAGAAAAAAATCTTTAGAAACAAAAAAACTATTACAGAATATATAGTGCTGGGGTCCGCGCGGACCCCAGGTGTACTGTTTAGGGATATATACTATAGGCTGAATTGTTGATTCATTACAATCGTACTCAAAACGTCTAATATAATAAATAAAACATAAATTCATTTGTATCATCATATTTCAATTAAGCATAGTAAAAACACTTATACATTAGTAAAATCTAAAGTTAACTACCATAATACGAACAGAATATTCATCGACGCATCTCATTTCAAGACCTTCCAGTCAGAGAAAGACGTCCTGAGACCTGGTTATGATAATAATACTTTGGGAATCACGACGGTTGATGCAAAAGAGGAATTCAAAGAGCAGAGGAAATTACGATGACGCACGTACATAATTATAAACAACGTATTCAATTGTGAGATTGTCAATTCATTTTCTTGGCCTTTTACACATAGCTGGTTAATGCATTCGTCTGAAATGTAGAAATTCTGAAAGCCTTTTAAGGAAGATTGTCTCCATCATTTTATTGTCGTATAGGTCATGATGGTTTAGGGATATCGGCCTCTGGACGCACCCGTAGTAGTTCTAGATAGTTGTATACACCTTCTGTAAACTAAGACATAGGTAAGAAGAGGTCCATACTGAGAAATCGGACGGCCGCAAGTTCATATCAGTGTCATTTTAGACACCTTACGGGCGCGACATCCGGATTTAAACAGATAAATTCCGTCTATACCGAACTTCCGATCACCAACACCTAACAAAGTAAGCCATGGCGTGCACGAACTGTCCGTTATCGGGACACCGTCGTCCATGGACGTTTGGCCTTCACCGTCTTTGAACACGAGTAGTTGTCCAGAAATTATTAAATAATGAACTAATATCAAGAAACAGTGCAATAAATACGCAAAACAACTACATATTCAAAATATTATATTTTCTTATATTTGAAATCCACCATGGCACCATCTTATTCACACTGCATAGAGAAAATCTCACCAAAGGAGTTGAGTTTTTTTACAATTGTTGTTTTTCAGTATAGCAGCCTGCTGCTCTGAGATAGTTTAATAGTTTCCTGGAATATAACAATACACAAAATGAGGAATAACACTAATAACATGTCATGAAATATGATTATGCACCAGTAGTACACCATGGACACATAAGATGCTGCAACGACACCTCTTTGAACTTCAAACTTCAACTTGTCCAACTTCATGGAAGTTGCAATAGCAGCTGGCAACATTGTGAGTTAAATCTATTGATTTCTGTGGTGTGGAATTTGTAAATGACATACAAAAACCAAGTATCTCTCGATATTCTGGACAAATGTTCAGTTTAAAAAAGGGCAGAAATATAGAACACCAAAAGCTGGTATAATAGATATATATCTAGCTTTTCTAGTGTTTTTAAAGAATGTATATTGTGTAGTATGGAAATGTCATGGTGATATCTGTCAATAGTATCATCAGAATGTGGTATGTGATGGTGGAGGGAGGGGGGGATAGAAACTTAGTCATGTTTGGGACCACATACTGTACTTTCCACTGTAGCGCCACCTAGCGTTGAGAAGTAGCATTGCCCTGAAGGGGGTAGTGAAAGGACTACCAAAACGCTACCGCATCCGGGTAAATGTCTACTGGTTGTGTGGCAAAGAACTCTGTGTTAACAACTGTCATAGTCATAATACAGTAAAAAGGAAATCAATTTATTAACATAATATATACAATCGTGTAGAATAATACAAGTATGGGGGGTAACTTTGTGTCTATGTTGTTTGGACTTCTAATCCACCAGGTATATCGTTATGATGATAGTATTTTGTTTGGCACCATAGATTGTTGACTGTGTTTCTACCACCACAAACGACTGTCATACACCGCCGTTGATGCTCCTTTTAAAAGCTTGAAAGTTCGACCATTCAAAGTCTGACATGATTTTGTTCAGTGCGTATATCTGTAAGAAAAAGAGAACAAAGAGAGATTAGAAACTGAATGAAACATCGTTAAGCATTTCCATAAAAGTGCTGGACAACATACTCATTTCTTATAGCTTATATTATTTTGTCGACTTATTCAAAATCTTTTACTCTTTCCTTCTATCATTAACGCACAGTAGTCAATCACACATTTGGTTGGTTAGTTGTTTGGTTACTTGTTTGGTTAATGGGTTAGTTAATTGGTTGATAACTATGGAAGAGAAAGGGGTTAGAGGATAAGGAGATAGATAGAGAGCAAAAAGAGTGGTAGAAAACATGGTAAAGTTTCAGGGAACAATTCCCCACCTCTAGTCTTTGTCTAGCTTTGTGCCCTGCGACGCCATCTTTCTCCTTCCGTTTCTCCTGCCGTTTGGCGATCTCCATCTGCTTGGCTTTCCTCTGTTTGGCAGCCTTGTCCATCAGCTGTAACCGCGCCTGCACTTCCCTTTTGGCCTGCAAGGGGGACACGACGATTAGAGTCTGCATTTAAAGTTAAACGTATTCTCTGTTGCACTGTTTATATCTCAGCTTACAATCTTATAAAAGCTAACAACAAGACGGAAAGGAACTACAATGTATATGAAAAGTTTAGATACATGGATGTCCGTCTCGTAAATAATTTCAAACCTGCATCGCTAGATAGTTCAATGTGATTCTTTTTCATGGAAGAATGAAAGTGAACGTAAATGTATTCAAAAGATGTAAAACTCAATGATAATTACATAGAGTCGACAGAAACAAGGTGAAACAAAAACGAGGTAAAACGTACCCTGACATCTGTCATGGACGGCACGAACTCATATCTCTCCATTTGCTCTGAAAAGAAGAGAAATGCGTCGATAAATCTTAATATATGATATTTAGGTTGTTATCTACAGAACTACGAATGAAAAAGTAAGAAAAAACTTAAGATACGCAAAGTTTAGTCTGTGTCTGTAAGATGACAACCAAAGCTACCTTTACGAATGTGCCCTGAAGTGACACGGGTATGTTTAAGTAGCACAAACGTTAACACTAATGTCTTATAGATGATAAGTGGCTAAGAGTCTCTCTTCGGAACACGTTCACTGCAACGTGGGTGATCGGAAGGGAAGACTTGTGCTTTGGCACTTTGTCGAGCACATGATTGCACTTAAGTATCAACATACTCAACAGAAGCAGCACTAACGTCAAGGCCAGGTGAGGACAATTTGACAAACGTGGTACTTATATTCGATAAGCCGTTCAAAACAAGTGTGTTCATCAGACTAAAGAACCAAATTCTCAAAGTGGTGTTTAATCATACGGTACCAGTTTTTAGATATTAAAAAGATAATTTGCATGTCGACTGCCAGGCTCAAACTTGTTGTGCATTGGTTTTTAATTCAGTGTGTTGAACTGTGAAAAACTAATAAAGGCATCTTGTATGTACTTGCCCCCCCTCTCCATCTAGATGTGCATAAATTATGTGTTTCATTGAGAAGACGATTCCTTACCCTTTGACGGTGTAGCAGGAGGCGCGCATGGCAAGAACACCCCGCAGTCCTTCATCATTCCCGACTGCTTTTCCGACAGGAATATCCTCACCGGTTTCTCCCCCTCGGCACCGTTCGTAGTTGGTCGCCTAGGCGACGGCAGAAGATCGGCTCTTCTCGGAGAAAACATCGGCGCTTCGGGTCTTCTCGCCGACAAGAACCCTGCGTAGCGCGTGTCCGGTTTCTCTTGAGCGCTGTCCAAACTTTTCGACACTGCATGGATGGAACTGTTTGGGTGGAGTCTAGAAAATTTCTGGGAATAAATGATTTCACTACTTGTCTTTGGCGCAGATATTTTGCTGTAGTCTCTTCGAGTTGCTTCGCTGGTACGACTGACTCTTTGCTCCGACTTTCCAGTCTTCTGTCGCGTTTGTAACCGCACACTGTTGGTGTTGAACCCTACCCCGCTCCCCCCGCGCATTAGCGTTTGGCTGTAGATACTTTTGGCAGACTTGGCTCGAGTTTTCAACTTCAGTCCTGGCTTGCTAGCTATCTTGCGGTTGGCCGCCTTTGAACCCGATTTTGCTTTCCGTTTGGTTTTCTTCTTGTTCTTGTTTCCTTTGTCAGGAGCTGTGAAAGGAAGGAGAATGTGGTCAAGATAAGAAACAATACGTTGTTAGGCTTTTGTTTTACATTAGGCCATGTTGATTTGATTATATGGATGACATCCTCTGGGTACCCCAAAACTGATGCGAGCGTGCGAATAAAAAAAAAGTTTGGCAAAAAAAAAAGTTGCCTTCATTATGAAATCTACGTGGTCATGAAGGTTGAACAAATGGCTAAACACACAGATTATGGTATGGCGAATAATAGACTCTTCATTTTCATTTCTTCACATTTTCTTCTTCCTTTGGAATTGATTTTAGTATTCTACGATATTAGTATAGTTTTCCAATATTTTTTTTTCTATTTACGGCATATATTTGCTCATTTTGCAGCTGCTTTGTACGATTTCCAGTATGGTCAAAAACTTTTTTTTTTTTTGGAAACGAACGAAAATTGATGCGAGCGCGGATGTCATCCATATAATCAAATCAACATGGCCTTATCACCAAAAATGCATGTCTTGACCTATTGTGTAACGATACAAGAAACAAAGGTAAATAGAACTACAATAAGAACTACATCAACACAAGAAATGGCTTGCGTGTTGTGTGTAAGGAACCTCAACAAGCTAAAGTTATTGGACAATTATAACATATTTGTCTTATTTCACTAGAAAAACATGTGGCATTACCAGAGCGTTAAACAAACCAATGATGCATGATACAGGTTGCAAAATTCTGCAGTTTTTATAATTTCCGCTAAGAGACGCCACTGCTAGGCACGCCCAAAGAAAAGTCAAGGCTACATTGTAAGTATCTCAAGTGTTTTTCTTCTTTCACACTGGTGCACTCAGCACCACACAATTCAGTGTTTTCTTTAGGAAAATGGCCGAATAAAACACAGGTGCAACTCCTTCATGTGATGATCACACATTTAAATATCAGCGTCGATACATGTTTTTTTTGTTTGAGGCAAGTTGTCGTTGTTTGTAAATACACTGTACTAAAAATATCAATTTTGATTTTCACATATTCTAACAATATTTCAACCAACAAAATTGAGATTTACCACCACCATTTTCTTAAACAGCCCCGACAACAGCCTTACTCCAAATCTCACGAGAATATAAACGCGACCTTGTCGTGCACATCGCGTGACCACGGTGTAGTTATTACCATGGCGAGACACACTCTGCCCACCATCGGCGTCACGTTAAATGAATTGTGATGCATGACATCGCGGTACATGCAACACTGCAATCCATCTTGACATTGTAGTAACCGCAAAGTTGCGACCAGTGGGCTCTGAGGTGGAGTGTGGCAACAGCCGTGTGTTATGACCAAAGAACCGCCTTACAGCATGGCAACCTGTCGTAATTATAGTCATTTTCTTTACGTCAATGATCGTTTAATGATGAAATATGGGTAGGAACGACAGAACAATAGCTGGAGCTTCGTGTGACTAAACAATTACCAGGGGAGGAGTACTTTGCGCTATGTTGTAATTTCGCCACATATCACAATTACTGAAATTACTGTCGGAGCTAAAACCGTTTAAACACATTCAGCTAGATTATGGGACATAGAAAAGCTGTGGGAAAATATCCGTGCTACGTGGTTCTAAAGAACTTCCAGTGACTGACTTGAACCTCAAGTTCAATCACTTCTCATGTTTTAAACACGATTACACCGAAGCCATAGGTCATACGGATTATGTAAGATTAGAAGTAGTAGCAACAATGGCCATTGTAAATTGAGATTATTTCGTTACAACCTGTAAAACCGCAAAAAAAACATTCAAAGGATGCACTAAGTTAAAATATTACGTAAAGTCAGGGCTACTGTTGGACCTAGTTTATGCATCAGAGACATAACACAGTATGCCAAAGAACTAGAACGGCCTCCAAAACATCCTTCAGCCTGTACATACCGCTAACGCAGTGTAGCGTTGTTGTTTATACGTGTTTTGACCCCTGTGTACACAACTACATGATGGGGTAGATTACGTCCTAACCTACACAGCGTCTACACTCGCCTCTAGACAAACAAAGCCATATTGTGTGCACAAAATCTCGGCTTAAGCTGGAATTCCGGAAACATAAAAAAAGGATTACTGGCGTATATGAAATGTACGTCATATTTGACACACTATAACACTGATTGTCTTTATTTTAATGCGTTTTCGGGCTTTTTGTTTAGGTAGGTCGTTGCAGACGTCATGGCCTAGTTGTGGGACATTTTTGTAATCTTGCGGGTGGCAAAAATCGCCACAACATAGAAAAACACAGCGATATCTACCCTTGCTGTTAGCAGGTTTTGGAACACAATCTGGAACCAAATGTGAATTTTACTGTGTAGTGCTACAGTATATAATATCGATTTCTCGTTGAAAGCAGGAAGTAGTCAGAATAGTCATCTTGATGGCTTTAAGATTAATGTGTACATAGTCCTTAGTTTGGCGTCCGCCAAATGAAATTGACTTATTACTGACAGAAAGAAAATATATACACTGTGTAATTATATGGTAACGTTTGTTGTGGGACGAAAATATTCGGAGCACCAAATTGAAAACCCGTAAAGTGGCAACCCACGACAGCCGTTAATGGTCCGAGCATTTTAAAAGGACAGTGTGGAAAACGTTGTAAATGGGAATTGACACAAGGTATATTTGTTCTTTGTTATTAATGTTCTGCTCTCATTTTACATTCACTTACCCTCTTAATGTATTTGATTCAAAGGAATCGGGTATCATGGTTTACATTGGTATGATTCAGAATATTGAAAAAAAAAATTCGGCAACCGTACTTTCATAAATCGGGGTTTGGTTGACAATAATTAATCGCGGGAAGGCTTAGTATCATTTGAATTAAATTCAAGATAATCAGTTGTAAATGTTAGGATAAGTGTCCCAGTACTTAACCTTTGTACACACTCTATACTGATAAATATTGCTAGGTTTATAATAAAACTGTTGAGTTTTAGAAGTGAATTTTACCTGTCACTGTGGCTGTCGGTGTGGTAGTCTCTGTAGAGTCGTGGTGTTCATTGTTTGAGTCTTCACTAGAAATCCCTGAGTCGTGGTCCTGGAGGTTTAAGGACTCGAGTGCCTTCTTAACTGCAGCGCTGTCGACAAGAACCGACACGGAGGATCCTTGAAATTTTGGACCACCCGGAGAACTCTGAAACGCCATGTCTGGTCGCTTTGGTACCGACTTGCCCGACTTGGCTCTCACAATGACTGCTGTTTTGCTGGGAGGCCGACTCGGAGGTCCTTGTTGTAAAGTGGTTCCGTGTATTTCGGGAAGAAAACTACTGGCGCTATCGGTACTCAGCCGGCCTTGTACAGAGGTTAGACTCGTGGAAGAACTCCGTCTGTCAGGAGGAGAGTGGATGATTGGCGCTCGGCAGATCTGCAGGGAAAGCCCGCCGAAGTTTCCCGAGTTGGACGGTAGATACCGGTAAGTAGTCATACTGGGGTGCATGTTGACACTTCCATAAGATCTTGTGAAAATAAACACGGCGATTAAAGACTCCTCGAGTGGGCCATACGTCTTCTAACTCCCGGTGAAAATATGGCCCGGTGTCCCAGCCACCACTGGGTCTTAAAGGGTCCTAAAAGTTCCTACATAGTTCATCAGGAACTGGGCTAATTTGTTGACCAAACTGGACAATCGAGTTCTGACTGTCAGCGTAGTCTGCCACCCAAACACACGGAGTGGCGTCGGGTTGCTAGCCAGCGTCGCCCGGCGCAGTGAACCGAAGCAGGTGGCTCCGTTTCACCTGCCAGTTTGTTTGCATTGTTGGAACAGACCGTGCAACACAATAGCTGTTGCCAAGCTATTCACCTCTAACCTACTGTGAACCCAAACATTTCTGATGACCCGAGGTGACCCATATAACCGCTGGCAAACGTAACAAATTTAATTTCGAGAACTAAAACAAACATATTTGATATTCCATCAAAACATGATCATTCTACAAACAATTATAACTTTTAACTGAAGAAATATAATCATCTTTTTGTGTTATTATATGAGCTTTAAGCAAAATCTTTCAAGAAAATCATATTCTGCTGCGGTGACAATATCCCGTCATCCTTTGCAACAAATGGCTGCGCCCGTCTGAAAAATCCGCTTCCATCTAAGAGATATAAAATCGTTGAAAGGCTGAAAATTGTTACATTCAGACATCGCCTGATAAGATAAGTCAACAATGCGACCACTAACGGAGGACGAGACGAGAACGTTTTTCGAGAAGCTGTCCAAATAGTGAGTAAAAATGATGTTTAGTTTTGGTGGGAGGGGGGCACCGGCACTGGTGCATACACGCTGTGCACGTGTATGGTTCTAGACAGTACTAGGATTTTAAGTGGCCGTGGCGAAGTTCACATACGTGATATTTCTTTTGGTTCATACAACGCCATGTGTAATGTTTTCACAAGTCAAGTATGGTACCCCTCATCTGGTCAAAATGAATATTCTGTCATTTGAGTAATGCTGAAACCAACATATTTTACTTTACCCTACAGCATAGGCGAGAACATCAGACTTCTAATTGACAGACCAGATGGTACCTATTGTTTCAGACTTCACAAGGACAGGGTCTACTATGTCAGGTATTCTGCTAACCATTTTTGAACCAGAAAATTTTAAAAGAGACAATGTTAGTGTCAGTCCCATGCTAAGCTGTGTTTGAAATAAGGTTTCCAGAAAGGGTCAGATACAATGAAAGAAAGAGCTGCTAGTAATCTGACTCAGCATAGGGTTTCTTATGATTCTGTTTTTCACCGAAAATGTAGCATCATTTTGAAAGTCCTTACGGATGATCCCTCTATTCCTTTTCATTCTTTTACTTTGGCTAGTTTGTATAACAATGATCTCTTTTGAGATATAATTGTGTGATTTAAATAAAAGGATGCATGATAACAAATTGATTGCATTGATGAGTACATCATATTCTGTATGTTCTATTTGCTAACAGAATAAAACACTGCACTACACACTACACAAATCTACACTACTACTACATAACTCTATGGTACACTATGCTACATTACATTACACTATGTTATGCTACATTACTATATTCATATTATAATTTCAAATATGACATCAATCTGTACTTTGTAGTGAGCACATCATGAAAAGAGCAGCGAATGTCTCACGTGAAAACCTGGTCAGTATGGGCACGTGTTTCGGCAAGTTCACCAAGACAGGCAAGTTTCGCCTCCACATCACCGCACTGGACTTCCTGGCTCCTTACGCAAAGGTAAGTAGGAAAAATAAATGTCTAGTTTTAATAGATAATAGATAGATATTATTGTACGAGTAGAACACAGGGCTAGTGAAGAGGAAATCATCTGTGTTCAATTGGACCTAATAAAGTACCCCCGACCATGTGGCCGGCCGGAGTCAGTCTGGAGTATTATTATCAGGTTAAAATCTTAATATTTCACCAGATTGTCATGATACAATCTGCTTTTTTTTGGATGGAGGATATTCAAAATCACTTGTTGTGCCACAAAATCGACCCTTCTGCATTTTTCAATGGCAAAATTTGTTAGTCTGCAATACTAAGCAAGATCATATGGTGGCACTATTGCTCTTTACTCTTATTGTACCCCAAATTCCAAGTCTGCAGTGATACATTTGTACATATGTAGAAGATGCAGAAAATGCTGCCATGTAATTTAGAGTATAATGACAAATCAAGTGAAAAAATTATAATATATATCTCACATCCTCAAATACATGTACTTATCATAGAATGTTCTTTTGTTTCAGTACAAGATTTGGGTAAAACCTGGAGCTGAACAGACCTTCCTGTATGGAAACCACATTCTGAAGTCAGGTTTGGGGAGGATAACAGAGAGTACTAACCAGTACCAGGGAGTGGTGGTCTATTCTATGAGTGATATACCACTGGTAAGTAACGTTTGCATTTCAGAAATTTTCCTAAGGTCACTCTAGATCTGATTCAGTGTCTTGGCTGTTGGATTTGCAGCTGGATTTTCTTCTGTTGTGAAAAAAATCACATTTACCAGATAGGATATGAATCAACCCCAAAATTTTGAGACCAACAGTCAAAGAAAGTCCTTGTCTTCCTAGTTGTTTCAGTTTTTTGCCATTTCTCAATGCTTTAAAAGTTGAAAATTCATTGTTGAAATGTTAACCAGCCTGGTATGTTGACTCAAAGGAAATTTAGGTAAGAGTAAAATATGTTACTTTTTCTTCTTGTAATACTTTTCCCTCAAATCACAGCTATAAGCATCTAAGTAGAATGATCATACAGTTTGTATGTGTTTTTTCAGGGTTTTGGAGTAGCAGCCAAGTCTACTCAGGAATGTAGAAGAACAGATCCCATGTCTATTGTGTGCTTCCACCAGGCTGATATAGGGGAGTATATCAGGGGAGAGGACACACTGACATAATGTCAGACAACTGTTTATCAAATTGGAATTTGGACAAGATAGAACTGTATGAAAGTACTGCCATGATATGTATATGTGTATGTGGTAGGAAACATCACAAGTATTCCTCATTGTAGTCAAGTCAAGTATCAAATAGAACTGTCCTATTTCTTTGGAAGGTATTGTACTATTGAATAAAAATTTCAGATATCCAACAAAAGATTTACATTGATAATATTGAGAGGTTGTTTTTGTCATTCACATGAAGGTTTTGTTCTTGAGAATTTTGGGGGCCAAATAATGGGCCTTTCAGCATCGAAAAAATGATAAACTAGGGCTTGAGATTTTCTATATTATCATAACAGTTTTTGACCCACTAGGTATAACTGGAGTTGACTGCTATGCCATGTGTGCCAGACATGCTTATAAAAAACATTGGTAGCAAACTCTTGTATTTTATTATTATCCATGACCTCAATGTGAAATACATGGTAGTGAACACATGGCATTGGCACCAAGCATGGCCAAATGTACACTGACATTATTGACACAGTTTAAACCTTTGACACCTATCAAATTAGGTGCTGAGCAAATGAAGTAATGAGTAAGTGATTGCCTTTAATGTGGAGCTTTTAATGTTCTTGTCACAGCAAGGAGGAAGTATAGTTTCATACGTCCATGTCAAAGTAATGTGACTAATAGCAGTAATTTCCGTTTGCTGAATAATTGATATACTGCTTTAACTTTATTAGTTGGCAGGTAATGTTATCAAATCTAGCGATGGAGTACATGGGATGTAAGAGTTGACTGGGGTCTTAGTGCTTCCATAACATTACTGACTTGACAATGAAAATAAAGCTTTTTGCAAATTGTATTTGCCACCTTACCAGATGAAATGCAGGGAAATATTTGACCAGCATACTAGCAAAGAGGGGAAGAATACAAGATGTCTGTTATCCATTTATTTGAAACAATACACAACTTTTGATGATATTGTCTGGAATATCGTTTGTACAAATCTACTGGTTGCTCTTTTAGTATGTATGATCATCATGTACCGGTAAATATTTCATAAAAGATAGTTTTTCTGTCGTTCATCTCTGAACGATAGGTTAACAACAGCAAATTTGGAGCAGTCTTTGACCGATGGCCTTGGTTGCTGTAATTGTATAAAGTACTCTAACAATTAGTTCACTTCGAAGTGTAAATGATTTACCGTGTCTTATCTCTTTGAACTAAGCAATGATACAGCACAAGCGGAAAGTGATTTGACCTTAAAACAGTTAATTTAGAAGAATTGTATAATGATCCATCAATTAGAGTGCATCTGAATTCATCACAAGGCATTTGGCCATCTGTAAGGTTGGCTGTGTGCGGGCCATGGTCTGCGTTTCCTTTGCCCAGAAATACAGGTAGTCGCTTTATATTCCATTCAAGTATGTACCCAGTTATTTCACAGTAAGTATTGTACTTATCTTTGTGGTTCCCAATGTGCTGCTTTAGCATACATCCTTATTAGTGCTGCTGTTTTCTTTTTTTGACTGTGGGACTGAAAGGATCACAAAGCAGTATGGGTAAGGGGTTGAAGTCTGCCATTGATTCCTGATTGCCAAATGTTTTCTATTTGTGCAGCCTCCATAGCCAGATAGCAGGCGTTGAAAAATGTGAAGACTAACAGCATTTTTACATAGAAGGACTTGCAACGCTAGATAGCTAGTAATTATTAACAGTCAATACATGTTCTACTAGTGCTTTATACTAATAGTCTATTTGATATTGAATTTATGTGCGCTATTTTGAGTGTGTTTGTTGTATTGAGTGTAACTTAGCTTACTGTTATACAATGAATATAATTGCTTTGATACAAGTCCGGTGCTGGCCGGTCAGAAGCTTGGAGATATTTTTATCCCTCGTGCTCTGAATCTGTCACTTTTCATTGCATATTTGTCTATTGGGGATTATTCCCCGGATTTCAGTTACCGATCTAAATTTAAATCCTGCTCCCTCCCCATTAAAGAATGCTCGGTTTGCCATATTTGGTAATAACAGAGATAGTCGTCTGAAATGTGAAGGTCCACCTTGCTAGGAATTATGGGATAGGTTTAGGAACTCGACAATTTTGAATCTGTTATTGTATCTGAATCTATCGGTTACCTGTGGTTGGGTAATCTTTTGTATGGGGATACGCTGGTCCCTAACCATTCTCTGTCACAAAATAGATTGAAAATCACATCTTGGAAGTTGAGAAAATGTGTGTAAACAAGATACAGATTTTCCTGTGTATTATCAGAGGTCATATCTTGGATAAAATAATCTCTAGATTAAGACTGATAAGTCCACGATAATAGCAAACGCATTGGCAGAAATCTAAGGGAGGCCTTCCTATGTACACACAAGTGAGAAAGCGGTTAGTCTCTAAAATAAGTAGTAAATTTTCTCTTTTTGTCTAAAGAAGCACGCTTGCTTTTGTTTTGAATCTTTTATTTTAAAAATGGTGAACATGATTCACCAGTGTGCTTAAATCTGTCCTTCGATCCGATAGAAATATTAAACAGACATTTTTAGCAACCAGTAGCTTTCTTTTTTCGGCAATGGCGATTGCAGTTTTCGTTTTCCGCTGCTATCATTAGTGAGATTCCATTGGTGCTATTAGTACATCCGTTACAAGATCGTTTCTGATGGTTCGGACAGGAAGCATTAACATACTGATATGTATGTAAACCATCTGTCCAAAGTAGTTAAATCTAAGTGACCACATAAGAAATACATCTCTTGTAATCTATTGTGTAGACAGTAAAGAAATGTAGGATAACTAATGCAATAACGATTGGAGAATTTTAAAATGCTGCCATATCTCGTGATATGCTCCATCTAGTATCTGAAATCTGAATTTTTGTCATGCTGTCAATAGCACATGTGATCGTTTTTGTGTTACTGTTAGGACGGGCTGTTTTTGTATATATCCATGTTGTGTTCTTTGAGTTTAGTCAACAGAAACTTTCTGTCTACATTAATATTTGTCTCGCCTTTTAAACTCTGATTCCAATGATATATGTAACTCATATAAAGAGCATACCTTTCATTCTATGTCACAAAACGGTTACATCTTTAACCTTTCCTTCTATATTAACCTTAGAAAACGTATAGTAACTTGGCAACCACGCATTCCAATTCGTATCTCGTACGATACATAGAGGTTGCCAAGACATTTTTGCCCGTTTAGTACATGAACTCGACGGTCCGTTATGAATAAAAGAAAGTGTTAGGTCTCCTCCATTTATTCACTTTGCTAGAAACAAGTTCAGTAGGTGCAATGTTTGAAAACGTGAACGAAAATTACGGTTTTATTCTTAGTCTATTCTGACTTGACCCTATTCTGTCACTACACCTTAATTATCAACTGTTCACCGCCATGTTTCAACACCATTTGGTTGACATCCTGATAACCTTTCTATTTCCATAGTTTTGAACAGTGTCCGTCCAACAGAATGCAGAACGTTGCCCCATTTTAATTCCCATTAAGAGACATTAAAAAAGTAAACGTTACGAAAGATTATGAGTCAAGAGGGTAACAATGCTAAGCGCGCGGTGTAGGCGGGCAAGTGATTCTGCGGAGATAGCCTTAAGCCAAGGGGTCAGCTTTGCACAGATTATGTCTTAGACATAGATGGGCAGGAGGGGACGCAGAGGGGTCAAATTTCAGGCTGACTAAGTCCTCCTGTTGCCATGTGTAGCTCCTGGTGTAGGTGCGTTACGGCTAAGTACGGCTCTGTCACCACAAGTGTAGGATGTGTGACGAGCGCAGAGCCATGTCGCTGCCCATGTTGTTACAACTGTCTGTCATTTTCACGTGTTACATTTGGAAAGGTGAGTTTTGAAAGCTAATATCTGTTACCACAATATACTTATATCAGGGTTACCAGAAAATATTTAAAGCGGACCCTTGAACGCATCCATACGCAGAAATTCCTCGTTTTCTGTTATGTAGCCAAATACAATTAGAAACATGCATAGCTTTTTGAAGACCATGGATGGTACAGGAAAGTATATATGCATCTAGCTCTATTTTGCTTAATCTATTCTAGATGTATTCATGTTTCGAAAAATTAAAATAAATGCTTAAAACGTAATGATTAATAAAAACAATTCATAAGATGTAGCACGAAGCGTATTCTACATATGATATTGTCCGGTTCAGCAAATTGTGACGTAACGTGGATGGATAGCGTGTGAAATGTCCTTGGTATTGAGTTATGAAATACTTTATAAATCCGCATATTAAGATAAGTGACCTTGCAATAAGTGATAACTGTCAATGCCTGCTTCTTATATAAGCCTTGATCACGAAACTGGGTTGTGTTTTCCCTCTGTAAGGATGCCTTGGTTCAGACGCTTCGGCAAGGCTGCGGGAGGACCTACTGACCAATTACGACAAAGCGAGACGGCCGGTAAAGAACGTGGACCACAACGTCACGGTTGCGTTCCAAGTAGCTCTTCGGCAAATCTCAGATCTGGTAAGAAAACGTTAAGAAAATGTCTGACGTTGGCAAGTGCAGGTTATTTCAATGCTTTATCCCCTATACGTTCGTATATGTTGCAAAACTGGTTAATCAGGTTATACCCTTTCCTGTACTACGTATCTAGTATGTTAAGTTGCAACTGGCTCGAAATATGCTTGAATGATGTTTGAACTCCTAATTACCTTCGCCAAGAAGGTTATGTTTTCGTGGCCGTGTGTCTGTCTGTCTGTCTGTCTGTGTGTCTGTCAACAGCATAACTCGAGAAGGCTTAGATGGATTATCTTGATATTTGGTAGGTGGATAGGTCTTGATGAGAGCTCGAACTGATTAGATTTTGGGCCCCCTGGCGGCTTGTTATGGTACTGCAGCGGAACTTCCGGTTTTGATATCTCGTGATCTGGACATGCTAGGGTGATGATTTTTGGATGGTAGGTAGCTCTTGTGCTCGGCAAGACGTGACGTAAGTTTGGGCCCCCTAGCGGCTTGCTCTGGAACTGCAGGAGCCTTTGTATGAAAATGTTTAAAGTAGGATAACTCAAGAACCAGTTGACGGATCGTCTTGATATTGGGTATGTAGGTAGCTTACGTGATGCTTGACATAATTAGATGACAATTATGCAAATTAGGATCTAATTTGCATAGTTAATGAGGGAATTCTATAATTCACCTATCTTCCATTAAGGACTATTCTACCTTGTGACATGTGTAATTAAGAATGACAGGAACATCGCCATATATTAATCATGTAAATGAAGACCTAATTTGCATAATTAATGAGAAAATACTGTAATTCCATAGTGGTTGATGCTGGCAATTTCATACTTGCGCATTTCGAAGTTGACTGGAGGTGAACATCATTCAACATAACTTATTCAAATCAGGACTTCATTTGCATAATTTATGAGAAAATGCTAGAATGGCCTTCTTTGTTACGATAACACTGCCATTGGGAGGAGAATATGATCAACTGACGTAATTAATACAAATGGGGATCTTATTGGCATAATTAGGGGGAAATCTATAATTCGTCAGTCATATAATATTAACCTCATTTGGCGAAGGTATGAGGTCGTGGAACTCTAGTTGATTATATTTCCATATCAAATGCAAACGAGAGAGATATTATGATTTAACTTGATCGTTTAAAATGTTGACTGATTGCTTAAGTAAATATGGACGCATCTACAAAATCAATCAGGATAAAATGTTCACTGTTTTTACAATGGTTGTACCTCAATTGATCAAAGAAGCGGCTAATGTTCAATGTATGGGGCTAACAAATATCTTAGTGATATTTGGGTCATCGTGCGCCGAACATTTGGATATTTGAGAGTACAATATGGCATTTAATCTTGAGAGGTTTTTAATCTTGATTGATATATGTGCATTACGAAAATACTTCATCTATACATCCATGTCAAAGTGCTATGAAATAAAAAAGCATCTTTTATAGAATGTCTTCTTTTCTGGTTTGGTAATAAGAAGCAGATTCAAATTGTTCTTTGAAATAGATAGTCGTTGGATGCTATTTGTTACTGTCATGACAAGCACGTGTAGAATATCTCCTATCTTCATTAAGAACGTCGAATGAATTTCGTTAATACCATACCTTAGCGCCTTTCCGGTATGGAAGTTTCCGTACGGATGGGGGGGGGGGGGGGTATGTAACTTTAGCGTTATAATTAATGAACGCTCTTAATCTGGCTGATGCATTTTAGATTGATACATTCAATATTATACAGATTGCTTTCATGGTACGGTTCCAGATTTTGTTCATTTTCTTCAATCGATGAATCATATCTGTCAGTCATTTTAGGGTACCAACTTTGGAACGCATATTCTAAACACAAACGAAATAGTTGAAGAGTCTTTAAATGTACCACAAGAAGTGATTGCTTAAATCAACACGCATATACATCTATGCCTTAATCTAGTGTTCTCTCAAAGATACATGTCTATTTGAAACTACAATCCACTATTCATTGATCATTTGTACAGGACGAGAAAAATCAAGTGCTACAGACATTCACGTGGGTCCGAGTGGTGAGTATTATGATCATAAATAAATAAAATCATAACTACACCCTCTCAATATTCAAATTTGAATTTTTTTTGGTAAGATATCATTTTGCACACTTGTCTTATTTTTTTATGCTATAATGTTGTAATTGTATCTCTCGATTGACCACAGTACTGGAGGGACGAGTTTCTCTCCTGGAATGAATCGGAGTACGGCGGGGTCAACGAACTGCAGTTTTCCCCGAGCGAGTTATGGATACCCGACATATACTTATATAACAAGTATGTCTATTGAAATTGAAACTCATTCTGGGGTGTCTACACTCTAGTTGTTTTAGTTACATTTTCATCTTTCCTCTGCTGCCTTAGATTTTGGAATTTTCGAGCAAATATATTTTCAATCAAATAATTGATGGTTTCAAACGATGTATGTGCGACGTTTGTGATTTGACAATGAGTGTATCTTTGTCCAGTGTTGACGCTGGCAGTGATGGCGGGCTTCACGCAAAGACCAACATCATCGTGTCCCCCAGCGGGGATGTGAAATGGTTGGCCCCTATTGCCTACACCAGCTCCTGTAAGATCGACATCAGACTCTTCCCTTATGACGACCAGAACTGCACCATGGTCTTCGGCTCCTGGACTCACACAGGTTAGCAGTTCAGTTATTCGTCAGGATAACTGACCCAATGTTGTTTTGGACACGTGACCTTGCAGATGTGTGACGCAATAGGTCAAAGGTTGTTGAAAGTCTGTATCGTCCGCCGTCCCGATTCTTGCTCGGTTGTTTCAGGTTATCAGTATAGTCATTCGTCAGGATAACTGATCCAATGTTGTTTCGGACACGTGACCTTGCAGATGTGTGACGCAATAGGTCAAAGGTTGTTGGAAGTCTGTATCGTCCCCCGTCCCGGTTCATGGTCGGTTGCTTTATTTTTATACATAAACCGAAAAGACAAAATACTTTATCGTCATCAAAGCAATCTTTTAGCATGATGTATGATGGAAACAGAAGAGACATGGATAAAACACTATTTATAGATTATGAAAAGTTATTGTGGACGGAAAATGAAATGACATCGTGTATTGCCATTGTTATAGGTATTCAGGTGGACTTGCATCCGAAAGGCAACACGGGAGACTTGTCAAGCTACGCCGATAATGGAGAGTTTGAACTCATGGGGATGCCTGTGGAAAGAAAGGTATGCTGATCTCCCACAATATATTCATGAAGAACCTTAAGTTTATACTGTATTGCTTCTCATAAGGCTATAGGGCCTGGGATGAATCAAAAAAATGATAGTGGCTCGCAGTTTGATATGTTGCTTTTGTCCTTGTCTGAGAGTCTATCCAGCAATTAAAGCCAAATAACGCAATGGTAAAATTTGTCTTCCTCCGCCAGGTTGTGTACTACCCGTGTTGCCCAGAACCGTATCCCAACCTCCACGTCACCATATCCCTCCGCCGTAGAACCATGTTCTACTTTTTCAACCTCCTGCTGCCGGGGCTCGTCCTGGAGGTCATTAACCCCTTGGTGTTCTTCCTGCCTCCGGATTCCGGAGAACGGATAGGATTCTGTATGACCATCCTGCTGGCCTTGGTCGTGTTCCTACAGATCGTGTCGGCGTCCATGCCACCCACTTCCGAGGCCATCCCACTTATTGGTACGTCTCTGCTGAATTATTCATGTTTACCTTTAAAAAAAAACATATTGCTTTTGCTCAGTTTCTTTTTCTAACACATAAGGTCAATGACCTGGACCAGACGGCTGTCACCATGGTAACTAGTGCTGTAGCAGACACCCTGTGGTGTTGGGTTACATTATGTAGCAAGCTGGAGAGGCTGGTCACCATGTATATGAATGTAACTACGTTTTGGATAATTTGCAATAACTAGCTTTCCCGTCTTCTCCATAACTTCAGGTGAGTTTTACGCGGCGAGTATTTTCATCCTGGGCGTGACAGCTCTGCTGAACATCCTGACCCTTCACGTGTACTACCACGGCGCGGGAAACAAACCCATGTCCAACTTCATCCGCAAAACCTTCCTCAAGTGGACAGCCAAGATCCTATGCATGGGTGATCTGTCTCAGCCGGACTGTCCTGTAGGGTCGTCAGAGTGTCATCATTACTATGGTAAGTAGTCGTCTGTGTGCTGTGGTGCAGATGCATCCATATATCTGGCATGTTATATATATGTATACACTTTTCAGTTCTAAATATGATGGAATATCGAAAGTTCACAAAATCCAGTTTTTTCCATATTGGGAAATTGTGTACATATTTGTCATACTTTATTGTACATGTACATCCATATTCATCTTTGTGGGTATTTTCTCATATATGAACGAAGATATCATACAAATATTTAAGGTTTTGCTCAAATGCAAGAATAGTGGTGAAAGGGTAGGATGGAACTGTCAATACCATGAAATGTCCATTACATATTATCCTGATAATAAAAATTTGCCGTGGACCAACAACTGAACAAAAGGATTGTTCTCTTGTATCTGAAAATATTAGGAAACATTAAAAACAAAGATAGCAGTGTTGTATAAGTGTATAAGATATTTCTTCCGTCGTTGCCCAGGGCCGGTTCCGTCAGGGAAGTCCGGAAACCGAATCTCATGTGACAGCGACGGCGACATCAACTGCCGCATCCCCGACTCCCCTCGCGCGGGACAGGACCTCCTCAAGGCCGTCATGGAGACCAAGACCGAGCGGAGCTCCAAGGCGTACGGGCAGCATCTTGGAGAAATCTTACGGTCTGTCAAGTTCCTCATCGGAGACTTCCAGGACAGGAAGACGACCGGTAACCGGGAGTCGGAGTGGAAGACGCTGGGACTGGTGCTGGACCGTTTCCTCATGTTCTTTACTATCGTCTACACTATTGTGGCTAACGTCGTCCTGCTGTTGCCAGCATTAAACCTCTAGTACTTTAGCCTAAGTTTGAATAGTAGTAATAAGGTATTCATTGAGAATCTAGTGTCTTAGTCTAAATTAAAAGTTGAATAGCGAAGAGGTGTACATTGAAGAATGGCATTTTTGTTTGTTTGATTTTGTTGATGTCTCCACATCGGTATAATATTTAATTTCAACATTTGTGGAATTTAAAGATTTTGTTATGTTTAGACAGTTTTATAGTTATTGTATTATATCTTTAAGTATCGAATGGATATGTGAAATCCTACAAAAACTTGAAACATCCCAATTTCTATATACATAACCTGACATAAGGGATCGTATTGCCTGCATGGCATTAAATTATGTTTTCATATATGTAAGAAACCTATGCCTTCAATGTATTCCGTGCATAATAGGTCATAAAACGTAATGTTCAAAAATATGCAATGTGTTCCGGGTAGTAATAGTTGTTGATAAGTATCTTACAGCAGTAATGGTAGTCCTTCGCAGTCGAAGATGACAGTGTTGCCCTCATGTTACAACAGTAATATATAGAATATTGAGAAATGTAGACATTCATAAATTGTAGTGAATTTAAACATTGAACCAAGAAAAAAATAGCCCCAAAAGTGTGCTCATGTGAAAAATTACAACTAGGATTCTTTCTTATGTTATCCTTTGATGTTAATGGTAACGTATGTACCAGATATTTGTTGTAGATATGCTCTAACGACTTAAGCCCCTTAGTGGTGTCTACTGTCCTCCCAACTTAATAAAGCTGGCTGTTGATAACTCGTACGTTAGAGATGGAATAGAAGCTAAGATATACATCACACGTCCTGTTGTATGGTTGTTATTCATTTTCCCATCTAGTTTGAAATTGCACGTATTCCTTTTGAATATTAACAAAATACATTAATATCAAGGTTGAATTACTGAATGGGAAACAACGCTTTAGAGTGGGGATAGAAACTTTAAGGCTAAGGCATCATTTTCATCAAAGCGATATTCCTGAACAAGGGCATTGTTCACTTAAGTTTTCATACTTGGTAACTTGTCTGTGTCTTTTGCTGTAGGCTGCATTAGAGAGCATGAGATTGAGACTGATAAGCTAGGAGAGATATAGATCAGCAGTCAGAAACAACGACCATCCAAAACCCCCTAGAGAAGTTATCGTTCATTTCATGCATTGAAATGGCACTGAGTTGTGACCTCCTGGCACCAGCTTCAACACCATTAGATCTTATCTTAAACACACTTCACTTAACAGCATGTAGATTGAGAATATGAACGAAGAAAGAATCTAGGTTAATACGCTGGTAATGCTGTTAACGTTGATGTAAGATATATATATATAGAGGTGGTTTTGTAAGTAGCAGTTTACTGCAGCCGGGTTAAAGCGAAACTCTAGATCTCAGACAACGTGACGTGAAGCCGGCTTGTAGACATTACGATCCACAATGCAGCATTTTACAAAGAAAGCAACTTGGAACATTGCTTTGTTTCTGTGGAAATGATCTTGAAGCAAGAGATGACTTTCTTGGTACAAGACTTTCTATTTGTCTATTTGCCATTAAATACTGAGTCTATGTCACAACCAAGCACTTATATAAGTGTTTCGCTTTGCCTTCACGTACATTGAGACCTTCTTAACCCATGCATACGTACGTAAGTACGTACGTACGAAAGGAGCTTAGAATTCCACGAGCCTCGTTTGTTGAGTATGTTAAGCCAGGAGCTAGGAAGGCATGTTATCATGAACAACCAAAAAGGACTTAACGTATCCCCCAAGGGGGACAGGATTAGAGGGCCGGTGTCTTTGCGGCAATTAGCAATGCTAAAGACGTTACTCCATCAAAGGCTGCGTTTATGGCCCCCTAGACCGGTCTTAAAGACCGAAAACGTCGTTGGAACACTGTTAAAGATCTAGTTTATCGTAAAAAGTACACATTTGAGTAGACACAATGGTGTAATGACTGTGATTAGCAAGCGCTAATTGAGTGGACCTTTTGCTGACCTTATAGGGAATGTTCTGCTCGTCTATTCTGCCTTCTCCGGACACTGAGCAAGAAACATTCTTGTTGGCCAGGTTAAATGGCAACATGGAATCATTAACAAAAGCTTATTCATTTTAGAAAATGTGAATCAATACACCATAAGGAGCCAAGGCATGGCGCTCTTGTACATTTCTATACATAAATCTGTTTTTCTGTAAACAACGTTTCAAAAGGATTTCCATCATTGGGCACAATATATTACTGTATAGTATTCTATATTCTACAATGGTAGTATTGCAAACAGGAAGATGACTCATTCATGGAAGATCGTCCCCATGCGTATCCCAGTCACAAGGAAGATTTCATACAAATATACATTTTGTTATAAGACTGCCACCACCACCCCGAAAAAGCATTTTACTTCCCCCCCCCCAGGAAATGTTTTTGATAAAGCCTTAATTGAGGATTATAAAGCAAATTCGCTATCTAACAAAACATCACGATGACACATCCAACCGGAAAGACGATATCTCCCTGATGGTTGACTCAAAATACAGCTGCTTGTTGGACATCACAACTTGTAACTCTATACGGTCGATGGAAGAATGTACAGTTTCTTAAATAGGCCATTAACATTCCCTTTGAGGATCGAGCAAAAGCTTCCTCCCTAATTGCCCGCTCATCTCTCTTGAAGCTATCATCGTGGATGCTTAAAAAAGCAGCAGGTTTGTATGCCTCGGTTCAGGCAACTATATCAGAAAGCTTCGGCATTCTCTGAAGGAATGGTGTTGAATCATGTATTGAGTCTCTATTTGCTGTTGAGTTTAATATAATCAGCACTTTTAATTGCAAATTATACATGTACAAGCGCCTGTCAGTAGATGTAAGTACACTAAATCCACAAGGTTATCTCAAACAAAGACGACGACAGTAGTGACTGATGAGCAGACTAAACCATTCATCATTTTTGAAGCAAATAGGTCAATAGATGCATCTTTTATAAGACGTCAGTACGCTCCGAATTGGACACCGTTTCAAGGATTATGGCACGTTCACCTTATCCATGTTGCCAAAGAGCAACGGGGTTTGAATGTACTCAGGAGAAAGTTCTCCGGTGAAATCGTCACCGGCCGGAAATCTTGATATATCTGTCGACTTTCCGGGACACGCAGATGCCAGTGCCCTTTGGGAGTTGCCTACTAAATGAAGCATTGTAAAGTGATGAGCTGCTGAACTCCACTAATCTTCTAGATATTGTAAGATAGACGGAAAGAAAACTAATAGACTCAGTGAAGGAAGGATCCCAAAGGACCTTGCTGTAATGAAAAGACCAAAGTTTATTGCAAACAATTCATTATGAACGAATTATTTGTAATAAACCGCGATTAATATTTGATTAAAGACTTAAGAAAGAGTCCGTTACAGGTCATTCGAGCACGACATTTGTTTGTGCACCGTCATCACACCCTCTGCTACTCACCCTCTCCAAGGAGCAACGCTACAAGCTTAAGATTAACATTTAATGATAGCAAAACGAGAGTAGCATCATCGTCTATATTTATTCCTCTTTTACGGAATAGATGGATTACAAAGTCATAAATGTTGCATTTTGGTAATTCCCACGGTCACAACAGAAAAGCCTTAGATCGATAAAGCAATTTCAGGGAATACGTTTCCAATTGGATTACTACTTGCAAGTGCAATGGATTTGAGGCCATAAATACAATCTGGCACTTACCCAACATAGAAATGGGCTTTGGTGTTTCCTATCTATCTTCATTACAAGCCAATTGTAAAAGTAACCTTCATCTCTCAGGGTAATGATTTTGTTGTATCAATTATTGGCATGTCGTCAACCAGGGAGGGAGCAGATTTTAAAGTACTTCGACAAATGTTTTGTCGGCTCTGACCTTTGAAACAGTTTTGGGACCTTCACATCAATTACTTGTTGATATGTTAATGGCTGGCATATTGTATCTTTCCACACGCTTAGTTATCTATTTCTTCCTGTTTTCAAGACTAGGCAATATATATATATATATATATATATATTGAAAAAAATGGAATCTGTGTAGCTGGAACCTTAATAGCTAGTTCAGCGTACGTTTGTTTAGAAAAATAACAATTCCACAAAACATATTTCACAGTCAGATAGGTTCTTGAATGATGTTGCAAATGTGCTGAGAAGGCACAAATGAATTTGAAAAAAAAAAACGACTAGTGTATTTCATATGTTAATGGTATCAAATAATCTGGTTAACCATGTTCATCATTAGGGAAGTCAAGTCATAGTTTACATACTTCCACCAGAACCATAGCATTGAAGGTATGATGTAAAGGACAGATTAACCAAAAGAAGACATGCCAGTCTGATCCGTACTCCCTGGGGATCCTGGAAGAGCCGGGAATAGATCCCCCCACCCCTACCTAGAGTATGTGCTCTTCCGGAGTAAGACGGTTCTTTCTGTCATCAGACTCCTCCAGTAGCGTAGTCCCAGAGCTAATTTAGTAGTTATTTCCCGTACTGCACCCGCGTCGAATATCAATAAAGCACGGTATTTCTCCATTGTATAATGGATGCCCTGCCAGCTCCAATTCAGTCGTAACGCATTGATAAATGATAGTGTGGAGCCCTAATAGCAGCAGTGTTCCAGAGCCTAGCGAAGGCAGCGTGGTGAGCTGTTGCTTTCTCGCTCACCATCGACACCCGACCGGCAGCAGGCTAAACTGCAGGACATGGCGCCCTGGCTGCTTCGACTGGCGGTCTTTGTACTCAGCTGTTTCTTGTGCCAACAAGGTAAGGTTTGTTACCATATATCAGCATTAAGCTGTTTATTACTGTCCGTCTACGACTTGGCAGGTCCATGTGAATGTTTCGTATGTGAATGTATTCTAGGCGTATGTGAAAATAGTTAGTCTAGTCGTGTGGTTGATTTCTGCTCATGGTGGTTGGAAGAGACATGTGTAACATGGCTATGGAATGTAACAAGGACTGGGTTTAACCCAAAATGATAAACTTGAAGTCTTTTCTGAACAATTTTCTTCCCCATATACATAACGTACTCGGAGCATCATGACATGTTGTTCTAAAACAGACGTCCAGTAGCATTACGATTTTGTGTCGTTTTCAACTCTAGAGAAATTACGTGTGTGAAATGACCATAACTCATAATGTATACCTCGTAATGTAATACATCGTTGAACGTTTGCTTGGACAAAGAATGTCATTGTTTAATGATCATCATGATTTGAAATTTAGAGAAAGTTGGTTGCAATATTACAAACCCCATTACTTTGTCCGCGCTTAAGGGATTTGTCGAAACCTTCCTGTAACCATTTGTATTACCACAACAAAATACTTTGAGCTTATCTGTTGTCCAATTTGTAAAGGAATTCCACAACACGGCCGTAATCGTTTTGAACTTCAATAACTTTTGCTGGTAAGATATCTGTACAACAGAAACCGGTCAATATGGTAACTCATCGTAAAAAATATCACCATTCTGAACAAGAACCATCCGTGGTTTTGTTACTGGCTTTAAGAAATTTTCAGGTTCTTGATAGAAGTAGGTCTAAATCAGGTAAGCCTTTGACTTAGAGGGACAACCAGCTTTTGGTTTCGAAGAAAAAGGGGAGACGACCTAGAAAGTCTATATCACAGACACATGGGTTTGTGCTGTTAATTGACCCCTTAAAGAGGATGATTGCTGTAATTGGCTTAAAAGGCAAGAGATCTTCTAAAGATAAGATGGCAAACTGGCTGTAAGGAAACTACATGTATATCATGGCGCTGGCATTGATCCCTGGCTACTGCCCGATGCATGAACAAATTTTCAAACGGTTTTTGTAATTTCGCTCCTGGTTCGAAGTTCACGGGCACACAAGAAGACGTGACTGGCGTCATGAACCGTCACCACGGCATTGTAACCCTGCGGTAACCTTTGAACTGATCCTGATTAATACGTTCGAGTATTCCCAAGGGAAATAATGTATGTGTATTCACTTTTATGAATGCATACGTTGTGTGCACATTTCTCTGTCTTTCTATTGCGGTCAAACTTTTTGCTTTTTGCAAACGAATTGAAGCTTGAAATTTAATTTTGCTCTAGATAGAAAAAAAAAGAACTTATGAAAAAGCGCAATGATTCAGTCAGAATGCATTGCACAATACTAAGATAAACGTTACTACAATAAACCTAATTGCACATATCATACCCTACGTCTGGATTGGCTAACCTATTTCAGACAAAAACGAGATTACGTATTAAAAACCGATCTTGCAAAATTTGGATTTTTATTGCCCAGCGGGATGTCATTTTCTTTCAGAAAGTTCTTTTGTTGGATCTATATGAGATTCTGGCCCTAAGTGCTTCGTAGGGTATGTCAGGCAATTTCCTTTTGTCCTATTTAATTGGTCCCTTTGAAGTTCCCGTTGCAGTCGATTTCAGAGACTGATAATCTTGTCAATCACTTTAATGGTCCATACTGCAGGGAGAGTCTCCCGGGTAATATCGTTGATTGCTTTCTTTGTCCGGTTCGATAGCGTAGAACGCCGGGCTAATTAAAAACTAATGGCCCTGAAAATATAGGATTTACGGAAGGCAAACTATAATCCTTCTCTCGAGTCCTTAAAAAATACAAGACTATAGAGAATGAAGGTATTTTCCACCGATTTTGGTGAAGTACCTGTAGCTATAATTCATCAAGTGTACTGATAAATGGCTATTTCAGATCAATAATTTACAGACTTGAAATAAAAACTGTTATTACTTGTGAAAAGCCCCAGACGATACATAAAAAGCTAACTATCTAGGTTAATATCAGTGGGGACCAAAACATAATATCTAGCTATCAAATATTCATAAGAAACACGTCTTTTTGGCAAGAACATTGCTGCGTCCGCTTCTTAATGAAACTTGTGGGTCGATAAGGAACCCCAGTAGACGTTGGCAGTCTACACGGGGAAACTGTACCTTCTATATATACCCAGTAAATCTCGCTGATGTTGCTTGTAGTCAGCAAAACTTCATAGTGGTTGCCGTTTCTAATGTTTCCTATGGGTGTGTTTATCTAAAGTACATCGTAAGAACTTCCGAGGTCTTTCCACAAGAGAACTTGCATACGTTATAAAGTTATCAATTTTTGATCATGAAGTATATCCTTGATTTCCCCTCTGATTAGACATAATGCTTGGGAGCTCAAAAGTAAATTAAAGTTTCAAGTCAGTAGGTTTAGAGAGCTTGCAACTTCTGTAAAATTAATCTTGCTACCGTCCATTACTTCAGTGTTCTCAATATTTGCTTTGTACAGTTAATACTTTATGCGTAGGCACAACTGTTAAAACATTTTGGTAACCATATATTTGTACTGTCACTATGTATGTGTACATTTAACACCTGTGTCCAATATCATTATATAGTAAAACTGTCAACTAATGTTTATGAAAACATGCGTGGGGCATTATTGAAAACCGTTAGGTCATATACTTTGTGTTTCTGAAAAATTAGTGACATTTTCACTCAAATTGAAGAAAGCATAAATCTTTTCATACGGTCTAATACTGCTACATGCACACTGCTCTGGTCATATTGATTTTTTTTTCAGACAGACAACCTTGCATGTAAATGAAGCTACATTTCATCTTTGTGGTCTAATAAGAGGACCCTTTAAGTCATGTTTCTGTGGGTTCTGAATGAAAATTTATGACCTTTCAGAAGCCCAGTGTCTAGACGAAGTGTTGCGCCTACGCTCAAGCCTGTTGAAAAAGTACCAGAAGTCGATCCGACCCGTTCGTGACTACAGAGACGGCATCACTGTGTACCTCAACGTAGCACTGAGACAAATCACTGACTTGGTAAGTTTTCTAAGATAAACCTTGTTCGTCTGGAAATAGCTGAATCAGGTATGTAGGTTGTTTAGCAAAGTTCTTTATTCACAACCACTTGTTTAAGAAGAGCTGGCGTTTTGATGGCCGTCTGTCATCTTCATCAGGACAATTATGACTGGCAATTGTCCTGATGAAGATAACAGACGGTCATCGAAACGTCGGCAGGTGGTGAGAGGGGTAATCATTTCATCTGGGTATGTCCAAACCCTTGTAAAATTGGTAAATTTTTAATTAAAACGTACATAATTGAATTGTTTCACGTTGTACCTGTCATTTTGTCACGATCCCATGATTACTTCCCTACAGGATGAGAAGAACCAAGTTTTGAGGACGTTCTGTTGGCTGAGAGTGGTGAGTTCTGAATTCTCCACGTCACTCTTCTTTTCTTGTTACAACACTTCTGTTGCAGTTTGTGTGGTTCTCGATACACCGCTTAAAATATTAAAATACGTTAATAAGAAAGTGGCGGGTGACGATTTCAATGCAAAATATGAGTGAGGTTGATTTGCAAGATTCCAAAAAAACTATGGTCATTACGCTTTGACCATGAAGTATAGGGCTTCTAAAAAGCCATGCATTCTGTTGACTGAATGATTACATGTTTCATAATAGATGATGAATAGTAACCTTAAGAGCCTGAAATGCATATATACTTCACTAGGAATATACAACTGATTACATTGACTTGTAATTCAAAACTCTGTCACCTCACAGTACTGGAAAGATGAGTATCTCACGTGGAACAAAACGGAGTATGGAGGCATCTCCAGCATCATGTTTCCTAGCCGGGAAATCTGGATACCAGACATCTACCTGTACAATAAGTAAGTATCCGCGATATAACAAAATCCAGTTTACACATTCCAAACCTGATGGTACAAAATGTGCCACACAGGAAATAAAACATGTGTATATTTTCCATTCTGATCCCGAGACCAAATAAGGCGGCAAGGTGGTCTTTTGGTTTTAACTTCATGGTTAAAGGTTGTGACTTAGTATCTAATGGTGCTGGGTTCGAATCCCTAGCAAGCCCCAATATCGAGCTCTTCGGAAAGGCACCTGCATGTATTTCCTCATTCGACTCAGGTGAAATTGAGTACTGTACAAAACCGGTCTGTCACACCCATAGGCAGTTTATCGGTTATGTGAAACAACAAAAACAAGCAAGCAAACAAATATACAAATTCATTTAGTGGCTTGTTTTCTGAAGTATACATGGTTTTGATATGTTAGCATATAATTCATTCTCTGTATATGACACCTCTACAGTGTAGACGAACAAAGTGACGGTGGCTTACAGCCGGGAACTAACGTGAAGGTGACGTCAGAAGGTGAAGTGTCATGGCTGACTCCCTCCTCCTTCACCAGTTCTTGTAAGATCGACATCGGGCCGTTTCCATACGACCAGCAACACTGTATTCTCCACTTCGGATCCTGGACCCATACAGGTCAGAGACACGTCCCAGTCCTACAATAATCATGTACTAGTAACATATTGTCTTTGCTCTGTTCCCTCTTCTCCAAACACATAAGGTCAATGACCTGAACCAGACGGATGGCACCATGGTAACTGGTGCTGTAGCAGACACCCTGTGGTTACATTATGTAGCAAGAGTTTGAGTTTATTGGAGCGAGAGTAATGCTGGGTGGGATTTGTACTATTGTCGGTTTATGTATTTCTTCAAATTGCAAAAGTATATATCATTTCAGAAATTGTACCTTAAACAGGTTATTTTGAAAAGCAACTTTGCTGGTGATATTTGGGGATTACAGCTGCCAAAAACTTCTCTCTCTCCATTTTTCAGGCGTTCAGGTAGATCTGCAGAATGCGACTGCAGCAGCAGATTTGTCTGACTTTGCTGATAACGGAGAGTGGTGGTTGCTGGGCATGCCGGTCAGGAGAGAGGAAAAGTTCTACAGCTGTTGCCCCGAACCTTATCCTAACTTAAAGGTACATTTTATTGCACAGATGTCATCATTTTCTTTCTGAATGCAAATAAAGGTGCATGGGCCTCCTAGCGGCTTTTCTTGGCACTGCGCTGAAGATACAATTTTGTCTTCTGTTCTGGACAAGCAGTGGCTGTGATTTTATGGGTTGGGAAGAACTTGGTAAAGGTATGAGTCCCTGAGTCCTTTGCGCTTAGCAGCTTGTTTCAGAAATTCAGTGTGTTGTTTTCGTAAACCTTACAAGAGGGGAGCTTAAGAAAAGATGAGTGTATTGTCTTGATATGTAGATAGCAGCACGTCGGCAGAACGTACTGCGCCTGCGCAAAACCTGGATTTTCGCTGGATTTTTGGTCAACGTTGCATCAGAATTTTGCCTGTTGCAGACCATATCTTTTTCTACACAACATTTGAAAACTACAGACAGGCTGTCAACCTTATATGCTCTAATACCACCTTATATGAGACGTTCTGCCGAAGTGCTATGCACAATACATTACGGGTTTCGCGCAGGCGCAGTACGTTCTGCCGACGTGCTGTAGATAGCTTGTTATATGTTATTTCAACAACGTACTATCATAGCAAAGGTGAAGACACATACAGATATAAACACACTGAATTTTTCTTTGGCTTTGCAGTTTTCTATCGATCTTAAGCGACGCCCGATGTTCTACTTCTTCAACCTGGTTCTGCCTTGCCTGATTCTCCTACTCATCAACCCGCTGGTGTTCTATCTGCCGCCCGACTCCGGGGAGAGGATGGGCTTCTGCATGACCATCCTGCTGGCCCTGGTCGTGTTCCTGCAGCTCGTGTCCGAGTCCTTACCCAAGACTTCCGACAACATCCCGCTCATAGGTCAGTAACATACATCTCCTGGTTACAACATGACTTTCTGTAGGTTCGTGAATAATTTCATCAGGTTGGTGAATGATTGAATAGCAAAGTTATTCATCCGTACACAACCACTTGTTTGACAAGAGCCGACGTTTCGATGACCGTCTGTCATCTTCAACAGGGGGATTATGACTGGTTCACTGTGCGCTTTAGCTAGGTGTAAGGCTACAAGTAACACCCAGCTTCAGTGCACAGTGAACCGGCCATGATTGCCCTGATGAAGATGACAAACGGTCATCGAAACGTCGGCGGATGGTAAACAAGTGGTTGTTTTCTGAAGGTTGGCGACGGAAATTTTCCTTCACCACCGTCATTATGTGGCCCGTTTCATATGAAACAAACTGATAATTTGGTATTTATATGCTCCTTCTTTGCTAACTACAGGGAAGTTCTTTGCTGGCACCATCTTCCTGCTTGGTCTGACCGCGATGGCTAACATCATCATCCTGCACCTGTACTACCGCCGGCCAGGCTCCAAAGCAGTCCCTTCGGTCATCCGTAAGATCTTCCTCGTGTACCTGGCCAAAATCTTCTGCTGCGTCACCAAGGTGTCGGACCGGGACGAGGACGGGAAAGAGGAGCTGGACAGCCCGCAGACATTGAAGATATCCAACCCATTCATGGACCCGACCAACATGTTCCCATTCGGCGGCTCTGCACCGAACTCTCCCGACCCCGGCTCCCGAGACTACGGCACCTGGGACTGCTCCGGACGGGTCCGAAGGAGGGAGCCTCCCCGAGTCACCTTCAACCTCGAGGCGATGCAGACCAACTCCTTGATCTACCTGAAGGAGATTCTGCGATCGGTGAACGTCATCGTCAAGGACATCAAAGAGCAGAGAGCGGATGAGAACGTGGAGTTAGAGTGGAGAGATGTGGCGATGATCCTGGATCGCGTGGCCCTGTTCTTCGTCATAGTGGCAACAGTCGCACTGTCCATGGCGATCTTGTTGTTCAGTGGATTATAGGACTAACAGAAAGTATCGTATGCTAACAAAACATCACTGCATCATTCAAAAAATATTTTGAATGACTCTCCTATACCCAGTGCTTGTAGCAACTTAACGATTACAAGCTGCCAAAGCTTAAAGAGGCTTGTGTCTGAAATAATTCTCGAAGAAAAAGTTCAAAGACTGTTTGTCGTATACAAAATTTCAATGGTTGTAGATGTGGAGTTTATCTGACATATTAAGCACTTGTACATATCACTTTTCTGTGACTAGAAACTGTGTGATTTGGAATACGTTTACAGAAGGAATGTGTGGTGCAAGCAATGTACTTGTAGATACTTTTCAGTATTTCTGATCTTTTTACTCTGTTGTGATTGTGTGGCTGGTATAGGATTATTTAAGCGTGACAGTGTTAGTCACCTTTGGCAGTAACCCGGAAGTAACATGGATCAAGTAATCAAGCTCAGAATCTCAGTACTACAAACTATAGGGAGACAAGGTAGACAAAAATACATACTGTACATCTGTATTTAGCCATTGTGTAGGTCTTATGTTGACCTTTTTCAATTAGCATTTTTATCCAATCAGCTCTGCATAAGATATCCACGTGCTTGTGAAAGAGATTCTTACTTAATTAGAGAAACATTGGCATGCTTCTCATTGTACAAACAAACAACATCAGCTTTCAAGAAGTAATGGGCACTGCATTAAGATGAGAACACGCATTCGCTATTGTACTTTTTTCGATAGCTCTGCTCTAGACACATGTACCATCGGAAGAGGGCTCATGGCATAAGTGTCAGAGATGGTAAATCCACACTTCTGGTACAGGCTTAGAGCTTTGTGTTGAAATTCGGTGGTGCTCATAAACATGTCATGGACTCCGTCGGACTTGCAAAAATCTTCAAAATGTTTCACAAGTCGACTAGCGAGACCCCTGCGTCTGTAGGGAGGGAGGACACACATTCGGGTGAGCTCAGCTCTGGTGGCACTGACTCTGTTCAAAGCTACCGTTCCGATAATCGTCTTCCCGTCGACTGCAACCCAAAACCTGCTTCCCGTCTTGCCATACCAGGTGAAGATGTCCTGCAGTTCCAGCTGGCTCCTCTGGAGATGATCCTGATACAGCTTCCACAGGCATCCCCAACAAGATAGGAGGGCAGCAAGTGGGGCCAACAAAACGGACAGACAAACGGACCCAGTCATCGTGTAAAATAGAACCAGAAAACTCACTACGAAAATGCTGCCTACGGGCTTCATTATAAGTCGCGACGCCTTTCGAAAGTTGACTTGTTCTTGGAAGAGATTGGACAGAACCATCTTGGTGACGCGTTGTGTTTCGTCCCGCCGAAGGTCTCTGATGATCACCCCACTGTTTTCCATTGGAAGGGTCGAAAGGTTAAAACACGTAATGCCGACGTCACCTGTCATGATCAGGGCATAACATTAATTAAGAATGAAAGACCTTTATTGTACGTTTATGCTCTTACAAGCTAAGGACAGGCCATGGATAAAACAGAATGGCATGCAATCTTTAGTATCTATTGATTTCTTGTCAATGTGCGGGTATGACTGTTTACGTTTTATTTTGACTGTTTTGAATGAAAGAACAATTCCGGAGTCGAATGCACTACCACAACACATCGTAATGCAACCTACAGTTAACACCTTCAAGTCGGAGTGGCCCAGTACCGACTCTCAGATGTAGTCGGGAATTATTAGTGCGGCCACTCACCATTCCCCATTGCACCGTTTGTTTGTTTTCCCAGACACTATTTTCTTTTTTTATTCACATCACCCAAACGGCCGCACTAGCCGTGCACCTTGGGCACGATGCCCCGTCAGGGGCTTTGCGCAGTATTACGTACAAATAGAAGTAGAAAGACTGTGGTGGTATAATTTTGTTGCCCGGCACCTTTATCCCCCCCCCCCCCCCATTGATGATCAGACTGTATAACTATACAAAAGAAATACAGGGACAGAGTCTAATCATTTCCGACAAGACACGCAATGTATAGTACCACGTGCACGCAAACTGTTTTCAAGGACACAACAGATGACATACCTGTGTCGTCTCCAAACACATACAGAGCTTTGTTCACACCGTATCCAAGTTGGATGCAGGTGTAGGTGACAAAATATGACCCCTGACCTACTGACCCCTGAACTGTGTTCTACAATGTACTAGTATTTGTGTTTGTAATATGAAGTATAGAGCAACCAGTTATAAGTAAACTATGCCATACTCTGTAAAATTCAAGTATTGTACCTTCCTTGTTGTATAAGATATCGAACCCGTCAAGAATATATTCACGTACTTGTGAACAAGGCAAAAAGAGATCCTTACTTAGGGAAGCGATGAAATACTTCTCATTGTAAATAAAAAAAGAAGTCAAGAAGTAAGCTTTCAAGAAGTAATGGGCACTGCGTTATAACAATTGAAGTGAAAACGCATCCTTTATTGTACTTTTTTCGATAGCTCTACTATGGACACATGTACGCCCGGTAGAGGGCTTATGACGTCTATGTCAGAGATGGTATATCCACACTTTTCGTACAAGCTTAGAGCTTTGCGATGGAATTCAGTGGTGCTCATGAACATCTCCTGGACTCCGTCGGACTTGCAAAAATCTTCAAAATGTTTCACAAGTCGACTGGCGAGACCCCTGCGTCGGTACGGAGGAAGGATGCACATCCGGGTGAGCTCGGCTCTGGTGGCACTGACTCTGTTCAAAGCTACCGTTCCGATTATCGTCTGCCCGACGACTGCAACCCAAAATCTGCTTCCTGTCTTAGCATACCAGGTGAAGATGTCCTGCAGTTCCACCTGGTTCCGCTTGAGGTGTAGTTGATAGATCTTCCACAGAAATCCCCAACACGATAGGAGGGCAGTAAGTGGGGCCAGCACAACAGACAGGGATACAGACCCAGTCATTATGTAGAATATAACCAGGAAACTCACTACCGAAATGCTGCCCACAGGTTTGATCATAAGTCGCGACGCTAGTCGAAAGCTGACTTGTTCTTGGAAGAGATTGGACAGAACCATCTCGGTGACGAGTTGTGTTTCGTCCCGTCGAAGGTCTCTGATGATCACCCCGCTGTTTTCCATTGGAAGCGTTGAAAGGTTGAAACATGTAATGCCGACGTCACCTGTTGGAATGAAATATTAAGTAAAAAATTATGAACAAATAAAGCCAAAATATGGTTTTCTTTACAACAGCTTCACTTATTTTGTGTGCAATGAAACAACAAACCCAAAGTTTATGATGTAAATCGAGTAGATATTTCTGTATTTTTTGGAAAGATATATCCTTTTGATGCATTTTTTTTGGTTTCTGTTCTGCATTGTTATACGACAGTGTCAAGATTGTTGCGTCGGTCAATAAACTGTCAACAGTTTAGGCTTTAGACCACAGGGCTTAGTGTTATGTGTAAGCATACTGGATGATACACCAAATTGATATATTCATGGCCATACGGAACATTAAGTCAGAAGCATCATAAAGGAAAGACAAGGGTTCAAAGCAACGAGGGGCTCGTTGGCTTAAATTACTTCTGCATTCGCACGGCAGTGGAAGACAATACACAGCTGGTACATGTAAGTGCAAAGGTCACTACAACAGCTTTACTGACACCTGTGGTCTAAACGTACTTGACCTCCCTTACACGACCGGGGCATAACGGCATGCAATGTTTAGTATCTATTGATTGCTTGTCGATGCGCAGGTATGATTGTTAACGTTTTCAATGAGTTCGAAAAGACTGTCGTTCTAAAAGACTGCCCGGCGCCCTTATATAAGTACCTCCCCCCCCCCATGAACAAACTGTCTTGTACAAAAGAAATATAAGAAGAGTCTAATATTTTCCGGCAAGACACACGCTGTGCACGTGTAGTATCACGCAAACAGCTGTTAATTTTCAGGGAAAGCACAACTGATAAAATACCTCCAAACACTTGCAGAGATTTGTTCACGCCGTACTCATGTGGGTCGTGTCACAGGTGCAGGTGACCCATATGACCTCTGACCTACGAACTCTGTTCTACCGTGTATTTACTAATCTGAAACCTTATACTACATGTATAGGGCCATCGGAGGGCTGTGAAGAGGTTGGGGGGGGGGATTTGCAACTTCCCGCTTTATAGTAAGCCTTACTGCATTTTTTATCATAATATTTTTATGTATTATTGTCGTGAGAGCGTCACATTATTCTATAAGGTCCTTGTTACATTTCATATTACATTTCATATTACTAAAATACACTGTAGAACAGAGTTCGTAGGTCAGAGGTCATATGGGTCACCTGAACCATCCGACCAACTTCAAGGTCGCAGAACACAGTGGTCATGGGCGGGTATACAAAATAGTACGGAGAATATTCTTGAAGAATGGGTAGAAAGCCTCATGTGAGCGTCAGTCAGATGTAGATTGTGCTGTGGGGTATCGGAATGTATCGGGTTTGAGACTATGTAATTTGGATTGTGAAGGTTTTGCTGTTCGTGTATAAATGCGCCGTATTACGCAACTGGCTTTTCGGGTGAGTCGGCTGCAGTTCAATTGACCTCCGTAGAGGACGATTTCAAAGTGTACGTCACAAGCACATACGCCGACAATTTTGTTTTTTTTGTTCTAGATATTTTGTAGTTTGTACCTTCTACTCAAACATATTCGATTTTCGTATTTGTGTAGTGCACCTTACTATAATTTTTACCGCGTCGAAGTGGGTCATCTTGGACTCCTTAACAATAGGAATCCCCATAGGGCGAAAACTGTAGATCTGCTACCATGACAGGAATACCACATCCATCGAAAGCTTTTTCTGCAGTACTATGTAAACCGCTAGGTGCCGCTATGATCACGTAGGCGCTTTCGTCTCCGTCAGTATAGCCGAAGCCGCCATGATAGAGATTTATATGGAAGATATAAGTTGATGACAGAGGGTCACCGGGGCCATGGCCCTCCTGTGTTCCTTATGAAAACATGTCGTTATAATGTACCAACACGTGTCATAGACAGGCGACCCGTGTTGCTTTAACGCGATTTGATACAGTCTTTAAAGTATGTCAGAATCCTCAGTGATGGATGGCAAAAATGTCAACATAAAGGCAGCTAGCTTCTTTACGTCACAGTATCTACAGTCTTGTGAGAGGGAATTAAGCAACCAAAATAGTAATTGCAGGAGTTTGAATGATGCATTGATACCCTTGGTATATTTTCATCTAGCGATGTATAGAAGGGAAAGGAAAAAAAAGCCACGAATATTTGATATTTGGAGCCCTCAAAGTTTAGTGTATGTATAAAACTTAAAGCACAGGTTCAATAAATGAGCAGTGCTACATCTCTTTTTACGTGGGTACTTATACTTCTCCATTCTTTTTAATTCAGGAAGAATGAATTGGCTAAATGTGTAGAAAAGTTACAACTAAGCTCCCTGTAGTGTTACATCGTCTTTCTAAATTCTAGCATTGAAAACGTACAAACATTCCAACACACTTTGATTTGAAATACTGTAATACAATTAAAACATGGGGAGGATTTATACAGCTTAGCCAGTTGCCAATCTATTTCCAGCAAGGTCGTCCTTCTTGTCTGTTTAACGTTTGACCAAAGAAAGTGTCTTTGTTTGCAATAGCCGTTTTCAGATCTAGACGGACAGTTTCACGTCGTAATCTACCCATCCAGACCGTCATCACTCCGACACGCTGACAGGTCTTAATCCGGGACATCTGCCTTTTCTGATGTCCCGGATTATCTTCGTCACACTAACTCACCACAGAGCCTCTATCCTCTTACACCGACACGACTGGTGGACACATGTTCTCTTACCTAAAAATAAAACAAGCTTGGTCTTCTGTAGAAGAAATCTTACAAAAATGAACGTAGACAGGAACTTATACCACCTTTATATAGTAAGCCATATGGCAAGACATTTAAAGCAAACAGAATATACCTTGTTTGACCAAAATCCATTTGTAACGTACTTTGCATAACTTCTTCGTACTTTATGAACATTCTTCACGCAAAGCGGTTTGAAAATAAACATCATTTCTATTGGCTATAACATCTTCCTTCCACAACACAGCAATGTTTACAAATTGCTTTATCTCAAGGCAAATTGGTGTTTGTATTCTTATGTAAATATGTTTCCTATCAAACTCTACTGTATCATTATATGATCGCTATCAATGAATTGCTTATAACCAAAGGGGCGCAAACAATTCAAAGTTTACATGACACTGAATCATTGTAACAGTGGCAAAGTTTTTCCTGTAGCTACGTTCTGTACATTGTCGGTAGATGAATGTTTAAAAAGACTTTTACCAGCACCCCCACCCCTCCGTTTCATTTCTAGTCCGTGTGGACTGAAGAAGACAGATCACTTTAGTCATGATAGACTCGGAAACAAGGACAAATAAACACACAGACGAGCCTCTAACCGGTCTTTTTATGTCATTAATGTCGATAATGTGAAAATGCGAGCTGTACTCCTTATATTTCAGCCCTTAAGAGAAATCTTAAGAGTTATTGAAGTTCAAAGAATCTACATTTAGCAACCCTACATCACAAATGACAAGTTATTCTGTGTGCTACCAAGGAGGTTGAAATAGACCTCCTTGGTGCTACATCTTTACTTGATGTTTCGGAGTGTCAGGTTGTTTAGGGTGTTCTTACACAAACACCGCCAGGAAAGTAGAGTTCTCTGTGGGAAGAGTGGCCGCCATCACGCCTGTTTATTTGAAGAGGCGGCGGCTAATGTGTGTCTGTGTCTCTGCCCATCCCTGTATCCATGCGCCTGGTCTGAGGTCGCCTTTCATGATAACCTGGATGCCAGACTGTTTTCAGGGCGTGTGCAGGCCACCTCCTCGGCTCTGGGGCCAACATGCACTAACGAAACTTTACCACAATCCCCTCTTCCCCAAACTCGAGGGGGGGGGGGTCTGTGGTAAATTTCTCTGGGGTAGGTTGGCCCTAGAGCCACGGAGGCGGCCTGTGTAGTCTGGCATCCAGGCTACTAATAACTACTAGTAACACTTTTCCCATTTTTATGTTCTTCCAGGAAAGCGAGTATCAGAGGTTATCTGTATCTGACATTGCCTGTGCTTACAATGGCTTCTTGGTAGCCCTTCGTTGCTTACAATGACATTTTAAAAACAAGCACATGGCGGACTGAGATTTAGAAAGACCAATAAATGTAGACATACATCATCATCGTTTGAACCGTTATTCTTTTCTTCAGAATTTGTGATGGTCTGACAGATAATGGCCTTTCGTTTATCTTTTACAGCTACATCTGCACTGGTTTTGGAAACCTTTCAGGTGATGGAGTCATTCTTCCATTTCCTCTTTTAAATCAAATCTGACATCTGAATCCTTGATTAATGATGCTAATAGTCTCTGTTCCGAGTTTTACTAGTTTCTGGGGATTACAAACAGCTTCCTGGTCGTTGATACATTCCTGAGAAACGTCAAGATAAAAGATTTTATCAAAACATTCACATAATCTGGGCAACCTATGCCTTTCTGTTGTGATCTTTCAAAACGAAAAAGCATCCCGAAGATTTCGCCACAAGAGAAAGTCAGTCCCTGCCGTCGCACAGATAGACCAAATTGAAAGATGAGTCCTGACTTCCGTTGTCCCGTGGAGGGGACCGTAACAAATCGCTTGGCCCAGATTCAGCCCAGATGTGAGATAAATGGTGTAAATGGGGCCCTCTAAATAGCCTGGCGGTGGCCGGGGTCAGCGGGAATGGCTCTGGGAACGAGGTGTTTTCCTGTCGTCTGCCGTGTGAAAAAGATAGCCTCTACCAGGCTTCGGGAGGTGGTTGAAAAGAGTAGAAATTGGCCAAATAGACAGATAAAACGCCATAGGACTTGGTCCTTGAGAGAGTACATTTCGGGTGCGGCAACATGTACTCTCTCGCGGACCAACTCCCCTGGCGTTTTATCTGTCTATTTGGCCAATTTCTACTCTTTCCAGCCGCCTCCCGAAGCCTAGGCCTGGTAGAGGCTAAGAAGAGAGGATCTGGGTTGTGTCAGTTGCGGCGTGTAACGTGTTCCATGTGGGGAGTGATCGGACTGATGATCGGATGTTTTACTAACACATCTCTTCCTGTCACACCGCAAGGGGTTGGGACCATCTTCGAAGGTTTGGTTGGAAAACAAGAGTGACATATGTGGACAGTACTGTATACAATGTAAGTGTTATCACTCCGACTGGACTGACAACAAATAAACACACAAGCAAACAAACAAGCAAACAAACAAACAAACAAATAAACAGAACGAGTTTTGAATTCAGCTAGAGAAAACCAAGCGTCTTTTTCACTCGGTTTTTGCTACAGTACCAATGCCATTCATGCATTCCTACGCTAGAAAGCCTGTTGATAAATATGTCGGGAATACATAGGTTTCTTAACCAAAAAGAAAAAAGAATTGAATCCTGTTATACTATACTTTCGTTACACAGAGATCAAGCAAGACAAAGAAATGTTTTGAATCATTTCTTTTCACATTAATGGACAATTCCCCACCCCCATAGACATGTATTTTGAATGTGTGCCATGAACTTGTCTTCCATGAAGAGCCTTGTTAGTAGTTTATTTATTCGAGATTCGGTCTACTGTTGGCGGTAGAACCCAGCGGAACTGATGTCAACCAGATCGTCTGCAGACGACAGCATTACGGCCAGGGCTGTTGCTAGGGACGAACCATTCATTTTTAGGGAACACTTTTTATAAAAAAAATTGCATACAACCATCCCGCCAAATATTTTTTATGAAATATAGAATATGAATTGAAGATACCTTTTAGGATAACAGCTATGTACCCTTCTTTTTAACATGGTACAAACCTCAATCTCTCAGTTTAGCATATCCTGCGGGATGGTTCATTCTCCCTGGGGGGAGGTAAGGGTGGCACTGATGTGAAACAGCCAAGGTGCTGATAGCTTCCTATCGGCTGCCATTATCACAGAATTAGCCTCCCCATAGGAGGGCATAAACAGTTCCAAGTTGTTGAACTTGGACAATGTGGTGAGATCTTCGTTCAGTTGCCATTTTGGGGAGGAGTTATAAAAGTCATAGCCTCTACCAGGCTTCAGAGGTGTCTTGAAAGAGTAGAAAATAGATAACATGCCACGGAAATTAGTCCACTAAAGGAGTACAGATTACCACTCTAAACTGTACTCCTTTAGCCAACCAACTCCCTGACATCTTATCTGTCCAATTTCTACTCTTTCCAACCACCTCTGAAGCCTGGTAGAGACTATCAAATCAAGCTCACGAACATATGTGTGGTGTTGGTGACCAGTGTGCATGTTGGGGTATTCGTCAGATGATATGTTTCTGCAATGGGGTAAACATACTTCAGCTGTGACGACAGAATCTAGCCTTCACCAGGCCTTCCTACGGGGGTACGGATCGTAGAATTCGTGAAAAAAAGGAAGAATAATTTGCCAGGAGAGTCAGTTCGCAGGAAGGTTACTCCCCCTCCTGCGCGGGCAAATGAACTTTACGGTAGCCAAACTCCCCTGGCCAATATTTGGCTGAATTTTACTGTTTCTGAACCCTCGCTGTTAGTCTGATGGAGACTAAGAAAAACATACTTCAGCTGTGACGACAGCCTCGTAGCTCACGCTCGCTAACGGTTTCGATGACAGGTGAATTATGCACGGGTCTTCAATGTCACGGCCCCCCGCCAGGGGGCAGTTCAGACCCACCGCAGGCGCTCTTGTAAATCGCTGCGGCTAAAGACGGACCACCGTCCGTCCGTACAAGTTGAACACCCGAGGGAAAATGTGTGGAGTGATAGGAACGCAGATAAACGCCAGAAAAAGCTCTGCATGTAAAATACCCGGTGAGTAAAAATTCAACACCGTATTTCTCTACCAGTCATGTACATGTAAGAAATGGTGGGCTACTGATTGAAGACCCCCCACCCCAAAAGAAGAAAAGTACGAAAAAACAAAAACGAAAATAACCACCGAAAGTTGAACTGGGCTGAAACCTTAGCCCCGGTTCTACAATAGCAAGTACTTTTTTCATAACTTCCATCTGTTCGGTGAGGTTAAAAATGTGCACTGTGATCATTTCATACTAAAAGAGCGGAGGAAGGAAAGAGACTGATATATTTTATATTTCAAATATTTAACAATACAGCCCCTAACCACCGCCACCCTCTTTCCACCTATTGCTCGCGCCAGATTGACATACTGAACCAATCGGAATACCGATACCTTGATAAGTAATAGCCTCCCTGTATCAAGTTTCAGCTAATTGATGAAAACGATGAGTGTTGGGGACTATTAAGTTGATACTGACCTCACACGACGGCCGCATGGTTGATATCAACCGCCGGTGGTAGGAGGAGAAGTCTGAGATCAGGCACGGTTGATATTGATACCCCTGCACAGGAACCGGTGGGAGGGGGGAGGGGGGCAGAACAACGTCTAATGTACAACTACAACATCTAATGTCTACAGAAAAATACTTATAACCATCCTTGTGTCAATATTTTTCTCCTGTCTTCTTTAGTTAGGAACACGTAACCATCAGATATCTTCTACCAACTCTTTATCATCATATGTATTGAAATGAAGTGAACACTATACTACACAATCAAGGAATACTACCCCCCCCCCCCCAACTACTAAATATCTGTGTGATTCAGAGAATAAAGATATCCGTAACCAATGACTTGTGTATCTTTTTGCTATTAGTGCTATCAAAGATGAATATTTGGTCGGTCATTTAACTGTTTTAAAGTATCCAAAGTCAATTATGTGTTTATTTCTTTTTATAATGAGGCGTAGGAAAATGTGTAATGCTGCTTTTCAGGTATGATTCATTGATTGACTTGATATCACCGCCCCCCAAAATATCGCCGAAACTGATTTTCTACCAACCAATTATCAAAGCTGGCAGCAATTCTTCACACCTAAAACTGTCTCCGTCTATTGGGACGAGTTCTTTTACACGTGTGCCATCTATCATAAGTGATCGCATATCCCTGTGTACTCCCTGGTTGAACACACTCCATCTAGAGTTACCGCTGAGCGGTATCTGGTGTCATATCAGAAGAGCATGTCATCGCCTGACTACCACCTACTTATCAAACTCCTAATCCGGCCAGAAGATGGCCATCACTTCACTCCGTGTGCAGGCGTTTCTTCTTTTCCGTCCTTTTCCTCTGGGAAAACCTTCAAGACATGCCGAGTTTCCAGAAGCCAATGGGAAGGCAGGGTTATAACTCTTCTTGACAAGATTTGCATAAATCCCAAGGGGTTGTCAGAGCATCTGCTGTGCAGGACCTGTGCCTTCGTACCGGAGAGTCATGCGAGCAGTGTAACAGTAGTGTAGCTTATAAACCTCTTTGTCTGTCGAGTTTCTTTCTTAAAAGCTTTCGACAAGATCTCGACTGGGATCGCCTTGTATGTGTCGTTGTGGATTTACGTCTGAAATTCTGCGATCGATCGCTGAGAGGAGCTGTTGTGCGATTGACGAGTTGGTCGGTGAATCGGAACGGACAGCCCGGGAACGGTCGTACGTACGTACGTGTTGTGTTCTCTTGTCTGAGTGACAGACAGGGCGATCGAGCGGCTCCACAACTTGTCTCTTCCATCCCTACAAGTTCTATCCTTTCTTGGAAATAGTCGTCGAGAAGAGATACCACCAGGACGCCGTCACAATGATGGCAGTACAGCCCAAGACATGTTTCAGTATCGAGTCGCTGGTGTCCAAAGACCCTCCTCGGGTTGACCGGTCGCGGCTGCCGCCTTTGTCGGCGCTGTGGGGGATACCGTGTTGCACGGACACTGCCAGCACGGGCTCGGTCGTACCCAACCTACCTCCCGTCAAACTCTGCTCCACCGGGCCGTCAGCGTTCAGGAACGGACTCCGCGCGGCGACGACGCTACCGAATGTCCCCGTACCGCACTACGTGCCCGGGTACGGCCCGACGGCGGGGGTGGCCGCGGTACCGCCCGGACACCATCCCGCCCCGCCGGGCTTCCTCCACCCGCAACAAGCCTCCCTACCCTGCCATCCCTGGCTCCTAGCGCGACACCAAGCAGTCTTCGGACACAGAATGCAAGGTAACCATAATCTACATACCATTCACTGTTTCATTCCTTTTAATTGTCGGTGTAGCAGATACTTAAAAGTAGATTTCATCTTGCCATGTGAAAACATTTTATTGCTTAGAAACAGCGAAAGTGCACTAGCTATCAGTTTCAGGGGATGTCTACACAATAAACTATAAGACGCGAAGTATTTATAGCCGACCACCTTCAAAGTATAATCATCTGTACCAATCTAAAACAAGTAAGAAATTATGTGTCTTACCGGAGTGTTTTACCGCGGTAGTTATCACACAAGACAGTTCAAAGAAGCGGTAGTCTGGAAGATTTATTTCTACAAGGAAAACAAGGCATTTTTGTTACTTGAGAAGTTGTTTAACTAGGTAGCTATCATAAATCTTCCAAACTGTTTTTCAAGACGATATATCAGTCATTTTTAGCTGTTTCTGTCCATAAAAATCTCGGAGGAAAAACTTCTGAGCGGCAGATACGTGGCAGCACGCGTGGTTATTTGTCCGGATTTGTAACGAGGTGATAATGAGAAGAAAATCAAACAATGATCAGCGCTTTCACTTTGTTTGAACTACTTGATTGAACTAAATAAATCCTCCCCAAACACGCCTGTCTGTGATAGCCGTGTGAGCTGTAGTCATGGCTATAGTTTCAAGACGAAAGGCTTCGAAAATTCTACATTTGCTGGACTAGCAGTAAGTGTTCAGGAGAAAAGGATTTTTCGTGTCGTCTACCATGATTTCTTTCTACAATAAAAGTAAACGTTTTAGATTGAAAGTGGCAAACGTTGATAGAAATATTTCTCTTATAAGTCTTCATTTTCGTGTTGAAGTTTAGAATGGCTAAATTTCTTCATATCTTGAAAAATAAATGGAATAAATTTAGAAGAAAATGTGCTGGTTTCAGGCACTGGGTGGTAGATTTCTAAACACGATCGACTGTACTAGGAATGGCGTACCTAGAAAATGCAACATACAATTCAATGATAGAAGTTTGATAATTGTCGTTGATTGGCAAGATCTTTCTTTAGATGTTTGGATGTGGTAGCCAGGAAAATATGATTTTTATTATGAACTTTGACAGCTATTGAATTTGTAACTTGGAAACATGACGCAAGTGAAAGATACTGTACTATGCACAGATTCCAGCCGGTAGCCCCATGCCATAAACTAACACTGAAAAACGGATAAAAAGACATTTGTAGCAACAATTGAGGATTTGGCAGCTTATAATTTTTGCAGTATAATAGGTTCATTAAGTTGGCGAAGGTCTAAAAAGCGGCCGTGGCTTTCTTCACTGAAACGTTTGCTCTGTGCACGTACACGGATCAAAACACAAGACACTGAATCAAAATTATCGAGATATGATATATGCCTTATATCTAAAACATCTCTCGTATATTACAAACACGGTATGCACCGACTGAGATCTTCATTTCTGTCGTATTTTTATCAAGAGAAGAAATGTGTGCGACAACCGTGATTCTATTTTCCAACAAACGTTTCCCCGGTTCGGGCAATGGAGAATCAAATTATAGGAAGACTTAGGGTACCAATCAACTGTTAGTTTATATCCTGTAATATCTGATATTCTTCGATGTTTCTTTTTTGATAAGATTTAATAGATTCGATACATTTCATACAGTAAAGGAAACCTTGAAATATAAAACAAAATCTTCGTGAAAGCCGCCTACACGAATTTGCTTTGATTGTATATACCTATACTAATACTTTTGATACCTACAAAACATTTAAGCAAATTGATGACTGGTTTCCCATTTCGATCCTACTGACTTAGTCAACTAAACTTGTACAGTTTAGAAAATACGTACCTACAACTAGCACTGTGGCAAATTATATCAAAGAAAAAATCCTGCTCAAGAAAATGATCAAGCCGTCTTCTGTGCGCTTGGCTAAGAATCACCGTTATTAGCGTTTAAAGATGTGCCTGAGTATCATTTTTTTAAAAGCAGATATAGTTTCCAAACAGCGTCCAGCAAGTAGATAGTCTAACGTGTGTTATACAGTAGGAGTGTTCGAAAATGTACTCTAGTCTCTCAGCTTCCCACTCGGAGGCCATATTGGCCAACCTGGCGGTGGGACGAGGGAACGGGCGGGAGAAATAATAAACAAGAACTTACTTGGAATGCGAAACATCTTTTGCTCGTTATCGTGTTGACACACACCCCCGTCTGTATACATCATCGGTCAATTATGAGGATATTAACGGGAATATTATGTCAACTTCCCGCTGGGGTGTTTATTGTATTCTTACCCAAGCCAGCCTTCGTTTACATGCATTTTCCGCCAACCACTTAGGGCACACTTATGACGAGTCTAACATGTTCTTAAAACGTCTAAACGTCCTACGAACATTTCTGTATCCTCTTACTTTTTCCAACGTAATTGTATACATCTTTTAATTAGCTGTTATGTGATGTTAAGAGGCCTAAAATGCGCAATTCAGCGTCTATGCAGGAGAACAGCAGAAGACGCCCCTATGTGTTTTAGTGTAAAATGAACGAAATCAATAAACACATAACATAAACATATTCAGCACGAAAATATGTAGATCACTAGATACACGTTAACTATTGTTAACTATTCTAAAAGACAGGTAAGGTTATGTTATATGCATGATGTAGGAGGAAATAGCAGTTGTCAGGCGGGGGATGTCATGGGATGTCGGGGGTCAAACGGTTTGACATCGCGCTCTTGGCCGTACCTCCTGATAAGCATCAGCTAGCCGTGGACAGGACCTGTATACACACGGTCGTAAAGACGGAGGAAATGTTCCCAGTTGGGACTTACTGATTTATTTATTAATCGTGAGAAAGTCTGGTGTAAGGGGAGAGTACTGATCTCCAAACAGATCTTTTGGTTGCTACAAGACAGTGTCAAATTGGCAAGACAGTATCAAGTACGCAAGGCAGTATCCATTTGCGTAAAAATACCAGTATTAAAAGAAAGCCCGATAAAAACGCCTAAAGCACGTGAAAAAAAACAGCCGAAGCCTAAACCTCTGCTTGGAGAGTAGGTAAGTGACTAAGTGCATGTGAAATCTGATTGGTTCAATACTGTAATGAAGAATGTTGCGATGTGTTTTTCAGATCCGGGGAACGGACCTCTCCTTCTCGCAAATCCGTTCCGGAAACCGAAGAGAATCCGGACTGCCTTCACCCCGTCACAGCTGCTCCGGTTAGAACACGCCTTCGAGAAGAACCACTACGTAGTCGGGCAGGAGAGGAAGCACCTAGCGCAGTCTCTCAGTCTCACAGAAACACAGGTGGGTTTTACACAGTATCTCAGTCTCACAGAAACACAGGTGGGTTTTACACAGTCTCTCAGTCTCACAGAAACACAGGTGGGTTTTAGACAGTCTCTCAGTCTCACAGAAACACAGGTGGGTTTTACACAGTCTCTCAGTCTCACAGAAACACAGGTGGGTTTTACACTGTCTCTCAGTCCCACAGAAACACAGGTGGGTTTTAGACAGTCTCACAGTCTCATAGAAACACAGGTGGGTTTTACACAGTCTCTCAGTCTCACAGAAACACAGGTGGGTTTTAGACAGTCTCTCAGTCTCACAGAAACACAGGTGGGTTTTAGGCAGTCTCTCAGTCTCACAGAAGCACAGGTGGGTTTTACTCAGTCCCTCAGTCTCACAGAAACACAGGTGGGTTTTAGACAGTCTCTCAGTCTCACAGAAACACAGGTGGGTTTTAGACAGTCTCTCAGTCTCACAGAAACACAGGTGGGTTTTAGGCAGTCTCTCTGTCTCGCAGAAACACAGGTGGGTTTTACACAGTCTCTCAGTCTCACAGAAACACAGGTGGGTTTTAGACAGTCTCTCAGTCCCACAGAAACACAGGTGGGTTTTAGGCAGTCTCTCAGTCTCACAGAAACACAGGTGGGTTTTAGACAGTCTCTCAGTCTCACAGAAACACAGGTGGGTTTTACACAGTCTCACATAAACACAGGTGGGTTTTAGACAGTCTCTCAGTCTCACATAAACACAGGTGGGTTTTAGACAGTCTCTCAGTCTCACAGAAACACAGGTGGGTTTTAGACAGTTAGTCTCACAGAAATACAGATGGGATTTAGTCTCTCAGAAATCGCGAAGGGTTGAAGACAAGGTCTGTCAGTATCACTTTAGAGACTGTTTTCTGGCTTATTCTGGGACTTTTGTGGAGTTGTACAAATCCATATCAAAGTTCAAACAGGTGAATTTCGTCAACATTTCGCAGTAACAGACTTGGTGTAGCACCCGTAAGAAGAATGTTATTCGTACATAGCCAAATACTTGAAAGTAGGATCCCTTAAGCCCAAAAAGGAAGAAATTACTTTCGTTTCTTCTACTTTCCCTGACAGGCAGCAATTTGAAACGTGACGTAACTCTATGGTTCATACACATGTACCCTATATGGTCGGCTATAGGCTGAGTGACGCGTGCTTGGCATTTCCTAAGCCGTGAATTGGTTCAGTAGGTTATGTCACTGGTAGAAGGGACCCACCTGTTCTAAGCCACTATGCTGTATTTTCCAATTACCAAATTCGTTAGTAGAACGGCTATAGTGTCCCAGCATAGCTATGTGCTTTCTGTAAGATTGGGAGGGCGTGCAGGAAGAGGGAGGGGGAGGAACGTTTATTAGTTGTTTTCAGTATGGAGGAGAAAGAAATCAATCCCTGCAAGATATGATCTAGTTTCCTTGAAGTTTGCGAAACATATATAATGCATCCTGCAGATTTCTGTGGTTTCCGTTGTGTGTCCATTTTCCAGGACTCTAAACTTGAAAGAGCACCTCCATAATTTTAATTTTTTTTTACTGTCTAAATTCTTATTTCACTAACACTTTCTGATCCGAGTGTCTATTTCCTGTTATACTACTCTGTTATTTTTGGTAACTTCTACCAAGCTTCAGAGGAAAGAGGAGAAATTGCCCAAATAGACAGATAACTCCCCTGGCATGTTATCTGTCTGTTTGGCCAAATTCTATTCTTTCCAGCCGCCTCTGAAGCCTGGTAGAGGCTATTGTTTGGTCATTCGTTCGCTGTTATTTAAGATGTGCCTGCTACTATAGTACTACCTTAAATATGTTAGAAAAGATAAACACATGATAGATGGCGCTTTGCTGTCCTGCTTCTACTTAGGAACTTTATACATTTCCAGTGCCCGATACATGTGGTCTGTGTGTACGTGTCAGCACATTACCAAGACTCATAATTAGAGGGTATGTGGACTGACAAGCCACTCTGCTTTCAATTATGGCCCGGGGTTAACGTTTTTCTGATTGACCAAGAGGGAAAATCAGGCCGGATAACATCATCCTCCTTTTTTACGATATTTTTGATTTTTTGACACCTGCCAATGGCACCGTATCTCCGGTTCTCGATATCACATTTTGCAGAAGCCACCCCCTACCACTTTTCGATTCGGTTTTAATATTTATTTATACAGCAGCATTTGACGTAAAATACAGAATACTTTTAGAGTGTTGACAAGAGCCCTTGTGGTATGGTACTCTGAGACCACAGCCCATTATCCCAATGCAACGATAGGCAAAACAAGCCACACAGTTTGTAACAATGTTTGCTGTATCTGTATAACTTTAAAAGAAACAGTTGTCCTACGGTCGTTCTCCTTATCGTGTATCTTTGCTTCTTCTGACAAACGTACATGCCCAAATCAACTGCATATACGTATCTTCCGACTTCCTTGGAATTTTCCAACGGTAGCTCGAACCCTGCTCAAGAATGTTGTCTTTTTCCCGCGCTGGGAAAGGAGATTATGATTGCACTCATTCCCGCCTGTAATGTAGCATGTTGGAATTTTAATGAACGCACTTATCTGTTCCTGAAACCCTAAAGCTGTCTTTTCCGTACAGACTCCGCGGCTTTTGTAATCAAAATATAGCGGGAAGTCAAGTATACTGGTTGGTACATTAAACAAAGGATATCCTCTTGGTTACAGAAATGTCAAACTCAAGTATGTGATGACCAAGAGGTTTGGTAGACTGGCGATTAGCGTGTGCACAGTTTAATTGACAATTCTTGAATGGCTTGAATAGCTTTATCGTTAGGATCTAAAGACAAAAGACGTAAACATTGAGTGTATTGCCGTGTTTACAAGTGATGACATAGCTTGGAGCCAGGGTGGACCCAGTTTCTTTGTGGTGAGAATTTGATCTAGGTCACTTTTTAGTATCATATCATGGAACTGTTCTATGGCCTTCTATGTTCAAACTCTCAACCATACTGTCGAAGGGGGGGGGGCAAATTTTCCTACTATATACATCCAACATTTCGACTTTCTATCTAGCTTTTTTTACCAAAACCTTAGCCTCTATCTCAAACACTTGTAATGATATAACACTGCAATGTTTGCCATACTATGGAGAGGCCTTACAGGTGCGTCTGCACAGGGCCTGTGGTTTATACCCGTCAGACGTCTGACAGGCTCGGTTGAAATGATTTACGATGTGGAATCCAGGCTCACGCCATCTCCATCCAGGTACATTCTCCCTGTCCTAAATAACCATAACTACGTCCATGTAGTTTGTAAATCTCGCATGTGTGCCTCCGTGTTGCTATTTAAGTCGGGTCAGCGGACGCCGATGTGTTCTAGGGCGGACGGCGCGTCACCTTATACCGTGGGAAGGTGAGCGGAGCCCCGCTGGGCCAACCTGAGGTTCATTAAACATATTGGCACCCTCCCTGGACAGCCACCTCGTGTTGATGGACCCAATACGACTTGCAGGGATTCCTTCACCACCTCATACACATGGTGAAAACTGTTGTGGCTTGGGAGGACGCCAAACTTTCCTTCCACTGTGGAGAACCACGTACTTCACAGTTTCTTGGTCTCAGTTCTATTCTCACTTGTTTATAAATCCGCCCGTAGCGGCTGTGTTGTGTTGGGGGCCTTACACGGCCAGCCCGTGACACATTTGTTATCACTTAGGACCCAGTCGTGGGGAAATTACAAAAGGCAGGCTCGGGTTTAACTGCTGCAAGTTAAGGGTGAAATTTAAACTGTCAAATATTCGCGTTTCTGAGTGGAGGCATAATTGGTTGCACGCACGAAGTCTGGTTCCCAGCGCGAAGCGATACCAACTCACAAGGGTTACACATCGACTGTAATCCCTTTACAAGTCATCAAGTTATCAACTTTGGTCGGAATGTCAGATTTGACAGAATGCATATCATTATTTATATAATAGATAATGATATGCTCAAAAATGTTCTATTTTTGTTTCATGAAAAAGTACATATATCTTGGGTGATCTGTTTTATCTGTCGATGTAGGGAATTCGCATTGAAACTGATGATGCTTGCTCAAGGGCATGATACATTCATCGCAAGGGCATGTACAACAATGTAGCTTTAGTCTTTAGATCCTTAGGCTATCACCATCTTTCCACTACAGGTTGCGATCGCGACTAAAGATTTGACAGATCGTTCGACGAATTTCTTAGATTAAGAACTTTTTTTGCGTTTTGTGTGTCATGTTGTCATACGTTTACATATTGCATAACATAATAATTATGAAATCACCCATTCCACATGTTGCTGTATATCAACGTATGGAGGTTTTGTATGGCAATACATTTCCTTATGATTTGAAGACAAATATTGTATAGCCTGATCTCAATCATAACAGAACAGCAGCAAAAGTATATGTCATAAACCACGTCTGTCTTGTTTTATAGGTGAAAGTGTGGTTCCAGAATCGGAGGACGAAGTACAAGAGAGACCAGCAGGAGGAGGAGGGGCGGAAATCTCCGCCAAAACAGAAGGGGGCGCACCACGTCAGCAGGTGGAGAATGGCCACTCAACAGTTCACGGACGAACAGACGGACAACAAGGAACACACGGACGGACAGAACGTCGAGAAGACGGACAGTTGATGGTCTAGAGACGATCAGAACCTCTGTGTGTGGTATCAACACTCCTAGACTCTCCAAACTGCACGACTGAGCCAACCGCGACAACATTCCACAAGTTGTTGTTGAAGAACATCAAGAAATATTTGAACTTTTTCAGATCAGCAACAGCATTATGAGATACAGTACAAAAGTGCAAGATGACATTCCCAGCAATATGAACTTTTAGTAGGACATTTCTGTTTAATTTCTTTGGATGAGAGTTTTGGTCACAGTCTTTCATTGTATATACATGTTCAAACGCGAAGTTACGTTTAAACAGCTTCTTAAAAATGTACATAATGTATATAATAGAAACTTGTAAATTATTCTCACTAACCGCTTTGTATAAAAACGACTTCGGGAAGTTAAGGCGATTTTTTCTGCACCATTTCGAAGAATCTAGAAATAACACTGCATCATTTAGACGACATTAATAAAGTTTAGGTACTCTAGCGTGTGACGACCAACTCTCCCAAATATGGGAATGAGGGGCCGACCTATGCAAATGAATGCATGGATGATATCAGGGAATTAGTCAAGCTAATCCACTAATTTATAACCTTGTATTTCATTGGCTGAATATTCAGGTCATTCCATTTAACCTGTTATGACGGCCAATTGACGACCAGCTTATAGTTGGCAGCTTGAGTGTAAATGCAAGAACTACCTATGCAACAATAGTATCTATACCAAGAGACCGTCAAATGTTCGTTCCCAACAACTTCGACTAAGTTTACTGCCATGCCCAGACAAAACGTTATAACTTCAAACACAATGTTAAGTCAGAGTCAGAGTGTACATTCCCAAAACGAATCTTTTAGATGATCATGTGAACATTTTGAAACAAAGTTACAATGTTTTATGTCATGTAAAAATGGGAATAAATGAGAAAAATTGTACACCACAGTTGTGAGGTTGCTAGCTTGTCTCTGTGCTCAAGCTCAATGTACTGTAGTCATAGAAATAGGTTTGACCTATTTCCATACTCATTCAGCATCTACATACATCAGCATATAACTCATGGCAATTTCCTTAGAAATGAATCTACGCCTTCATACATCAGGTACATCGTACGGCTGTGATGTTGAGTTACAAAAGACAAAATGTCACTTTCAACAAATCTTTGGCCGTTTGCTGGAATTATCTGACATGGCTGCCATCACGCATGTCTGGTGGCGCGTCTGATCGCAGGCTAACCTCGGGGTCAAGTTTATAAAAGACTTCCAGGTGTCAGGTGTCAAGAGCGTTTGGATGCCATCAATCACGAGACGTTGGAAGTAATTAGCGGTGACCTACAATAACGGTTATTCATAATTCATGGCCCACATTTTGCACTGGGGGTTAGCTGGTGATAGCCATCTGAGAGAGATGAAACAGGCGAGAAAAGTAACCCCCAAAAAGGAGAGGGATTGCTTTTCTTACTACCAAATCAGTATACGTGTTCTCTAGTAAGTATAAGTATTGATGTTTCACATTTGAATCGATCATTTGATGGCATCAATACATCTGGAGACTCTGAATTCATCAAAACACTAGTAGAAGCTGTACTTTTTCGGCTAAACCGCAGAATTCGGACTACAGGACGTATTCCTGAGAAATCTCATTTTTGGCTGAATACTTGACGTCAGTTTTCACATTTTGCATTTACCACTTATAATTATGTTAGTATCTGTAGGTAGTTGACAGCAGGTACTGTAGTGGCAGCTGTCGGCCATTACTTCACCAAAGATGTACTTCTCCGTTTTCTGAAGTCATGATAGTCTAGTGGTAGCCTTTTACATTGTTCGGATGTTGGTTACAATCTGAAGGCTGTATTTGAGGGAAAGTGTAGTAAGATCTTCCAGAAGGATATCAGATCTTGACATCTAAAAACGTAGAATTCAAACTTGTTTTAGAGCGAACAAAGGTCCACGTGAGACCGATTCAAATTTCACAGTAAAAATCGGACTTTATAAAGTGACACTTGGAACTTCAAACTGAAAGCAAAACGACCCATGCATTTCAGTGAGGCTTTGCAACATAAGTGCAGCAAATGTGTCCAAGCACTACGTACAGACATCAAAGTAGGATACGGTATGGTTTGTCTAATGATTAAAGAACAAAGCTGTGCACAGAAAACCGTACAAGCACAGTGAAAACGTTGTACTGTATTTGCCTGTGAAACGTTCTAGTTGCGCGTCACATGCATTCTGGCACTTTTGGGACTCTTGGCACATTAAAACCTCCACATCGTTTAAAAAAGAAACAAATCCAAACGACATCAAAGGTAGTCTCCCAACAGGCGCACAAAAGAGCAAATGGTCAGGTCACAAAGCACTTAAAACGCCACGACCCACTGTCAACCCTATCCTACTGGGTGACAAATATGATGTATTGTTGCAGACCGTTTCTTTCTCTCGCCCTCTTTGGTTGTACCAGGACGAGAACAGCCCATGACAGTACGTACGAGGCTGTTATCTAGCTCTGTCCCCCCGGCCCGTGCTCTTTTGAAGTCAGAAGTCCAGGTCAATGCATCATTCAAGCACAAAGCTCCCCTACTTAAGGTGCTGTGTCGGTCTGAATTACTCCGGTGAATACATTATACCTGTCGCCTTCTCGCTCCACTGTGAGCTGTTCAGTTCCACAGAGATCTATCCCTCCTATACAGACGGTGAAAGCTTGTTCAGTATGCCGCCATTGTTGTTTTCTTCTACACTATTTATGTTAAGGATTTAAATCATCGTGGCATAATTTCACCATTGGGTCTTGGCACAATATGTCTGCATAAGCTTGTTGCATATTTTATACTTAAACATTTTTGAAAATGTTCATCAACAAGTGTATAGTCTAGAGGCTACAGTTACTGGCTGAAGACAAGGAGAAAACTCGTGCGAATTTGTCCCGGGTGTGCATTTGTTCTATTAAGTTAGGTTGCTCACAACGTAAAATGAATTTCAACCCCACTCCTTTCGTATATATGGATGTAACGTTACTATTGTAAATTGCAACACATACATACACAATTTTGTGGTTTTGTTAAGCGTGCATCTTGGTATAATTGTAACAAATTATACGATTATGGGCAAATAGTTTCACGCTTGACTTTTAAATCTAAGTTCAGTATAACCATAAAGTCGTCTGAAATGTCAGACGTGTTAATTTTACGGCTGTCCTAACAGAGCTGATGTAAAACTCACCTGGTCGACATCCTTGCGATCAAAATGAACAATAATGGCTCGGATCACCAAAATATGTGGCCAATATTTGTGTTAATGTTCCATTCTAGTAAACATGTGTAGAAATTGCACAATAGTGGTATTCAATAGTGATATGCTTTGCTTGTTTGAAAAGAATGCATATACTAGTTTTTCTACAGTTATGCATTGAGCACATATTCAGATAAAAGAATAAAAGATGCCGAGGGGAGAGGTGTTGAACACCCCAAGTAGACTTCTGCACGTCTGTAGTAATGTTTGATGACTTACTAGAAACATGGAGTTATAATTCGTGCTGAAGCCTTTTAGAAGTTTTATTCTGGAATGTCTGCATACTTAGTTCACAAATCAAACCAAGGCTTACAATGACATTTACAGGGTAGGCACAGTAAAGGGTAGCTTAAACTATCATCCTTTCTGTGCACTAAACCATGGCAAGGTTCCTTATATATGACAGACACATCTCTGTCTAACCCCCACACTTCTCCACATGATTGCTCCTATAGCAGATCATTTGACAATCCATCACAATTAAACATCATGCTCTGACTAACAGGTCTTTTGGGAGGGAAATCCGACTTAATTACAGTCCTTATGGTCTATTTAGAACCCCTTCTGCCTCTTCTCATTAGCTGAAATTAGCAATGAGTAGTGATTTCGGAACACCTGCAACAAAAACTGACCTGGATGCTTGGAAAAAATCAATATTTATGATGTGTTATCGAGTTTTGGGAGGGTAAAAATGTGTCATGTTTTCGATCCTGTTTCTATCAGTGGGTTGATCTCAATCGCCTCAAGGTGAGAAACACATCATTAGTCAGAAAGTATCAACATACAACACGACGTTTAACCTCTAAGCCTGAGATGGGAGGGGGAGATACAGGGAAAAGATCGTCTGAAAATGTGTCAATTTCACAGGCGCGGGACTGTTGTGAGTTTGTTCGAGTTTTGCCGACGTTAGCTGTTCCGTGCCGACTGGAGCTCGCCTTTTGGTAACCTCACGGCAGGTGTTCCTTTCGCCGCAGGTGAGAGAGGACAGCTTGTGACACGGTCTGGCAGAAGGAATCTCAGCTATTCAGGAATGAGTGATGAGACGTTATCACACAGTTCATCGATCATTATTTGGCCGGCGATCAATTTGTGATATCTGACACGACAGATTAGCACACGGCCTATTGAACCGTGCTGTGTGTTATCTTGTTGTTCTGCTGGTAACAACCAACTCGTCTGCATGAGAATGCGTATGGATTAAACATGCATTCTCACAGGCTACTTAAAATTAGCCGTCCGACTGAAATAGGGGCGAGGGAAGTTTGTATTTATGACCAAATTTAAACTGTAATTTCGGAAACAAGAAATGGGACTTACCCAAATGTTCGACTCCAGTCTTTGTCAAGGAACTTTTGTTGGAAATAACAGTTTAAGCTTGCTTCATAATGACTTCTACAAACACAGATGAACTTTCAAGATAAGAATTTTGTATTTGTGGACGCATGGAGTTATAAAAGGATAACTCCATGGTGGACGTAAATACGTTAATCGAAAAATCACAGATGTTTTTTTCTGGAATCAAACTTAAAGATGATATCACCTAGACTTTCATAACAACCAGGTTTTGTTTACGGTTCTACTTAATCTTTACATCAATAGTGATATCTGTAGTCATAACAGAAAAGTACAACGTTTTCACAAAAATAGTATACACAACATGAAAGACTTGGTGCTATAAAACTTGCGCGAAACTTGTCGTTATTTGATACTGAGTACACAGTGTTTTGTCATTTCATGAAAATACTGTTCACTGAGTGTCAATGTTCAATGTATAAACAGTATAGGCATTTTTATTCTGTACATATATGTACATACTGTATACAGTTCCAAATTACTACAATAACTGTTATGAACGATAATTACTGCAGATTAATGAAGTACAGCTGCAGTAATGTTTTTCCACCCGTAAGTTGATACGTTACATAAGACAGATGCAATCATAAAACAGGCGAAGCTCTTAAATACGCAGATAAATGGTAAAATGGATGATAAAACTGGTCCCTGGAGGGAGCTGACGGCCTTTCCCACGGTTATACTTGGAGGGGGAGGGTGGGGGGGAGACACCTGTATGGGCTAGTCATGTTTGTTTGAAGTTTCTTCCTCCTGTGTGGTACAAAGGGGCGAGTGACTGGATAACTCTGAGCGAGTGAGTGAGTGAGTGAGTGATTGAGTGAGTGAGTGAGTGAGTGATAGATAAATGTAAGTGAGTGAGTGAATGAGTGAGTGAGTGAGTGAGAGAGAGAGTGAGTGAGTGAATGAGTGAGTGAGTGAGTGAGTGAGAGTAAGTGAGCGAGTGAATGAATGAGTGAGTGAGTGAGTGAGTGAGCGAGCGAGCGAGTGAGTGAGTGAGAGTGAATGAATGAATGAGTGAGTGAGTGAGTGAGTGAGTGAGAGTGAGTGAGTGAGTGAGTGAGCAAGTGAGCGAGTGAGTGAATGAGTGAGTGAGTGAGTGAGAGTAAGTGAGCGAGTGAATGAATGAGTGAGTGAGTGAGTGAGTGAGTGAGCGAGCGAGCGAGTGAGCGAGTGAGTGATGTGTACTGTACTTTCCTGTACTACATGGCCCATAATCTGCATCCATGGTTCTCTTGAACAATACAGTACATGTTGCTTTACTCACTCCTGGTATCAGAAAACCATCTACCAAGCGCATGCGCGAGACTTGAAATCTCCACGCTAGAAGTGTTGTCTTGTTATCCTCAACATAACAGATGTGCCTTCTCACTGTTGTCACGACCTGGGCCTGCCATCTCTCCCATATTTGTGTTGTCCGTCAGTATCTCAGCCCATATATATACAGATTGTAGGCGGGGGTAATTACAACAACAATCCGTGGGAGTGCGGACATGTTCGCGCGGGATTTCGCGAGAGTTGATGAAAGCCGCACATCGTGCCTCGCTTACTCAGACCACGGAGGTTATCTCATTCTAACCTTTTTACCAAGAATAACCACGGAAAACTAAGCTAACATTACATACTTATCGATGTGTGTCACTATAAACAGGAATAGATATTACTAGATCTCCTATTCTACATTTTTATATGTTCGCAGACCACACAAAGGAAACAAATCACAACGAATATTTTGTAGGAACTTCCATTGAGATTTTCAGTTGCCCGATGACTATACTATGAGCAGAACGATAAATTCGAGACAACAGGGCATGTTCTCTCTTTTTTTTAAGTAGCTATATTGGGTATCTGTTGCTATGGCAACTGACCTGGCGACTAACGACATGTATAGGTGATAACAAAGCTTGATTCCCCTGGATTTCACTATTTCCACTACTTACCATCTTCTGCAGCGTCTTAATAGATATCAGTATTATTTGAGGTATTGTTTTGGTTACATATCCTACATATAACGTTATACTTTATACATGTATCATATACGTTATACATGTATCATATTCTAAAATTCATATTCATGTACGCGATATTATAACACGGTGTAAGAAAATGGCGGCCCGATGTGCCACCGAAGGAGGAAGGGTACGGACTAAGGTCTAAGGTTTAAAGATTGTAGTATTGACAGACAAGGTGTGTGTAGGAGGCCGCACCACCCGTCCGCCCAGGCCCCAGATGGCGCCCATCACCCCGCCGCCTGGACCCTCCCCGCCCCGCCGCCTCACCAGTATGGTTTCCATTCCGCGCGGGATTTGTTGACTTGAGAAGCTTGATCCCAGGTTTTCCACGGGGCTAAAGTAGCTGCTATTAGGAGATGGTTTATTTTCACACATCGGACGGGCAACGTCTGCACCTGGGAACGAGTCACGTATCAGGGAAGACCGTTAATTTAAACGTGCCGCGATGGCCTAATAAATTCTAATGGCTTCCATTTCTTTTAAACTGTTATACTTTGAGTCGGTTTGATAAATGGGTTTAGTGAGAGGTCAGTTATTCATTTGGTGGGTGATTTGGGCATTTTATTATGCGATTACTTGGACAAATAAGCTCATGTAATGTCCCAATTTTATGACCTCTATTTTATGAATAACAAAGTGATACAGAAAGAAATGAATCACAGGGAAAGGTTGTATTTAAATCTCTATATTCAAATGAAATAGATTCTATTGTATACATACATTCGCCGGAAATATCGCCAATGTCAATTTGTTACAAGTTCAGAAGCGAATCTGATTAGTGCGCATGTATCACCTGTCGTATCCCCACAATCATGCTGCACAGATGCTTTGAAACAGAATCCCTCCTACATTTGTTGATGCAAATCCATCACACACTTACTGATGTAAGATTCATAAAATATCTATCTGGTGACTGGCTGTTTCGTTGGATGAATTAATTGGTAAAGACGAACGCCACTCTCTTTTCCTTTTAAATTGTGGAACTAGACCGTTATGTTGTCGGGCAAAATGCCCTATTTCACTTCTGGAGGTGAAAGTAGCACCTGATTCAGAAACCAGCTGTGGCCTGTCAGTCGTGCCCGACTATTGGATCTGTCTGCCAAGGGTGTTAGAACCGGGGTTAACCGGGATCGAATTAAGCTAGATTTGGGCGCACTATTAGCACTGACCCCGGCATGTTTTTCTACCATTACCACCGCTGGCTACAAGTCAGAAAGTAATGCGGACACACGACTGTGTTGTACGATAGAATCCGCAGCGTAGGTAAAGATAGAATAGAGCGAAAAGCCATGAAATAGAAAGGCAGACAAGTACGATACAAGAGATGCTATTAACAGGGCGGATTGAAGCTGAGGATGTTGAGTCCTTTAGATGAAAATGAGAGCTCGTTTCACCAACTGCTTCCCAGAGAACATAAACAAACGTCTCTGGAGCGAGGAAAATGGGATTTGATGAGATTTAAATGGGCGCTTCCGGTCCTCGGTGTCCCGAAGTGTGGCGATCTCTCAGCACGTTTTTGTAGGAACTGATACTCCTGGGCTCCCCGAAGTACTCAGTCACAACACTGTGTATATTGAGGGGAAGTTAGATGTGCAACTGTGGCCTGGATATCAGTCCCTGTAGGTTTGGGTTTATGTTGGAAAGCAGAGCCAGCCTTGTCCTTACAGAATACCACCAGACAGAACTGATACCTGCTAGGCTAGGCTCAGAGTTCATGTTGTGGGGTTATCTTCTGTAGCTTATATGTTGACTTAGGTTAATGACAATGCTTTGTTTGTTTACCTGTACAGTGCACGTGTACACTGTAGCAAATTTCTTCATCCTCCTTTCTTCAAATCTTCCAATCAAGAACAGAGCGCACAATTACCATTCTTTCAGCACTAAGAGGTTAACTCTTTTAGCTCCTTGTTCCGATCCACGCTTTCGCCATTCCTTCGCTCAAGTGTGCGATTAGGCGCCCGTACCGCTTCTGTCTGGTCTGTTTAAGGCTATCAGCTTCTGTACTCAAGTGCAGGGCGGCTGCTCGTTGGGAGGTCTCCCAACCTCAATCAGTCATACCCCATCTACGGCCATTGTCATCACCGTCCTGTAAACAGTCATATAACCACCAACACATAACCTACCGTGTCTGTCTTTGTACTGCAGATAACGGCAGTATTTTCTAGGATCTAATCTCTGGTGTTGTGTAGATAAAGTTGCCAGTTTAAACTATCTTCCACTCTTAGCCATAAAGACCTTCTCGTCACAATAAACATGGTTTAAGGACTGTCAAGACCAAGGGTAGGGGCTGGAAATCACTGACTATGTTTGCTTGAGAAGGGACGAACGAGAAATAACGTGTACTTTTCTATAGCTACAAATGTATACCGGTGTACAGTGCTTAACGTGTAGTTTTTCTATGATTCTATGTCAGTGACTGAAATCAGATGACTGTGTACATGTATTTCATGTACTCTTCTTTTCCTGTCGTGCCTGGTTGCACACAAGGACACTGTTGAGAATGGGATTCCAACCCTTCTCCCAACAGCGTTACGTCCGAATGATTGTGTTTTCGAATACATACAAACTACACGCATATACTAACCCATACAACACAGTAAAACATTTTAGATAGCTATATCTATTTCCGGCATCGTTTGCGCTCCTCAAATGGACTTTTAAACTGACCATTAACACTCTGCAGAAGCGTGTACACTGTACCAACAACGGTTCAGACACCCGGGGACGTGTTTATGGGGTTTAAAACTACACGTGCACACCTTATAAACACCAGCTTTCAGCCGACGCGCATTGTGAGTGCACCTGGAACATAAATATTCCAGCTGTGGTGGGTTTACGAGTTAAAAAGGGCGAGACAACATGTGCGAGTAATGGTGTGTCAAAACGCCTTAGCGTCTTACCTGTGCATCTTAACTTACTGCCAAGGGCAAGGGCGTATGTCCTGTCAGAAACTCTTAGACACAGGCGACTTCACCTTCAAGATGTCTTGTATGATTTGGGTCGCTACAGATATGTAGTCTTCTTTGCACGATATGATGTTTAAAAAATCAACTATTTTGGTCATAAATTGTCAACCAATTGCTTAAGTCGTTAAGATAGTTGATTGGCAGTTTGGAGGGTCAGAGGTTAACACGAAATCACGAAAACAAAATCGACCCGTGTTAGTGTAGGTACATTTATAGCTAGAAATGAACCTTAACTAAGATTTCATATAAAATGTTTGACAATAAAGGCTATTGTATGGCATTAGTTCATATGCCAATCATTGTATAAACATGAAAATATAATCGTTAACAAGGGCAATCTTCCTAACCTTAGAGCACCACCAAAAGATGACGAACAAATTTACTATCAATCACTGGAATATAAAACATGGAGAAAAAGACGAAATAGGCGTTTGTTAAAGTTAAATGCAAACGAATAATTTAATTTTTTAACTATAGAATATACAACAATGTAACGTCTGGCCTGAGCTCACAAACTGAAATAAATGAATGTGGAAAAAATGGACAGTAGGGCTTCGCACGTACAGTCACTTACGTTAGCCACCTGGAGCAATTTTAACTAACAATACCACCGTTTAACAACAATGCTGCCGTCTTGCTTATGGTGTTAAAATAACGAACAAAACAAGTGCCACCTGCAAACAATGCACCTATAGAAACTCCGCTAACCACTCAAACGAACGTTTAATTCTCAAATACTCCAGCTGACTTGCTTTAATTAATGAGTCATTTTTGGCTCTGAAAGGGAGGATAATTGAGAATGCAGCGCGGAGTTTACATGAAAGAGAAAAAGCTCGGAGACTGTTGTCAAAGAAAACAACATGTGAGCCCTGAGTTATCTCTCGGATACCTTTGTTTGGGTTTGACACATCGCCTGAGAGAAGGAAGATGGCGCGCCTGGCGTCTTGTTTGTGCTATTACTCCAGTCGTTACCCTCCCCTTACCTAAATTATCGCACCTCTTATCTTAAAGGCATCTCCTAGAAGAAAACAAAAACCTTCACGCCACACAAGTTTTAAAGGAAGACTCATGTGAGTAGTATATCTGAGGGAATGGAAGCGTTAAAAGGGAGTGTTGAGTAAAATCGATGAGCATTAAGTACACGGTGATCTAAGCGAAATGGGGTGGAAAGACAAAGAATTGTTTGGTATTTGGGCGGACTGTACTTTTTCTGTGATCAGTCAATGGAGCAGACATGGGAAGTAATGAACTGAGAAACCTCAGCACACTGTCTGAGAGTGTAATCTTTTCTGACAGAAACAGACGTTTCGTAAAGTGTGAATGTTTGTAAACGAATCAAGAGATGTATTTTGCTTTCTTTCCCAAGCGTTTTTTTTGCCATTAGCTATTGCCACGGTTAACTTGTCTCGTAAACATATGATCTCCATACTTTTACTAGAGGCTTACAATTATGTTTTTATATAATCACAGTTAACTATGTGTATGACAGACGACGGGCGAGCGAGGAGAATTCGTTTCCTCTGGTTAACGGTGGCTCGTAAAAGTCATGCTTCGTGGCTGTCAATCACCGCTTAATTGTAACGCCAGCGCCTGGAGGGATAACTAACCTAAAATGTGCACTTTCACAGAATGTCAGCAACTCTTCAAACGTTTTCTGCACAAAGTGCACGGGTTCAGACACAACAATATGTCTCACGAGGCATTGTAGGGGAGCAGACCTAGCCCTGCCATCATTTCATCGTTACTAAGTATGCTTCTTGTCGAACAATTAAGTCTAACCCGTAAATTTTGCACCAGACGCCTGGTTGAACACTCCACAATGCTCACAGTTGACAGATAGACACAATTTATGTAAACTTATGGTCCCTTCTCCACACTTTCCCCTCACATTTCGATCTAATAAACGTGGAAGACAAAGACGACGCAGGCTCAGGTCAGCTCGCACAGTTGAAGCGGCAGTTATTTTTTCCGTCATTAACAAGATTACATGCCATGAATTCTGATAATGTACCACAATTTGTCGCCATTATCAAAGGCTTTCATTATCAGATGACCTTTTGCTTGAGCTGTACAGACTTATTACTGTGATTAATGTTCGTCCATCCAGGTAACGCACCTGGCACCTGGTGTGTCCACTCAAACTTGACAAGACATCGGCGACAAATCATTCACAAACAATGGGCGTCAGTTTTTTGTCTTTCGCCATCGCACCTTATACGGTGTGTAAAACTGTTCCACCCTGTATGTACCCTGCGGTGGTCGCTACTAACAAGTTGGCTTGTTTCCACTTCGAGTGACTTGTCAGTGCCATTTAACAACTTAAGCAAGACCTCGGGTTTTTCTTACCAAACTATGCAAGATTTTCTTAACTTTACTTCAAGGAAAGTTCGTTCGTTGCTTGCAGGCGTAGCAATCTTTCAAGGAGTTTTTCTCATGTCTTGATCAGGACCAAGTAGCGCAAAAATAAGAGCCATGCTGCCGTGCAGGTTACTGGTTTTAATGTATGTCCGCTTCGATAGTTGGTGTATAGCTATCTCGACTTCGGAGATCTAGAGGACATAAACTAAAATGGCACCCGGGCTAGCTAGAAAGGGACATGTATGTATTCGTTTTCCCGTCTATAAGAAAGAAAGCAATTCTCATTGTGAATCAGATTTCTTTCTTCTTTTCCTTCATGGTAGGCGAACATGTGGTTATGTTGTGACGGCTGAAATTTAGTCAATTTACATAGGAAAGTGAAAGATATACAATGTATACACACACATGTAGTTGGAAATGTAAAGTGTTACATCAAGTTTTAGCTAGATGTATCAACACGCATATACATTGTATACCTTGTAGAACAAAAACTACTAAAACAACACTTGAGAAAAAAAACATTTTTGGGGTAAGAATCTTGGCTACATTTTTGTGTTAAAAATCTTGACAACACGTTTGCTTACATGTAGATATATAGTAAGATAAATAGAATAAAATGAACTGAAAAAAAGCCATGGCAACAATCTGTGATGTAGTATGACTCACTCCAATATCATTGTACATTCAAATTACTTAATCTCACATGTATATATACTTAAACATACACAATCACAGCGTAATCATTCCTACATGAGTGATATCCCTCCCACATGCATGTATCTATTCTGGCTCTTGTTGCTACTTCCTCTACCAAACACCGTTCAAAAAATCGGTAAGGAATTTTTCGACCCAACCTTGTTTTGATATCAGGTATCTGTGGTAAGTTTGTTACCTCGTAATTGTTGGATGCCAGACTCGCAAAATTCTTCTGCCGGTACGGTTTGACGCAGACGACACACACTGTGTCTCTCTCGTACAAGTAACAACCTGACTAACTTGTTGTCGCGCAGACTTGAGATATGTCTCCCACTAGAACCTTAAAAACTTAGTAACAACAGCAACCAACCGGTTTGCGAATTAAGCACATAAAAGTCGAGATTCCAGTCCCTGTACAGAGTCGCCTCCGCTGCTGAGAAAGAAAACAAGCCGACCCTTGAGTTGGCACCAACCTGTCGGAACATGAAACCAGGACCGTCCGACATTTTCTAAATACTGCTTGCCCCGGCTTAGATCTTTGTACTTTACCTTAGATTTCTTATCGAGTTGCTCACAATCGTTTAAGGAAAGATCCTTGTGTTTAAACGGGAGGTGGTGACAGAAAGTCTGGTGGCGAAGCCTTCGATATAAAGGGGAAAGAAAAAACAGGGTTGGCAGACAGTCTACGCACACCGTACAACCAGGCGTTTCAAGTCAGCACGCTTCCAAAGCTATTTTTGGAGGGGAAAAGACAGCTTGAAGATTTCAGAATGTACACCACTGATTCAGGCAGGGTGATGGAGGTGGTATGGATGAAATATAACCGTAAAGCGTGCAGTTTAGTTTGTGTGAACTATGGCGGGATGTGCGGCGGTTGTGTACGGACAGCAGCCAGTCACGGGTTCTAGTCCCACGGCTGAGAACCATACAAGGTAAGTACAATTTTACCGTTAGGTAACACGATTTAATGACTGTAGGAAGACCATGAAAATAGGACAGTGTGTCAGAGAGATAGTTCCTTAGAAATGTAGCGGCCATTTGAATTCGTTTGGGATATGATAACCACTAAAAATGTCTTGTTTGATTCAAATGTTTTGGGACCGAAGACGCCATCTACAATATTGTTAGGTTCACGCTAACAGTTAAAATGTACTATACTGATAACACGTACCGTTAAGAAAAGAGGCTACTCTAGATCTGGATGTTTTGAATCGAGTATTGCAGTGAGATTCTGTCTTATTAATTCTGGTGGGGGGGGGGGGCTCTTCCACTGACCCCCTTTTTCAACCAAGCTAAGAATGTAGTATGCGTGGTTATATGTATGTAGTATGCGTGGTTATATGTATGTAGTATGCGTGGTTATATGTATGTAGTATGCGTGGTTATGCGTTTTAAAAAAACCTTTAGATGTAAAAATTCCTGACATCCCTTTATCCAGCTGTTTGTCAAGGTCGTTTCTCTGCATATTGACATAACCATCACAGGTGAACACTTAAATTCTTATCCAAACACTAGAACGCCTAAGTTCATATTCCCACGTTTAACACAGCGGACCTTCCTCATACATAATGCTAATTGTATTTGGCGGTAGGGAACACGTTTCTGGAGCTAGACAGGCCACTTTCACATGACCCAACCCGGCCAAGGATGGGTGGAAACATGAAAATCCACTCAACGGTCTTTCTCTGCACTTGTGCCCACAACAACAGCAGATAGACTGTAATGGAGCACTTAGTGGTTCACCTAATCTCGCTTAAAAGGCTTGCAGCTGCCGCGTGGTGTGGATAATGTGTCAGTAAGCCGGCGTAGGAAGTTTTCAAGTTTGTTTGTACACAGCGAGAAGACATCGCTTAGAGTGTGTCTGGAGGTAAACGGAGTCTGGTGGCTCTGGGTAAATTGGAGGCCGGTTTGAATGGAAGCACGCGACTGGTTTCAACAAAGATTATAGTAGTATTCAGTACTTTATTACAAAGGAAAGTGGGGTGTGCTCAAATAGTGATTCGGTTTAAAGTGCTGAGTTATTTTACTTACTGTGCTTGGTGAGAAACGGCCAAACTAGATTCCAATTTGAGTCGACCAGTTACCAACTTTTTGTAAAAACTTGTTCCGTTAATGATTAACAAAAAATATGTTCAGGTGTATTTTTTCTGATGTTAACCTATCTTTGATTTTTAAGATAATCAATTTTCCAACGTTTTGCAAAAAGAGTCTGCCTCGTTAGCCCCAACTGAGACTTTCTACAAGAAATGTTACCGGGGTTTGAATAACGTGTGACAAGATGTGACAAGATCGCATAGTCTCGCTCTCTATGCGCATTAGGAACAGCTGTCAGCAAGCTTGTCGCTTACATCAGATATGTATGTCTGCAAGGCGAGGCTACTTGTCAACAGAGTTATGATATTTCTAAAGGCTTCTGTTTTCCTCGCTTGGCTGTGATCTGAGCAGCTGGTATCCTAGCGACGGCGTGTTTACACAAGTCTGGCTGGTGTCACCTTGGGGGGAGAAATGTGATAAGATCTTATCTGACTGATCGAAAAATGATCTGCAAATGTTTTCATTCTCAAAGTGATCACGTGATCGGTGACGTCAGGAATCAAGATGGCCGCGGGAGCAACAAAACTTGAAAAAAAGTTTAATCGATTCTACTCATGTCTTTTTTATATACAAATAGTAAGAAACTATCTTATCCTTTGAATCGAACGGACAATTCCGACTCTGGGGCCATAAATTACAAGAAAAATCAATGTAATGAAAACGTTAAATTTGAATTTTGCTGGTAGAACTTTTCAGTGACCATTTGTACGATTTAAGATGCAGGAATACATACAAGACATGATGAACATCCTCGAAGAAAGATGCTTTAGTTCAAGTCAAACGCTTTTACACCCCTGTTCCACTAGGACGGCGCTCTCTCTACGATCTAAGATTTTTACAGAGCGCTCAATGAATTTCATAGATTAAGAAACGAATCTTTTTACGCTTTGTGTGTTTTGTTGGTTTTTCAGTCATACTTTTACACTTTACATAATATTCAAATTATGAAATGAAGGGCTACGCAAATTCAATTCAAGTCGCAGCGAGAGCGCCGTCCTAGTGGAACAGGGGGGTTATGACTAGTAGCCAGCTGTAAAGAAACCAACATGAGGTGCATGGCTTCTCATACATCCGCGGCTGCCCAGTACGGTTACTGGGAAGGTAAAGAATATAAACATGTCTGACATGACCCGGGGAGAATGGGAGTTAAATGGGCAGGGGGAGTCTCTGCGGACCTGGCGGGTCGGACGGCACTGATCACACTCAAGTCTTCCCAGCACGAACCTGGAGACATTTATCCACGGCTTGTGCACGTGGGCGGATAACGGCCGGGAAAGGGCTGCTGATGCTGTCTTTCAGTGGGCACCAGGAAAAGGGCTTTGTTAGGGTAAAATAGATGAGAGAGGAATTAGTTTCAGACGATTCTGTTAATGCCAGGACGCGTTTATGCTAAATATCTGTGTTAATGTAATTCGCTACGGACTATACTTTGTTTTAGAGAGAATTGATGAAGATATATTATGTAGCTGAGAATTTCAATAGGTGTTGTTTTTGTTCCATCTATGCCTTAGCAAGATATGAAAGCAAGACAAAGCAGTTTTCTTCCACACCCCAAAAAACTGACTGGTCAAAATCAAGGACAGACCATAATATTTCAGAACTGAAATGCACTTGCACTTGGGTTCAGGCGACTGGCATTTTGGAGTTAAAGGTAGACGATATTTTGAAGACTTCGCGTTCTTCTGGCACTACCGGGAATTAAAGTATTTTCCGTCTAATAATGCGGTTTGGTAAATATTTACATTCTAACGGTGGCAACAATTTTCAACAAAGTTAAAGGCAATCAATTATCCCAACCAATTAACTGCTGAAAACTGTCGGGCGGTAGAAAGCAGCCACTGCTTAACCTTTAGCCCTTAACTAAGATGTTCATCCCCCTTAATTCTCTTTCTTTGGAAAGTAAAGAACACATCGTTAGAGTCAGTCAGAGCCGTTACTTCTCTGTAGAGGTGTTCTACTGAGGAAGACGCCAACACGAGCAAACGCTATAAGATGAAGTACTTCCCCACTCGTATATTATTGTGACAGCATTCCAACAGTAGTTTCTCATTTTTCTCCAAAATACAAACCTGATATCATCATACTATTAGCTCTACAGTAATCTAGTTGTTGTATCAACGTCTTGTGACAATTGGTACTACAAGTTGTGCGTGTGGCACTGGAATTGAATTGTTTCAATATTTTAGTTCATAGACCTCCCCCCACCCTCACCGGGCGCCAAAAGGGTCAGTGACCCCACTCCTGACGCATGCCTTTCAACCCTTCTAAAACATCTTTAAGTAAAACAAATCCTTCATTACAAGAAGAATGACAAATGTTTGCCATGCCTTCAGATCTCTTTAAGTCTACCACAAGCGTTAAACAAACTCAAGCTTTAAGCCAAGGATGACTGTTTATTCTTTAATGGACAGGATTATTTGCCGCCTAATGCAGCTTTTCCTCTCTCCCTTTCATTAGTATTACCGAGCGCATTCTCTGGCCCAGGACATGGCTGGAACTGTGTCAGGAGAAACTGCTGGAAGGAAATCTAGGGCTAGTGGGTAATTAGTCCCACAGTCTGTGGTAGACAGTTAGGAGCGGGTTTGCAGTTCATAAAAAAAGTGGACTGGAAAAAAAGACTTACCTTTTCGAAGAGTACACAAAACAGTCCAATGTACAATATATTAAGATATGGTGATTTTTAAACAAGAAATTCTGTTATATGTACCTCCGTTCATAGTATATCGTAGGAGGTATTCCGACTTGCCTGTTAGATATTGGGCGCGACAAGGAATACAAAAGCGCAGGAAAGAAAGAAATCGGATGCACGTGTTTTTTTGCGTACTTAGGGAAGCTTAAGTTTTCAACAAATCCCCCCACACATTCATATTAATTACACTCCGACTACCCTTAATTCAATTATTGAAAAAAAAGAATAATCCACAACGCTTTAAATGTTTCTCCCGTTGGGAGACGTAAAAACTATTAATCATATACATGTAGTTGTCATTTTCGTATGATTAATGTTTAATGCTCGTCGTCTGCCACAGACAAATAGTAGTTCCTTCCAAATCAGTAATGCGGTTTTACAGGTCTTTACGGTTTTATCGACAAGTTTATGACAGTTTATATGATTATTGGGATGACTAGCGTGTGACATTTTATATGATCATTGGGATGACAAGTTTATGACAGTTTATATGATTATTGGGATATAAAACCATCGTCTGATATTGATTATTCCAAATGACTATCAGTCAAAAAGCAAAACTGTGACCCAAAATGACGAAAAACATTCAATCCTGTCAGTTGTCGTCTGAAATTTGACGGATTTCCCGCCAATTTATGAGTTTTCCCGCCAGTGGGGCCTGTGGAAGCGTGGGAACAGTTCGACCCCAGCGTGTTTGACTGTTTTTGTGTCAGTCACACAGGACGTTATTTAGATTGATCGTGTTGACTGAGCTCTAATTAACACTGTGAGCCGTAACAGCTGAGCGACACACAGTTGATCAAAAATCCATCATGAAACTGTTCAATCCTGGCTGTGCAGAGTTCCAGTCAGCACATTTAAACACAATGTTATCAGAAATATCGCCTACACCGTGTAAAACCTGAGGCCTGTATGCAGAATGATTAATTAGTTGATAGCCATAGGTACTCCATCATGGCCTACAATTATTAATGGAACACTATCCAGAGGCATTTGTCTTTTTAATAGCTAGGGGTTTAAGACGTAATAGTAGTCGTCTTCAACACTTGCTTTAGTGTGTCTTATCCCTAGTTAGATCAAATATACTGCAATGTAGAGCCTGATATATATAACTAGAACTACATGGCATCCTGGCTGTGTTGTCATGTTTGATAGATGGAAGGTGTATTCTCCATAGTCCGGGGACCTGGACCCCCTGCTCTCCGAGAATGTGTTTTATAAATTATGAATCTTGGAGACAATATTCAACGCTATGCGCGGAGGACTAAGTGCGTCCTTATATTGTTAGTTTAGGTGTCAACCGTGACTTCAAATTTGCGGGTAGTTCAATTACTTAATTAACGTTATAATTCTTAATGAAGGAAAGGACACTAAAAGTGGAGTAAAGTAACGAGAGAATGTGCTTGGGGAGGGTTTTATCTTGTAATGATGTTTTTTTATCAGAATTGATGAAATACATTTGTAAATGTAAACGCTGTGTCTTTATACGACAGTTTATCGGGGGGTACCACCTTGTGCTTATACTGTATTGCACCATGTTCAAGTACACAAACGTGTATGTGTGTGTGTGTGTGTGTGTGTGTGTGTGTGTGTGTGTGTTTGTTTGTGTCTGTCTCTCTCTCTCTCTCTCTCTTTCTCTCTCTCTCTCTGTGTATGTGTATGTGAGTGTTTGTGCGTGCAATGCGAGTATTTACGCCCGATCCCTTTAGTACCAATGCCTATATGAAATACATTCCATACACAGTCCCATACTCTTGTCAAAGACGTCAGCTTTGACTACATTTATTTCGTAGGTTCCATAGGTATATTTTCTTTTCCCGGAGTTCAAGCACCACATAATGGGATAAAAAACATAAATGTCAAGCATTTTCTTTTTATGGCTTCTGTGTGTATATGCCAAAAGGAAAACGTTTATCTATTTCCACCATGCGTGGTTCTCTGTCGAGTTAAGCTATTAGATCCTGTCCAGTTCTCCCCTTTGTTCACCGTGACCTCAACAACATCCACAAGTAAACACAAGAAGTGATCCTTACCTCCATTAAGGGCTGAATTAACAGAGTTCCGTTTGCAGTTGTGACAGAAACATGACGAAAACAACCCTCATCATATTACCCAGACCCCCTAGCTTTGTAGTTGACCACCGCAGGAGTTCTAAAAAGGCGTCACGTATACTTCAAATAAATAAAAATCACCCCCCAAAAGTACTCAAGAAAAGAGAGAACCGGAAGCTTTGGATGAATCAGCGTCCGTGGGAAAGGTGTAACTCCATTTGAGTTTCCTACAAAGCTATTAAATCGGCATTTGTCATTCACTCAAACACATTAACCGCTAGGAATGTAGACTTTAGCGTACACACAACAATATCTGGCATTGTCCACCGTCAACCCAAAACAAACTTGACAGGAACGGGTGACGGGGCGCGTCCAGGAATACTGATATCTCACCAGACAGATGGAAAACCATTACAATATATACAGGAGTCAAGATACGGGCTTAATAAAAAGTATAAACTGACATGTATTATACTAGAGGTGTGAAACATATATTGCAACCTTAATGTGGTACGCAAGGCTTAGCTGTATATAGCAATATGTTTTGACAGTTTGTAATGATAGCCTCGCTTGCGGATCAACCTAAAGAATGGTTTTCTTTACTTTTCAAGCAACAACCAAAATTTTTCCTTACCATTCTGTATTCTGGCATCTCTGTTTATATAAAATAGCTATAACATACCGGCGTTGACATATGGAATAAGGTAACAGGTTGTAGAAGAAACTGAAGCTATGTTACGATCCCCTTGCCCGGGTCCCGGCACCGTGTATCGAGCTACCACACGCGCGGGACAAAGGGCACCGCGCCCCGCCAACTGACCCGGGAGCTCGCGTCCCCTTTCAGGATCCTTTCACGCCTTTTGTTCGGTGCGTGGTGAAAATTTCTCTTGTGTAAACTTGACAACCTGGCCAGGGCAGGTCGTGTTTCCCCTTAAACGGTTGCTTAACGAGCCGGTAAACCATTATAGTGGCCTGCAGCGGAAGGAAGAGAGACTTGAGAAAAATAGTCTTTTACTTGAAGGATTTCGTTTCAAAAATATTTGCAAGAGCACTATCATTTAGGAGTCTTTATCAACTTGATATGTTCTCCTTGAATGTAGCCCAACATCTAGTGTGCTGTAAATGAACCAAGACGGTAGAAAAGACCAGTTCTTTCCAATGCTAATCATAAGGACAGAAGGAGAAGACATAATAAAGACATGATAGAAATTACTTTCTACCATGAGAATTACGTTGCAATAATAACTGTTACAATATCAACGAAAAATGACCGATTTTTCCAAGCTGCTCTGTCTAAACGTAATAGACGATGAGAAATTGATAACGTAAGATAATGGTATACATTGGGTCATGATTCAGCACAAGACTCATTTGCATAGTTTGTTCTAAAATAGAACACTTTTACATCAAAGTGTTGGTAGCACGATGCATTATGAAAATTGCGACCTTTTTTGTAGTACAAGGTGACTTCGTGTCGCAAAAGTATACATAGAAAGTTGTCCCAGTGTGCAGGGGAACATTGTAGGAGTGAGAAAAATGTGCGCACATGTACGACAATCTACGGCTACATGTTTCTCTCCAAATCTATATCATATTCTTACAATACCACCACCTTTGCCACTACTGAAGCCTAATCAGTATATGAACTAAACCATAACGACTCAAAAACAAAACATACGGTTGCCATATATTCAACTTTTTCAAACAAGTTCTGTGCCTTTTTCGGAAACAACACACTGACCAGAGTGATAAATCGACTCTGACAGAGTAAGTGCTCACACTAATTATGTTTAACAATATAACTACTATAATGTGTGAAGTTTGTTTGCATGCAATCAGATGGCAAATAATCATATTGACAAGAAGCAGAACTGGTCGATACAATCGTCTTTTTTCTATTCAGCGGGTAAAACGGATCACTCGATCGACGATTAAACTAAAAAAATATGATGGTACGGAATGGTTTATAGCTTTTGTTCGTGATCCTTCCCCTATTCACACTACAGGTATAAAATAAATCTTAATCATTATACAGAAAAAAAGAATTGCTTGTGGTGATTGTTTGAAAACCATTGTGCTGGGGGAAACTATAATCTAATTTTTGCGTTAGTGTATTTGAATTTAACAATAGCATGTAGTAAGGCACCTCATGTATTTCTTTGATATATTTTTATCAACTGTTGAATATCGTCAAAGAGTTTTTGTTAAGGTTTACATGTAGAGGAACATTTCTGTAGTCACGCCACGTACCCCTGCAGCGGTACCCATGCTATGAAGCAATGTGAACTGCTATAGCCTTAAAGATGAAAGTCTTGTATTGATGGTTTGATTCTATTATTGTCACCAAAATTAGAATGCTAAGTTTTTGCCCTTGTATCCCCGAATCCTTTTTCCCTCCATCTATTCTTTTGAATTCTTTCCTTTATCCGTCAGTTTCTCTCTCTGTCTCTCCCTCCCTTCTTCTTTCCTACCTTCTCTCTCAAATTTTCCCATTCTCTCCCTCCTTCCGCCCCCTCTCAAAAATAGAATGCTAAGTTTTTGCCACATCCAATCCTCTTTCTCTCGTTCCATTCTTGTTTCTTTCCTTTATCCCTTCGTCCATCATTTTATCCAGCTTTCATTTCCCCTTCTCTCCCGGATCCCCCATTCTCTCTCTCATTCTCTCCTTCCGCCTCCCCCTCCCCTCCCATGCCACACATGTTGACAAGTAATCTGTTTGATTGATCGACATCGATTGACGGCCAGTCTCCGTGCTAATTGTGCCCGTGCTGAATGACTGTGATCCCTAATGTTCGCCATTACACTGATCGAGCTGCGGTCAGAGCTGTACACAAGTCCGCACCTGCACAGCCTTCAGTCACAGCTGTTTGACAGGGCCCTGTCACACATTCAGAACCTTCCCCCGAACACCAGCCGACCAAGGTTGGCTGAAGTTCGGGAGCATTCTGGCCAGATTTAGGCCACGCCTAACTTTCTATACGAAACGAATCGAATTTGAGTTAGATTTTAGTTAAATCTGACTGCCAACTTCCCCCCTATTGTGGGTTCTACTATACTTTGGTCTGCTGGAAGTATTGTGTTTTTCTCTGATCCATGGTGCCCTATATACTGAAAACAAATGTGTAAATGAAGGCTTGGTTGCCTATTAAGCAAAGACACTATCTTGGAGTGAGGATATATGCTTGAGTTTGACCGATGCGAAAAGTACTTATCAAGCATGGAAAGGTAACACAGGCAAGAAGAAAGACATATGTATGAACGAAACCTTTAGCTCACAAACGTTTTGCTTTTCCTTTAGAAATGTCTACGAGTACCAATGAACATGAAGCCGAGCATTTCACAATCAATTTCTCAGTCGCACTTGTTTACCTATATCATATCATATAAACTAAACGCTTTACTTGGGTAGTAGTTTGTTTCGGATCGTTATATCTTACTTAGACCTAAAAGTCTATTCCTGATGGTTTCATTGTATGTTCGCACCATATGACCATATTTGCTGATAGACAGTGCAACATTTTATTGCATGCCTGATATGCAGCACAATTGTCTACTTTATGAAGGTTATATGGTTAATGTAGTGTATGTTGCCATAGTCAGAAACAAGGTCCCAGTTAGAACACAGATGTTGCCCTATTTCTAAACACAATTGGATTTATGTCGTGCCTATATAGTCCCTGAAATACAGCGGTTTCATCTCATTGCTTTCACTTTATTATCTGAAACAATAGGAGACGCCATAGCTACAGAAACCCCGGAAAATTCGCAATAAAATGTGACAGATTGTGAGCAGATTGGAACTCATATTCGATACCTAAAAGTACGAGTATGTATAGTTCCACTGCGGCCAAGTTCTAACGGAAAGACAGACGCGTTTTCCGACCCGATCTGACAGCGTAAGTGATTCCTTTGTGTCGGTGCTGTCTTCTTCAGACAGCTTCAGTTGAAACGCATGGCGCTCCTAACCGTTGCGGACTGACGATGCGGGACGCCAACAAACGGCGGTGAAAGGCCGACTTTTGAACGTCAAGTGAAGAGCTACGTTGTAGCTGACAGGCGCTGATGCCGTGTCCCCACGGGTTAATGGTAGGGCTCTCACGGGCATGCAGGTGTGTAATGAGGTCTTTCACCTCCCAAGAAGTCAGGCTGCTCCCATATCGTGACCAGTCACCGCTGTGGATGGAGCCCATCAATTTTGGTTGTTGTGGAAAAGAGCTTGGCCAGTTTTCCTCCGTGCAGTTTACGACCGCAAAAACCTGACCATAGCCGTGTACTTGGTACACAAAGGCCTGCGGTTGAAAGTCGGTTGCCTGTTGGAGTGAGAAGTAATCCCGTATTAAAGTCAGATTTAGCGAGATGGAAGTCAAGCGCAGGCTGGGTTTTCAAACATCTGTATTTTCATGTTGCTTGTCAAAGATTCCGTTTATGACAGTGGTTAGGATTATGGTATTACACAAGCCGTATTTTGAGGTTGTTAAAATGGCGAATTACTGTCAAAGTTTCCCGGCAAAATACGTTAAACTATGCCACAATAGGAAGAACACAATGGTTCTTATTGATTTATCTGTTGAAGAGATGACAACATTATTTACGTTCGAGTCCAAAGACAATTACGCCCGTCGTTACGTATGCTGACAACATACACTTGGGGTCTTGGATTTTTGCCAGTACGGCTGTTTCAATTTCATTAGTCGCCTTGCGAATTTCCAACAGCACAAATGAAAAAAATACTTTCATTATATTATTTTACATTCCACTTTCATTATATTATTTTACATTCCAATTTCTGCAACATAATACATATTTACTCGAAACTTCTTTTTGTGTATTACATGTAAGACTTATAATTGTTAGGAACAAGACTTCCATTGATGAAGACACCTACATCTCGTGAGATTTCGTTACTGGCACGAGATTTTACGAACTAGATATAAGAACAATATTTTAAACTCGCACAGTTGATGTTTGTGTAATACATGAATTGCATGAATATCATTCCAGAAGAAATCATTTTCCATCAGTTATTATTTCATTTAAGGCTATAAACGGAATATTGCTTAATTGTCAACTTTCAATTTCAAATTTTCTTTCATCTGTCTTGGCAGCAATGAAATTTCACAATGTATACAATGTCCTCGATCAGACATCCAGTCCTGAAAAATTGTTGATATAGAAAAATTTTTCAAGATTTTGAATTAAAAGTGCGTTTCACAACATATTTTACTAAAACTATCTTATTCGCCCACCAGGTTTGAAGATAATCTTAATGTATTATCGCTAAGCAAAATACATTTTTTCCCAAATCTAACGCCACACCTATTACAATCATGTACATAGTTTATCCGTAAAGCATGTAATATCATTGATTTGGCCCGACCAGTGTTACCAAACTGTCCATACCAGATACCCAGCTTATCATATCAATTACAAATCCCCATGTGCTGTAAATATTTCTAAATACCCTCAAAATATGCATGTAAGCTATAATTATACAAAGTACTCCCCGCGAAACTAGCAATTACCGTGAAAGGAACTCAGTGTCAATTACACATGATGGGCAGTGGATTTCACACAACAACCGTTTTGTCTCGGTTTTAATTATTCTTCCTTCATATCTTATGAAAAATAATATTTCAGGTCTATCTCTAGCTAAATTGGAAAACTTTTAATTTTAGCTTTTACGCATCCTACGTCATAATAGCACCTCATCTCGTCATTTATTTAAACTATGACTCTTTTTTAGAGTACCTTATTTCAAGTAAAGATTTATTTGAACGTGAACTAGATGTTAGTATAAAAACTGAATGGCTATTGATGTATCTGATGTTTCGGACATTAGATCTATGTTATATAAGTGTACTTTTGGTAAGGATTTTAAAAATGGAGACAATTTATGTCTGTAGGGGATAATGCATAATTTGGCTAGTATGTATCATAGCACTTATTTCATTCTATAGCCGTCCGTCTATATTCAATCCTTATTATTATTAATAACATATTCTAGCCTGCATCTAACATACAAGCTGGTGTGTTACGCCGAAGGGCGGTTATACCGGCTATACAGATACAGATACAACGTTAACTCTCCGCGGTTGGATGTATCGATGGTATAAAGAAACACGAAGTGGTCTTATATTTGCTAGAAATATAGTCCATATCAACACTGCGACGAAGCTACAAGACCAACACAACAAACATATCTAACACAAACAACCGCGTTAAGTGGTATGCAGACAGTGCGTGTTTTGGATGCTAAACTATAGTCCCCTCCATGCCAATTAAAACACAGGAAAAGGTCGTGGCTGAGTCGAGGCAAATCGGCTCGGCCCGACCTCCGCCACGGGAACCATATATCAGCCCGCGCCCGTCAGGACACGTTACAGTTCCCGGGGCTAACGCGAACACCTGTGAAACCTCTCTTATCTAAGGGTCATCTGAGCCGCGGGCCACGCCGGGGGGACTAATTATTCTGTCATAACAAATGTGCAACCAGAGCGCGCACTCATAATTTATACTATTTGTACACTTCTGCAACATTTAACCTGGCCTTTTCGTTGTAAAAAAACGCGGAAAATTAAGACTAGGAATCGTTCAAACATTGGCTACAGAAAAGAACTATCGAAAACATTACTCCAAACGATACACACAGCGATTAAAACGCTTAAAAGACAGAATTAGACAAATCGCACGAAGTTGATTGTGAAATGTGCTCTTTCACCGGAGAGCGATTTGTTATGGCCACGGCCCCAACAATGGCGTCTTGTCGAATGTGAAAAATGCAAGTCTGAAACATTCTATGATACCAGCACAAGTGCAGGGCATTAACTTTTGACTCGGCCTTTGACATTGCGTTTATCTATACCTATTCGGTTGTCTACGACAAAACATATACTCATGTACTCGATCTCAGCATAAGAAACAACATGTATGTCTGAAGCTGTCTATTACCATATAGCGCTTAATATCTCTGTATAAAAGTTACCCACATAATTAACTGACTCTATCTCTCGCACATTTGCATATCTCCATTCTGATCTCTTCGGTGTTCTTCTAAAAGACGTGATCAAAGCTATCAAGTAATAGGGGCAAATTGGTGCTTCAATGTCGTCTGATAACAGACAGAACAAAGGAGGAGCATGGCTTATCTGATCAATCGGAAAGGCATGTCATTCTTCTGCTCATAACACAACAAAGATGGCACACCCGATACGGAGAGCACGAGAAACAACTGCGCGGAAAGATGTTGTCTTTGCATCGTCAGATTCGTTCTCCTTTTCCCGATTCGGTCCGGACTTATTCTGAGTCATATGGTAGTTACTTTGCTAGGGTATATATAAGAAATGGCGATGCAATGTGTCGTAGTTGATCTTTGAATGAAACAAATCAGTTGTCACATGTCACTTGCCATTGTTGTCAAAAGCTTTCGTCACATCATGTATGAGTTTCTTGGTCTGCATGATTGTGTAGATTGCATGACGATGTCACGGGTTAAAACATGTGCTTATCTAAAATGGCATTCTCGTCACGTAAAGACCGAACAGTTTTCAGCTCCTGATTTTGTTGCCAACAGAAAAATACAGGTTGCAATCGTTTTCGCAAGTGGATCTTGAAGCAAGAGAAAGCAAAATCCTCCCGGTTAGCCGACGAAATGTCCTCGGGAATAGGAAGAGTTGAAACCGAAGAACAAGCCTCCATCCACCCGCTGCCTAGAACATCATACCGCCATGCACTCCAAGCTCAAGTTTATGAATAATTGCATCGACAAGTAACCCCTGAGTTATAGCTGGTTGCTTTTGGATACTGTCGAGGTTATTGATAATTCATAAGGCCAATTGAAAGAAGAAAAATGTGAAAAATAGAGGTTTGGGAAGCATCAATTTAACCTGACAGCGAAGCTAGATTCAAAATACATACTATCAGTATCTGTATCCAGAAATACAGTCCAGTTATTGTATTGTATAACATACTTGAAATGTCTTTTCATAAAACGTTGAAGTCATCATGTGCAAATATGTCTTGTTGAAGACTTGTTCGTGTTCAATATGGAAAACACATTGCGTGCTCTTCCTGTCAATTCTAAGTAATTGTTGTTTGGTGTCTTGGTTAATTACTGGGAAAAACTTAGAAAGCCTTTTACTATCGTAGACTGATGAGACGAAAGTACAAATTACTCACTATTTTCTTTAGGTGAAAAGAAACCACAAAGTGAACTGAGCTTAGTCGCAGGCGTGGTCTTCGTTATTCTGTTGTAACGCACAACAATGGGCAATATTTTACTTTCAGTAATAACTGTCTAGAAACCCCTCATTTAGGTTTAAACGGTTTGAAGTGGTTAATATATTTGCATAAGATTACAGACTATTCACCAACATAGCGATTATCATTGTGTTATTTTCTTTTTAGTCAATTGATATTCATAAACCATTTAAAGAAGGTAAATATTTTCTTATAGTTTAAAGTCAGCTACACTTTCTATATCTTTAATTATTGTTTAAAATATTGCTTTCGAGTTTCGAGTGTTCTCGTATGATTTTCACAAAACAAATCATGTAAAAGTCATTTTCGTTTCTATAATCTTCTACTACAAAGTGCCACCATCTTAAAATAAAATGTTCTCAAATTTGGGTTCAATTTTCAAACAAAAATCGAAGTTCAAACGTATGCACCAGGTAATTATTTGGCGGACTAATGTAAAAATTGAAATAAATCAACTTTTAAATGTGTACACTACTGCAAAATAATACATTTAATATCCTCTGGTGTTTTTTGAAGCCGATGTGTTGTGGCTTGTACTCCAGTGCTGCTGTTGTTTTGTTCCTTAGCTAGTCCAACATGCCAATTGTTGTTAGAAGCCAGACGCAGCGTCTGCTCCTAACTCATCGGTCGGCCTCACGAATATCACGTCCCGCTCGAACGTGCCTGGACGGCGGCGCTCTGCAATCTGGTTCTCGTACTGAACACAATAAACCCTCCTTAGAGACAAAGACGGTCCATTTAATTCCCATTTGCAGAGACCGCGACCCCGGGACGTTTATTTATCTGGCCTAGCGGGGGACCAACGCGTGAAGCATCGAAATGTCATCGGAAACGGTTGCCAAGATACGTTTCATGATACATGTAAGAAAAATACATTTATTTTAGTATTTAATCGCGTTTCCGTGATGAATGGAAATTATGTAAGTACTCTTTCAATGTACGTGTGTGTTTGGTTGTGATGGACAAATATTTTTCTAGTATACGTAAATATGATATGATGCACAAACATATAAACAACAGTTTGCGACTGTGGTCTTGCTGAAATGGTAACGTTAATTGTAAAGGTTTCAGTTTTTTTTCTTTTCAAAGGAAGTCAAAGAAAAAGATGAGATGTAAACCATTTAAGCTGCACAAAGAACACACTCAGTACATCTTGTTATGCTAACATTTCGTCTGAATTGGAATGTACAACATTTAAAACCAAACTATTGAAGGCTTGGGCACTTTTTGTCATTTTACCAAAGCCTAACCATATACAAGTTTGATTCACTACGATATCAGTTAAACCTAACAAGACAGGACTTTAAAATATCTCTTTTATATTTAAAGGTGCTGTTAAAGGTTAACAAAGCTTATGATACCACACAAGAGTAAAGAGCTAGAGTGCTCTGTGTTTCGTCAAAGTTGACATGTTACAGCACTTATACAATGTATACTAAAAGTTATCTACATTTTAAATCTGATTCAAATCACCTTTGTTTCCTGACAACTGTTTCACTAGTCTGTAAGGAAAGTTCAGTCAAGTGGAGCCGATTGATTTTTTCATTGGTAATCTTTGAATCAGCGACAGTGCTGTCCATATGGGGGCATGTAATAATAAGATATGATTTAATTGGTAGTAATTGTTTTGCAGCACAGCCTTTACGACATCAGACACCTGGTTCGCCAAGTTCGCGCCTGACCTCCAGAGGTCACCCCCCGCCATAACACAACTGTAGCTTTGTCTTCCGCACAGTTGGGGACCAAGTTGAGTCACATTGACATCTTTTCTATTTCCAACATCGCTGGGTATAATTTGATGCTCTAACCGGGCGGTATAAACGGCGACATCTGTCAACCGTGATGATAGCGTCCATGTGACGGAAACGAATCTGACAGGCTGGCTGCGAAAACGCGGCGGGAACAACTTTAACCGGGAGGGTGGACGATTTGTCCAGCTTATTATTTTGTCAGGTCGTGTTATGGCTGAGTACGAGTGACACATAAAGGCTGAATGGAGAATGGTGTAGTCGAACAGCCGCCTGACATGAACATGAACGGCGACGTTGTCAGTTTCATCTGTGTCAAAAAGTCGTCCGAAAAAACATGGCCGACACAAGTTGTGCTCACAGGGCCACCCTTTCTGACATAAAGTGTTACATATTCCTTTGTGTTTTCAGGACTTTGTGAAAGGACTAAGATGTAATAGCATGAAAGTTACCCTATGCAAATATTAACAGTAGCACAATACAAAGTACTCTTCTCAAGAAGATGTCACTATTGTAAGAGAACGTCTCTGAAACACGTGACATTTTATTTAGAGATATGCAGTCTATAAGAAATAATTGTACGGGGACGTGTCATAACTACAGCACTGCACTATTTACACAATTTAGAAGCAATCACATGAAGCTGAATATCGGTTTGAACGAACATTTTACAAGATTTCAGACGATAGCTTACTGTTTCGAAGAAATTTCATTGTTTAATTTACTCAGCTTATACAAAAGAAACAACTGTACATAGCGAGTATAAATCATAACAATAGCGGTTTGCAGGTAGTTTAAAAGCGAGTGTGGAGTTCATTTGACTTGTGGTGTCAACTGTACAATATTTCACTATAGTCATTCTTGCGCCTGATATGTGAAAAACGTGGCGAGGAAAGGCACACGGTGTCCTTTACTATAAATATTGCTTCTACATACTGGTACACAGGTGAAGTTACTGACTACCAGCTGCACTTGTTGTCCATAGAAGAACACTGTTCTTGTCCTGATTTGTACACCTCCAAGCTTTATATATATATACACATCTAGTTATTGAAACCGTCAAGGTTTTCTTTCGTACACCACATCACAACTGTGTGTCATGTTCTAGTAGTCCTTCCACCATTATGACAGACATACGTGTAAAAAAACAGATTCGCAAATAACGTTTAATTTTACATTTTTCGAATCATCGGTCCTGTGATCCTGGTCCCGTGCTATTCTTGCATCTCTCAGTAGGACGAAAAATGCCATTACTTCAGCCCCCTTTTGTTGTGTTTTCGGTCGGAAGATATCGTATAGAATGGAGGGTCACCCCGACTCAGCCGTGTCTTTTCATATGTTGTGATCCCTCACCGCCAGTGTACACTTCTATTAGGCTGCGCGAAGAGCGCTTATTTTTACGTCGCCACTCTGTCAGACGACACTACGTTTCCCTCAGTTCCACAATCTTGGCGGGAAAACGCATAGTCTACAGTTGAAAGCAGCAACGTCTGTTCTGGGTTTCTTTAAGTCTCTTCTGTCTACTTTGCTGGTCGCTTCTCCTCAACAATGGAACCAAAGCAGTCAGCCAGCAAGAGTCTATTATCTCGAACCGGGGTCGCTCCAAAATCTTGTCGGGAAAACTCATAGTCTACAGTTGGAAGCAGCAACGTCTATTCTGGGTTTCTTTATTTTAAAGTCTCTTCTTTCTACTTTGCTGGTCACTTCTCAACAATGAAACCGAAGCAGGCGGCCAGCAAGAGTCTATTATCTGGAACCAGCGTCGCTGCTACTGCTGGTACTTTTACTCTCGTCATGTCCCGAGTCCGGAGTTGTGGCGTGTTCCGCCGTGGCTGTGAGCTGCTGCGTGGCCTGTCTCCACCTGTTCACGTGGTGTGCGCCCCTGTGTTTGGTGGGAGAGTCCCTCCCGTCCTCCCCCTGTTGTTCCCGCTTGTGTTTCGTCCTCCTGTTTTGGAACCACACCTTGACCTGTATGAGTTAATAACAGGGTAGAAAAGATCCCTTTAGTCCATAGATTATCTACTTCTTCATTAGCCTCAAGGTTCGCCCTTAATGATAGAGCCGTGTTAGTTGGGCAACCTTGGCTGCATCTTCAGCCAAAACGAATAGGTAAATAAATACTTCTTCATTATGCAAATTACCTTAAATAAATACTTATCTAGCCAGTATACACAGCACACGAATACCATATTAGTTAGTTTGTGACATTTGGCATTTGATACACCCATTCTTAAATCAAACCATTTTAGGCCGGATCGTTCATTGTAAGATGCACAAAGTCTAACCATTGGCTCCTGCATAGCAAAATATCTATCGGCCACGGCGTAATAATCAAGAACATGTCGAACAGCGTACATTGTAAAACAAACATATAAACCACTGCATTCTTGTTCAATATCCGTACAGTTCTGTGACCTCGGTGGCCAGATATTTTGTGACTACCGAAGCCATCTTAATGCGACCTGACGAGCGGTCGTAAACACAGGTCATTTTTATTGTGCTCCCATGCTCAAACTACCTGGAGAAAAAAAAGGTGTAGATCTAAACAATGTTTCTGTGCTCCGCCTCAGTACTACTTGAGACAAAGACAAAAAATGAGGGAGGGCAACACAAAATAAGACGATTGTACCGTCATACAATGGTTAATGCACGTTTTAATGGCTTTTACTGTGCAGCGTTGGCAAAGCATTGGCCACACAAGGCCGTGTGATATACTACATCGTTGTCCCAGTTGAAATACGAGGGCTGTCAGACCGTGGTATATGTTTTGGAGGGAGATAAGGATCGAAGATAATATGTCAGTGACACAAAGAAAACGTTCAGCGTTGGACTACCGCCATATCTCATATATCAAGGCACAAAGTAGGAGGGGAGGGCGGCCGTCAGCGGGTATTACTGACTGAACATGTGTCGTTGTCTTTTAACAGTTTAAGAGGACCAGATTGTATTATAATATTAACCTCTCTACATTTTATGCTATTGGATGGGAAGTAGAATTTTAGCAATGTCGTAAATTTTACGTCCCATTTTCGTCAGTTGAAAAGCGCATGCTGCGAGATAATTGGACGTGACAGGGTGCCATCAAAAATGGACGGTCAACACGGAGCGGAGAGACATAGTCAATCCTACTTTGTAGAAACCCAATTGTGGGTAAAAATTGCAAAATTATCTATGCAATATACATGTATGCTGTATATGAGTTACTAGACCACCCACGTTATATGTGATGGTTCGAGGAGGGAGGTATTTTTGCAAGAGGGAAAGTTAAGTGCATCAAGAATGAGACCCCAATATTTTAAGTAGCAAATAGCTCTATAAGACATATATCTACCGACATTTTTGTCAGGAAAAACTAAGAACAAAACAAAATGACTCGAACAATGTGCTACATACATGTAGCACAAGCCATGTCTACATATCACGTTAACATCGAACTTGGTTGTACCTCGGTTCGAATTCAAGTCAATTGAGTCTTGACATTTCAGTCATCGTGCTATAATTCAGACAATTGGTTGTTGATTAGTGCATTACTTGTTGACAAGTTGTTGTTATATCGAGGTTTTTCGACTTCAAATTTGCGGACGTTAATGTAGAATTCACGCAGTTAGATTGAAGGTATATCCAGCATAAGTTACCCTTCGCCCAGCGTAGAAACAATGCCTCTTGTCTCGGATAGAAGTGACATTGCCCCCGAGCGTTGAAAGCAACGAGTACGGCGGGCTTGCTCACCTTTCTCGTATCTTTTTACGAACAACTTAATCTTTTTTCTTAGTCAGATTACAATATTCAATACACACAATGTTTTATATTGATTTTTTGTTGTTGAAATGCGATATCGGTCCCAAAGCAAACAATAGGATCACGTTGAACCCGAGTGTTTTCTATTTCCCCTCATTTACGCGAAGGAATGGGGCTTAAAATTCCTGCCCAACCGCAGCATAGTCCAGACAGACACGTAAGGCTATTATGGTTTTAAACCACTTCTGGTAGTACCGCTAAAACTGTTAGCCAGGGAGGCTCTATATTCGTACAGACCTCGTGATGTTGTCTGCTGCATTCAACGCAAGACAAGAAAATTGGCTCATTAAGTAATGTCCACACGCGATTTAGGTGGGTTTTCACATTCAACTTGGCAAATGTGCCACTTCTAATGAGTAGCGTAAGAATGGGAAGATTTCACAGTCACAAATTACGTAAGATTTCTAGATGAACTCTCAACCGACCAGGATAACAAGACTTTTATGACAAACGATGGCTGGGAAAACATTCGCGAGCAAATGCAACATGACTTCACCCTTCCTTTCCCTCTGTGCTTTTCCGAATTCTCAAAGTCTTTTTTTGACTCTGTTCATCCATGGAGGTAGTGTCTTTTCTACCTTCATGGTTCATCTAAATCTAGCACAATTTCTTAAAACGGCGGTAACATTAACAATGCCTTTACTATCTGTATCACATCATTTTTTATCCGATACTTTGAAAAGGGGATGAGAAACAGTCTAAAACCCACCTGGCTTTCCGTGAGATACAGAGACAACACAAACTCCACCTGTTTTTCCGTGAGACTTTGAGACTGTGCAAAACCCATCATTTTTTTTCTGTGAGACTGAGATGCTAGCTGTCTAAAAACCACCTGTGCTCAAGTTTCTGTGACACTGAGAGGCTACCTAAACCCACCTGTTACTAGAGACTGTCTAAAACCTACCTGTGTTTCTGTGAGACTGAGAGACTGTGTAAAACCCACCTGTGTTTCTGTGAGACTGTGTAAAACCCATTCTGTGAGACAGGGTAAAACCTACCTGTGTTTCTGAGAGACTGAGAGACTGTGTAAAACCCACCTGTGTTTCTGTGAGACTGAGAGACTGTGTAAAACCCACCTGTGTTTCTGTGAGACTGAGAGACTGTCTAAAACCTACCTGTGTTTCTGCGAGACAGAGAGACTGTCTAAAACCTACCTGTGTTTCTGCGAGACTGTCTAAAACCTACCTGTGTTTCTGTGAGACTGAGAGACTGTGTAAAACCCACCTGTGTTTCTGTGAGACTGAGAGACTGTGTAAAACCCACCTGTGTTTCTGAGAGACTGTGTAAAACCCACCTGTGATTCTGTGAGACAGAGAGACTGTCTAAAACCCACCTGTGTTGCTGTGAGACTGTGTAAAACCCACCTGTGTTTCTGTGAGACTGAGAGACTGAGTAAAACCCACCTGTGTTTCTGTGAGACTGAGAGACTGTGTAAAACCCACCTGTGTTTCTGTGAGACTGAGAGACTGTGTAAAAACCCACCTGTGTTTCTGTGAGACTGAGAGACTGTGTAAAACCCACCTGTGTTTCTGTGAGACTGTGTAAAACCCACCTGTGTTTCTGTGAGACTGAGAGACTGTCTAAAACCCACCTGTGTTTCTGTGAGACTGAGAGACTGTGTAAAACCCACCTGTGTTTCTGTGAGACTGAGAGACTGCGCTAGGTGTTTCCTCTCCTGCCCGACTACATAGTGGTTCTTCTCGAAGGCGTGTTCTAACCGGAGCAGCTGTGACGGGGTGAAGGCAGTCCGGATTCTCTTCGGTTTCCGGAACGGATTTTGCAGATGGATTAGCGATCCGTTACCCATATCTGGACCTGTTCGTGAAGATAGGAGGGAATTATGAAATTCTAATTCATGGACTTCAATGGGTACATAAAGCAATTGAGCTGCCTGTTTGTCTGCTCAAAAACATCAGAAAGAAGTACTTTTGTGACACATTGTTCGTTACCATGACGACATCGTGATCGAGGCTGGAAATGCTATTTCTGCGCACCGCAATGCTCTTCAGTGTAAAGATAAAAGTTGGTAACCTGTGGAGTCAAAGAATCTAAACTTGATCACTGTCTTAGGTTGTATGTACGAAAACATACTGTTTTTTCATATGGTTCTCCCAATTGTTACAAGTCATTGCCACATTAGTCATTACCACATTATGTATGTATGTATACAGTATTCGTTTTATAACTCTAAGCTAACGTCTTCTTCTTCTTCTTATATACTGCTTATCCCTTAATACAGCAGATTATTAGCAGCTAAAGGTCGTCTACATAAAGATGAAACTCTACATATGATTAAAAAAATGATGACAGATTCATGTAATACTTGGTTCGTTCATGTTATGAGTTCATGATGAAACTGATAATAGATCAAATCCTAAGTATTCATACTATAAACCTAATGATCAACGGTCTTTAGATCTTTCATAGAAAACAAGACTTTAGCTTGAACTGTGAGGGTCTTTAGATTTGGAGCACTTTGACACAAGAGCCTTGCCTAACACCCACAAATATAGTAAACATACTTTTTTCATAGCTAAAATGGTGCATGAAGTTATACTCAGCTTAGAAAACATGTACATCTGCACAGTATAAAGGCGAGTAAAACAAATGGATTTATCCAGAATTTAGAACGTAGTTGTTGTCGCCCTGTTACGTTCATGTAAATTTTTGCTGTTCTTCGTATTTACATGTAGCTTGAAGAAATATGACTGATCTACTACAGAATAGGATCTACTCTAGACTTTAAAGGATCCACGTGGCATGCCTAGGATAGCATATGCCTTGTACCTAGTACTAGTCTCTGATGACAGCGTTTGCATGGGGCACGAGTTATAGATTTTCAACATTAAGATGCACCTAGTTAATGCCAGACAAATCTTACTTCGATATGCAATGTATGAACGGCTTGCACCAGTAAAGTTCTTAACATTTTAAAGGATTCAATTAGCTTTACAGTTATAGAAATATAACGTTAACTTTAGATCCTTCTTATGCATTTCACAGTAATTGTATATCATTTTCATTCTTTTTATTCTGTAATGAAACGTGTTTGCTGATACGGAAGTTGATGCGGACTTACGTGACGACCTCCTTACCATTTTCACAAAAACTCAGTCCTTCCAACTACGTAAGATATTTCTGCGTCTCTTCTCATGGTCTCACCTTGTAATCTGTGTCCGTAGGGTGGATGTCCGCTCAACATCCAGGGGTTGTACGGGAGGTGGCCCTGGTACTGCGGCGACACCGGCGACTGATGGGGGACGGCCGGGGACGCGGCCGACAGCAGGCCCGGAGGCACCATGGTCGGCGCGCTGTACGTCACGTAATGGGGGACCGACACAGGCCTCGGCCCGCCGCATAGACTCCCTAAGCTCGGTAGCGATACCGGGAGTCCGCCTTGCGTGTACGGTACATGGGGTAGGCCCGAGTCTATGGTCGTCGTCGCTGTCGTTCGACAAAGTCTACTCAACTCCAGGAGTTGGGAAGGGTGAGGTAGTGTCCGGGGAGGGCCGTCCCGTGCGAGGTGGTCTTTTGACACCAGCGACTCTATACTGAAGCTAGACTTGGGTTGGAGCACCGCCATCATTTTGCGTCTGACGCTGGCGCTACTCAGTCTTCAAAACCTTCAGCCAGTCCAATATCTGGACAAGTGTACAGCTCAACTCTTCAGGATATTCTCGTGACGAAATTGTCGTTCTTGTCTTAAACGTCTGCGTCAAGAGCTACCTCTGTTCTAAATGATCCTTCAGGATTAAGAGCGAAACAGAATTTTGTTTCTCGGCGTAGCAGGAAAACCAGTTCGTTGCCACCCTTGGCGTCTGAGGGCTTACACCACTCTGAAGCCTAGTTGTCCCTTGTTCTAGACATCCAGCTTTCCGGTAGTATGGTTAAATCTGTGAACTGCCGTAGGGACTGGTTTTTAACAGTGGGGATCCTGACCTCTTGGTACGTCTGCCCACGTAACAGTGAACTCACCTACCTTAACCGGCGTCACAAATATGTCCACCCGAACGTTACCGAACGCTCTCGTGGCGTTCTCAAACGATCGTCGCGGCGTTACTACGATCAGCTAACGTCCGTTTAAAGACAGGAAGTGTTGGGATAGACGCGCACACATATACACTTCTTCACCTATTAAGCCCCGGGTGCTATGCAAATGACGCCTGCTTGTAACATTGTGAAGCCCAAATGTTGCAGTGTTCCTCATTGGCTAATTGCCACCCTATTCAAGCAGGGATAGACCATTTTTCATTGATTGTCAACATCGGAGACTTGTGATTTAGAGCAAAAATATCACTCTCACCAACGTCTGGGCAAGCGATCAGGGTCGGTTTACTTTGGTAACAAGCAACGCCGCTGTTTTAGCCATCTTTCAGTCTAGCGGAAATATATATATACTACCTAAAGAAAAACCCGCCGGTTTGTATGTGGAAACGCCCCCCGTTTCACGCTCTAATGTGGCAATGATAGGTTGGATGGGGGTCAATTGGCGGCCATCTTTGAAGCGACTGGGGGAGCCCATAACGAGGCGCTGACAGCTTTCAGGTGCAGGTAACTTCAGACAAGATCTGATAACCACACTGAAAACATAAACAAACATGGCGGATAGTGCCCAAGGTCAGGTGTAACGGGCTTTCCCCACACACAGGTCCTGTAGGGTCGTAACACTCCGAGAAAAGAGACGTAAACCACATTTAAAAGCTTTTTATGAGGGACATTTCTCGTCTGTAAGGTTTTCTCAGTTTCCGAGGATCAGAGAGGGTAGTCTCTGAGGGACGTATCTGTTTCAGAGGTGGACAGTGATAAGAGGTGTTTGTGTGTCACAGTTCACACACAGACAGCCCGTTTTAGGTCAAACCTGCTCACAATTACCCGGATGATAATGTTTGAAGGTTATGGAAAAATAGGACCGCGTTTTTATACAACTGAAGTAACATGTAAGATATAGATGTGATATTTGCTGTCAAAATGGAGTTTTTTCTACAAAACAACCAAATCAAGTATTCTAAAGAAAGCGTGTCTCATTCTAATGATGCTATACACGATGATGATACTGAGTTCATCTGATGAGTAATGATGATACTTTAGCGAATAGGAGAATAAGTTTGTAAGTATTAGTGGGACAAAAAGTAGCAATGGATATGTATGTGTCTTTTGTTTGGCCGAGTGATAGCGGTATAATGTCGTAAGCTATTTTGAAGCAAGAATTGTAAAACCATGACATTATAAGCAAAAGGATATGCTGCAATGCGACATACATAGAATATCTAACCGATCTCTAATCAATGTTTTGTTGACTGTGTGAAGTGATGACAAGGCAAAATCTGATAATGACTAGGGGGATCGAGGAAGACCGCTGACTGGGATAGGTACGTGCAGGTACAAAATGTATTCAATGTAATTAGAGATACTTAGTACATGGAAAGGCACAGTAAAAATATCTTGACTCTATATTTTTCTCTTGTTAATAGATGTGATCAAGATATTGCATAACTATTAAATATCACTGCTACAGTGGGTATTTGCACAGAAATTACTATGTGCAAGGCCATAAACTATTAACCTGCAATTAAGAAAGTGTAATTTCTCTCAGTTCATTTTTTGAATCTTTTCTGTTAACAAAACAGTCCGTCTGTCTGTCTGTCTGTTTTCCGTACTACTGTTGAGAAATAAGTTGGTCGATTGGTTGGTTGGTTACTGGTTTGTTTCCCTACTTTGAAGGTGTAGGTTGGTTTCTTAGTTACGTAGTATAGTCTTATTTACAACGTTATAACTATTGAACTGCTCCATTGAAAGTTCAGTTTAGAATATTTTTGGAAGTTAGTAATATATTTCCAGCTGTAACCCGTTTATAGGAAGCTAACAAGAAAACGGAGACCATTGGAGACAACAAAAATGAGTCTTTCCATTTAGTTGATTTCGCAATTTGTGATTGCCCCAGCGCTCAAGAAAGATAGCCAAAATGCTTACGAAAAGGGTGAAGGACTTTATATTCTAACCACATGTCTTCAACATCAATCACAACGTCGATGTAGAAGCACGAAATATTCGCGTCAAAATCATCAAATGACCTGTTCTCACCTTTACTGACGTCACAGCAAGGCTGTGATTGACAGCTGAGAACACCTGTTCAACCTAGGGCGAAGGACGGTTCCCGCCAAAATCTGTTTCAAAATGGCGCGTTTGAATGAAACCATCTCTGTAAAACTGTTGTCACTTTTTTCTGTCACTTTTTGTTTACGAAATTTGAAAGTTTATCTCTTTAACAGGTAATTGTGCTGGTTTTTGCACGGCAGGCGCACCTCTGTGAGGTGATTATCTCACCTGGATGGCCCCCTGCCCTCTTAGATGATTGACTGACAAGGCGTGAGGCCCAATTGCTTCTCCTTCCCATTGTTTTTCCGCTCCATTTCAAGATGAGTTAGTCGTTTTTCTTCGGGTGGCCTCGGGCGCCTCTCATCCTGATTTGCTGCCGGGTCACCTCCGTTCCACACCTCGCCCACCCCACCTCAAACCTATCAGGGGAACGATCTGATCTGCCAAGCTAAGTATCTTATTTGCAAGATACTTACTTGGCTAAAGGCTTGTTGAGATACGCGAGGTAGATACACTTTCTTCGTCATTTCTTGGGCATGACGCTTTATTCTTCACAGAAAATTTCCCCTCTTTCGCCTTCTCTCAGGCTACTCGTTAAGATGAACAATAGGAAATTCCATAATTTACCAAGCCTTCACGTTTGAACAAAACAGCTACAGTGGAGGCCATTCAATCACGGGGAGTAGGCGTGGTCCTATTAACCCCCATAAGAGCCAAAGCTATCCTCATTAATTAACTGATGCCGTTTAAACATTGACACAAATCGCTTTGCCTCGAGGCCGGGTATTTATTCCTTTGTTCTGCCCTCTTACCCAAACTTACCAAACCTCTCTATCAACTGAACAACAATCAAATCTTCCACTGTCGCTCAGAGAATCAGGAGAATCCTTTCGACCAAGGACTTCAAATCCGGACACAGCTTCTCTTCTTACAAGCACAGGTGTTCAGAAGGTGTCCTTGAATAAATTATAGGTGTTTTTGTTCCTCCATTAGTAACTTTCTTCCGCGTCATTTCATTTAAAACTTTTTACGAAGTTTCCGTGATTAACGAGAAGTCACCAGGCCTGAATAGATGACGTCCATAAATAACACCAGGTCGTTACTTATCTCAGAAAGTTCAGGAAGGTTGCAGTTTTCAGATGAATGATTGGATAGGTAAACATTTTGTAGTACATTAGAACATCGACACAAGTTTTGGGAACCGGCAAGAGAGAGAGAGAGAGAGAGACAGAGAGAGAGAGAGAGAGAGAGAGGGAGAGAGAGAGAGAGAGAGAGAGAGAGTGGGAGAGAAAAAAAACAAGCAACTTCCTATCGATTAGCCTTTAATCCACAACTCTTTGCTTACGCTAGAAAGTAGGTGTGCAAAAAATGGTGACATGTTTACATCGTTTCGCAGTCATTTCTATTTTGATTACCCCGATAGCATGCGTAATTATCTGACTCTTATATCTTAGACATCTGCACAAACTATACGTTTGAAAAAGGTAACACTTGGCTAAGGTGTGCTATAGACTGGTCTATATCTATTTTTCATACATAGGCTCGTAGTTTCTTTGCACCTTGTATTGATTATTGTATTGATGTGGTACGTGCATCGTTTTTACGAAAAATGTTATTATTTGGAAAAATGATAAACATGTGAACACAGTAAATATGCCTCAGCTTTGTCCCTCCCATGTATCTGTGTAATACACTGGAAGGTAGATACACAATATTAAAAGAAATTTTATGTATCAAAAATGTAACAAGAAAACAATTATGTGCAAAGGATATCAAAAGAAGTGAATGCAGCAGAAGATCGGGGAAAACGGTCCACTACAAATGATTTCATTATTCAACGTTGCACGTCTGTTCTTTTTAGCCTGTCTGTCTACGTACTGGTCATCATTTTGACAGGTGGCAATTTTCTAGTTATTAACGCTCGCCATGCATATACCAGAATACCAGATGTCAGGAGAAGATGAAAAAGGGACCGTACGATATCTTAGGGGGATCTGGGCAGACTAAAACGGAAAGATGCTACTTCAGCATCCACAGTGAATATTCAGTCAATGCCTTTTTAACATCTTTAGTACCATAGAAGTGAGGAATGAAATCATTCTAAAATTGTATATATCATGATATTATTAACTTCAGAGTGCAAAATATTCTATATGATCGACTAGATACCTGTGATAGTATAGTATACGTCACACGACTAAAAGACAACAGTCATAAAGGATAAAAGTATATCAACGTATGACGTCGAATTAAGCTTATTTCATTCTGATAGATTAACATGTTTCCACTTTATTCTATACTCACTTTCTGTGGGCTTCTATTGGTTGTACAATTGAGGTTTTGCATTACACATCCTCTTTGTATACATCAGTGGATTTCATACTACTAGTTAATTCTCCTAGCCTCTGTGTACGTATGCTTCATTACATCCACTTGCAGTACATCATTTATCAGAATAGAGGGCGTTCTTGAACTTCGTCTCACAAGATGCCACAACAAGTTGGAACCATGAGCCCCGTAGTGTACTGTCAACCCTTCTACCTGTCTGAAGCGTTTTAAGACATCTTTTCTGTCTGAACAGAAAAAAAAACTATTATCTTTCCGTGACTAAAAACTATTGTAGTACCAACGACTAATAAACTCGGCCCCCCTCCCTCTTCTGCCACCACAAATGAACCCGATAACGATCTAATGCCTTCAACCAATTAGAGCAAATCATTCTCCGACGAATAGCGCTAATCCAGACCGTGAGCAGTCTTCCAGGTAAGATCCTCACCTCAGGCGAAAACACCACCTGGCGAGCACGACTTAAACCCACGTCAGACCCCATTGCTTCCCCGATGTTTAAGATAATTCCCCCTGTTCTCCCATTGTTGGTAGTAGGCCCAACTATTGGACACAGAATGTTATCAAAACATCGTAATCCTTGCGCAATACCGGCGAAGGGTTGCAAATTACTAGTCGGCGTTGTTTACCGTGATTAAATACCCAAAGGATCATGGCTCTATCACCGGAGCTAATAGACCCTTTATTTTCTACATACCAATCATTAATGAAGAAAGGGTCCTCTTTAAGCTACTTGCTGCGGGTAATTTATCTTGTAACACATTTTCTGGCCAAGTGTCGACACCGAAGGATGTATTGAACGACTGTGGCATCTAACAGGGCCAATCTAAAGAAGGGTTATCTAATCTTCTATTCCAGTCATGAACAAATATAGATTTGAAAAATTGTGATACCTGTAGAGTTAGGAATTCTAACATGACAGTATCAGACCGCATGTATTGACAATGTGTTGTTCTTACAAAATCATGGGATGCTTTTGAGACCCGGGGTCAACTGGAGTCATCCTGACTTGGACTCTCAGCTGCATTTTGAATGACAATCTCAGGTGTTAAAACGTTTAGCCGGAAGTACTTTGTGGAGAAATTGTTGAAGATGTTCCGGTCAGGCGGTATGGAGACATATGGGACCTTTTAGGGTTCTGAACGATCCTTGGAAGCGTTAATGTCTATAATTAGCCTCTTCTTGGCTGTCCTTTCGGTATGTCTCCAGCGAAATGACAAACCGCAGGCTAGAACTGGGATGGTTTAGAAACTGGGTCGACCGCCATTACTCATCACAAATGACTTCCTTAGTGTTTCTTATATCAGTGTAGCCTCTACCAGGCTTCAGAAGTGACTGGAAAGAATAGAAATTGGCCAAATAGACAGATAACATACCAGGGGAGTTGGTCCGCTGCAGGAGTACAGTTTGCCGCTCCCGCTTCGTGAGCTGTCGTTAGTTTGACTTGTGCACGGACAGAAAGCACACAAAAAACTTACTTATCCTTCCTGGAGTCTGTTTAACTATTCAGTCTGTCTAGAGACTAGTCCCACTCTGAACTGGACCGCAGCTTTCTATCTGTATCTATACCTGTATCTGTATCTGTATCTGTATCTATATCTGTATCTATATCTGTATCTATATCTGTATCTGTATCTGTATCTATATCTGTATCTGTATGTGTATCTATATCTGTATCTATATCTGTATGTGTATCTATATCTGTATCTATATCTGTATGTGTATCTATATCTGTATCTATATCTGTATGTGTATCTATATCTGTATCTATATCTGTATGTGTATCTATATCTGTATCTGTATGTGTATCTATATCTGTATCTATATCTATATCTGTACTTTTCTATCTGCACCTATATCTGTGTTATCTCTATCTGTATTTATTCATTCATTAGAACGAACAGACAATCAAACAAACAAGCTAAGCTAAGCTAAGAAACAAACAAACCCAGCAGATATGTATATAATCAGAGCTCCGTGTACAGCTGGGAAAAGCTCGGTGGAGTCTGTAACGGAGGTTTTACGCGTGTACCACGAGCGGTGACACGTCGCAGGTTCCCCCCGCCCTGTACCCGGCCTGCGTCCCGTCAGGACAGAGGACCTCCCCGACGCGCCAGATTACCAACCATCTGTGGGGGAAATGGCCTCCTAATGGCCGGTGCGTATATCAGCCACTAACCAAAACCTTCAGCCAAAAACTGAACACTGACTAACCTGTGCTCTCACAGAAATGCTAACTCGTCCTCTTTTATCGCTTAAGGACATCAAAACTTACCAAAGCAAACTGTAACAAATCAAATTTCAGTACATTCCCAAGATGTTATTACCATCATACAGTTCTACTAAGTAAATGTGGTAGTGAGTTTCCCTAAGGTCTGGATCTGTCATCGTCTGAGCCCAATAGAATCATCTGGAGCGTTCGGAGGCAGTGACAGAAGCAAGCCAGTAATTTCCGTGAACTTGACAATGAGATGATCTCTACCAGTAGCACAGCAGCCGCGACATCTTGAACTCGAGATCATGAAATTCAAGCGTTCTAAAAGGGGTGTACGGGTCTCTCCAATAGTTTACGATGTCAAGGTACATTGTAGAGATCACATAGTTGCTGCAAAGCTATGACTAAATGTTAACGTTGCGTGAAGACATTTAAATGCAGCCTAGCGTAAGGAATTACCAGGACTCGTCCATTCCATAGACACTATGATATTACGAAGAAAGAGATGCTACTCGAGCACGTCGGGATACCGATTAGCAGGCGTGGTGGTGTATCTTGGTTGACAGGTTGACGGAGAAGTCATGTTTTGTCCACATTCTCCCTTCCAGGCCACAAACGGAGTTGAAAGGGTGCTGCACGTCGGGTCACCTACAAGGTTACCCGCCCTTTTGTGTGGGAGCGTTTGGTTAATGTGTTTCTGAAATTCCATCTTTGTCGTGTAAGTTTGTTTTTCTGTCGAAGATCAAAACCCCTCCGTCCAAGGGCAGTTGCCGTGTTCGCCTTGAGTTATGTGTGTGTGTGGGGGGGGGGGATAGGTGCGTTAAATAGCTCTTTAAATCCCCCCTCCCCACCTCAACGTTGATGTCTGCGATTAAACTATCATTCGCGAAAGGGACTTTATTTTCGGTAGTGTACGACCGCCATTTTGACCTTGAAATGATCCAGAAGGTCAACCATCTTAGTGTGGCTGTGCCAACATTTTAACCTCTTGTCAGATCTTACAAATTGAGCCATGTTGCAACAAATGATAAAGAAAAATATTGATACTGTCAAGAGAAAAGAAACTAGTTTTTAGTTAGACTGACTTAAAAGTGCCTCTCGCATTGCATTTAACATCTTCACTGTTGTTACCAAGTACCCGGGTGAAAGTTAAACTTGTGTGTCTTTACTTTACACTGATACATTGGCGTCACTGAATGTTTTCTTTCACTTGCAGGGAGTTTAGAGCAATGCCCCGTGGGATGAGGCAGCACTATAGGCCTGCTGTGACTCCTACCAATACAAGACAAACTGCAGTTTGAGATGATTCGTCACAACTACGGATTGAACAGAAGCGTCATCTAGCGGATGCATTGCCAATTGCAGCAATGTCTATATGATGTGTATATTATATTCTGTACACTTAAATATGTTTTTTTTTCTTTACTTTAACGCAGATATGATCCAGCTATGACAGTATCAGCGGATACAACTCAAGCATGGCATCGAAACTGTGTTCACTCAAGAAGATCGAGAACATCGACTGTGGCATTATTGTTGACAGAAAATAAAATTTAAAAAAGTACAACAGTCTTGACAAGCAGTTTTCTCCTTTCTTCTGGATTTTCTGTTTTAAACGTTTCACTTAGTATCTTGATAGTCTATTCAGCAAATCAATCACACACAAAACAGGAAATACTATCTCAGTATCGAATATACTAACTAGTAATACTATTTTGTAAGATTTAAGATATAATTGTGTTCACAGGTGATCACACGCCGTTATTAGTTGAAAGAAAAATATTTGAAACATCAAGCTTGAACATATTGTTCCTAGTTCTTTCTTATCAACAACTAAAACAATGTAACGTTACTTCTTTTTCTCTCGATAAAAAAAACACAAAAATTTGAAACATCTTGATCAGTAAAGACAGCTATTCTCTGTGCAAAAAGGAACAAATTAAGGCCTTTACCTATCGGTCCAAAGACCGCATGGCCGAAGGCTACCTCAAAAGCAATTCCCTAGGGAATGCATTCGTGCAATTTTTTAAATTCTTTCAAAGCGATCGTAGTACTTACACAAATGCCTCCGCCCCTAAGGCGTCGCCAAAAAAATGAAGACCCAAGATCAAAGCTAGTTGATAAAGAATTGTGGACAGCTAGGTCACTGGCATTTGTTTAATGTGCTGTGTTTGTGTGGGTTGGGAGCTATCTCATGATAGATTTTTCTTTAAATTGACTCATATGGCCATAATGGAAGCATACTATTGTGATCACGGTTCAAAAAAATTAAAATTTGTGGTCGGATTGCTCTTCGTTCGTGCTTATGGTCATAGTCCAATGTTCGGTTTGTTCTGGTATATGTAACTGATCTTGGTTGTCCCTGACCACCGCTGGACCGCTGATTTCTATATCTTTGTGATCGACTGGATAGTCGTGCACACGCCCAGATTCTTCTGGAACAAAGTACAACACATCAGCAAATAGACGGCAATAAAAAGCAAAATGGAATACGGTCAGTAGCGAATAGCTAGAATTGATACAGGAACTCCCGTACCGAGTTCAATGGTTTGGTTGTCATCAGCCTCGTTGGTCGCGTTGTTTGATACTTTGGAGCTGTCCCTGCCTCTGCGCTGGGGGAAGATCAGCTTCTCCAGCCCGAAGAACGGCAACTCCACCATGATGGAGGCAACGAAACCGCACAGGAACGCCATGAAGGAGTACGCGATGAAGTAGAACCACTGCGGAAGAAAAAGAAACGATGGAATTCGAAATAAATATATCGACGAGTCATTTATGAAGCATTAAAGAAATGTTTTGTTTTATTCCCCTGATATAAGTCGTTCCACACTGAGTTCAGTTGCAAGTTTTGATATTTTGGAGTAATGAGCTGTAACGACATCTCACCCAGGTAGTTGCTGAGTAGAACAGCGGTGTTTTGAGGGACATGTTGTAGACGTACATGATGACTGGATGCACGAGGTACGCAGTGTACGTCAGACGACTCAACGGCACCCACCCGCTCCAGGTCAGGAACTCCGTGATGATACCTGAAGAAAGCATTATAACGTAAACCGTCTCTAAGTCAGCTACAATTTACGGTATGCCTATTATGATTAGCGCGCATTAAGTTCAGATCATGCATGCAATGTATGTGTTGTTCATTGACGAAGACCTAGTGCAGTTTGTTTGAAAAGTAGCTCTGGATGTATCAAAGTAACCATTCTCGTACCTCCATATCCAACACCACAAGCGAACACGACCCAGGCAACAGCACAGGAAAACATGGTTCTGTCAAACGTCCTCCAGGCTGGGGAGCCATCGACGTATTGAAGAAAAACCACGGCAATGCATGATGCTAAAACCCAACCCAGCAGCATCAGCACCTGATAAAAGAAAGTTAGCTAGCGATCTTCACATCTCTTGACAAATAAACTTTCCATAACGATAATGTTGGCTCCCTATAGATGGGTAACCTTTGTCAGTACCTTTATGTTGTACTGCTATCCCTAAGTGTGCAGTCAGTTAAAACCTTCTTCCAACTTCTAAATTATAAAGTTACCTCCTAGTTTTTACTTTTCTAAAAGTGCAGCGGATTTTCTCTGGAGTATTCGCTAATGTGGCTCTTTTGCAAGCATGTCTGAACTGAAAAACCTTTGTGCGACGGGTGTTGGGTACTTTGCGGCCGGTCTTGAAGAAAATGTAGCCCAGGAGGAGTCCAACCATGTATGGTCCCATACGGGCGTAGGTCACTGGGTACGCCGCAGTAACATAGTCCTGGCCCACGCCGCTATCACAAAAAAATACGGATGGAAGACATTGTGAGTTTTTCACAGGAAGATACGATTTTAATGGAAATCATTAGGCGCTATTGATAATACAAAACACCTCAAAATGTTCTGCTCATGTAATGCTAAAACAATTTTGGATTACCAAAATACTATAACAGGCCACGTACACTGCGTCTATTTTTGATTTCAGCTGCACCAAAGTCGTTGTTGCCGTCTCGGAATACCTTTCAGTATAGAAAGCTCGTTACCTTTAATGATTTATTTATCACATCCAAAAAGTACAATGGTCATCAACTACCTGTCCTGTAATGTTCTAGTCAAGGCCACTTGCGCGATGGAATCATCAGACCACGGAGAACGTTTCAACTCGATAAGTAGCATTACAGATAACACGTGAATTGGAAACACCAATCGATCCATAAGGTTGTATTTCCCTTGAGAAAGTACGACATGGAATTATTGTCAAAAATCTAAAGAGCCAATCGTGGCGAGTAAAGGTGCTCACTTGACTAAGAAGTGCTGTAGGAGACCGGACGCAATCATGCTTCCTGTGAGAAGGGAGATTATCAAAGCTAGACCCAGCTTCGGTTTTCTGAAATTCAGAATAAAGAAAAAGTGGTTACCCAGACGAAGTTTGAGTTATGAGTGTTCGGGAAAGACTATTTACATTTGGCTAGAATGAACACTAGTGTGTGTGTGTGTGTGTGTGTGTGTGTGTGTGTGTGTGTGTGTGTGTGTGTGTGTGCGTGTCTGTGTGTGTTCGTGCTCCAAGTATAATCGCATATTCATGATTGTCACATTAATGAGTATTGCTTCTTTAAACAATTGTCTTTAATCGATCGGACATGTTGGTCTTTTGGCCAGACATATTAACACTTACTTGTACAGCAAAACCAGTAAAACCGGAGCCAAGATGTAAAGCTGCATGTCCACACCAAGGTACCACGCCCAGCCGAAACACTGTGGATTAGACACAGAATGTACTGTTCAGTGAAAGATTGCGGTTTTCGTGCGACACAACAAAAGCTACATGTTTGTCTTTTGTCACGGGAGGTGTATGAAATAAAAAAATACACCTGTGGAATACTGTGGAATAAAATAAAAACATACATACAAACGCTACCGGGAACATAACCTCCTTGCGAAAGTAGTGATTACCGTTTGGTTCCCATGGAACCAGTTGTTGATGTATAACAGATTTGTCCAGACGTGTGTTTCACACCCCCTGGTGTGACTTTGCCAGGGGGGTCCCGTCCCCATGTATTTCATCAGGCAAGCAAAGATCATGATGAGAAAGGCGTACACTGGGGTCAACCTGGGAACACAGCAGCACAAAGATTTTCAGATAACATGGACAGAGGAGATTGAATTCATCTGTATACTTATTGTACTTGCATACCCACTAATTAGATAACGTGAAGCGCGTATTGTAGTACCACTGGTGTACAACATATACAACAACATCAAACTATCGCCCTATATATCTATCAATTTTCAACAATACTGACATGATTTAAACAGACGAACAACATAAAAAGAGAATCCTAACCTCCAGTAACGGTGCAAGTAGTGAAGAAGTAAGTCCTTCCAAGTAAACGAGCCGTCATTCTTCTTCAGCTGCCTCATGAACAGGTAGGACACGAGCAGCGCACTGTAGAACAATGTAGGTTCTACATCAACGTAACGTTGCATGACATATGAACATATTTAAAGACACATTCATGCACGTTATACAGACACAAGAAGAACACGATACCTTCTGTCCGTACACAACACTTTAAGATAACCTTCTGTCCGTACAAAACACTTTAGGATAACCTTTTGTCGTCTACCTTAGGAGGAGGAATGTGTCCACAGACTTATCCATGCTCAGTCTGATGAAAGCCCACCACTCCGAGTAGAAGTCATACTTCTCCCTTTTGTTAGCTGCAGAAATATAGGATCAATGACTTTAAGTTCGATCTTCAGCAGGTATTCAAACGAGTTTGAAATTGTACTGTGTCATTGACTTGTTTAATAATAGCATATTCACCCACATTTTAATGAAGTTTGGTGGTCCATAACACTGGAGACACTCTAGGCTTGATCTCACGTCGTACTACTCGTACCCCGATAAGGGGCCGTCACATTGCCAAAAATACGCGCGATCCTCGGTCGATCTCAAAATCGGGCGACCTTTCGGCGATCAACAAATACGGCCAAAGCTCGTCGACAATGTGACGCAGGCATTATATGAAGAACACGTTTCGCGTGTCAGCGAGCTTCGGCCGACTTCGAAAAATCGCCGGCGATCCCGAAAATTCGTGCGATGCTCGACGAAACATCGGGCGTACTACTACCGTAAATGTCGTTTAGAGCTCGCCGACTCGTCGGCCGATCGATTTTCGCGCAATGTGACGGCCCCGATAGTGACTTCAGCACCAAGGACAGGGCTGTTATTAACCGCGTGCTTTGGAGCAACCCCCCTCTCACGCTTCATATATACTGTACTAGTTCAACGAGGCTGAAGCCACCTTGTTACACGGTGAAATCAAACACCGTCAGTAACCATGGTGACCGAGGGCAGGATGTCTCCAGCAGGTCATTGACCTTATTTGTTCGGAACGGAAAAAGAAGTTCTTTTGCAAGCAAGCCATTGTGAGGCCCACTCTTCTTGAATCAATATGGCTGTAAAGATATCAGCGTGTGATCCATAAGACGATCTCACTTGTTAATGTGACAGAATCAAAAGTGTCCGTGTGTCCGTAGATGATCCACAACGTGCTGATAACCCGGATGCCATGAAGCGCCGGAAGTTGCCCTGGCGGCTGGTATGTGTCGAACACCTTCTTGGTGTTGGAGTACACAGAGAGGGCTAGAAAGAACCGGCCAGCCTTACCTATAGAAATAGAAAACAACACTTGGTATTGTCTCAAGAAGATGACTATGATATTTGATGCGTGGACGCTGTGACACAACTGTATGGTTGATGCAGAAAGATATAGGACGAAAAATAAATTGACACAAGACTGATGCATGAATGCCGGTACTTACTGCTGGTAAGAGATTTCATTCGTTCCCCTGAAAAACCGACGTTAATGATGAACTCAAAGAGAGTAGAGATGACCAGTACGAACAGTATGACGGCGATTATGGATCTGAAACAATAGTGTGAGTAAAATACATTTGTGTCTTGTGTCATGCTCGCCATTTTTCGTTGCTGCAGCTTTAATGTGACAGCTTATACCACAAAGAATATTAGTACTATCCACTGTATTTTTCAATGACTGTCTATCCCGTATGTGATAACTGTGCATAGACTTCATATTCATCTTCTAACTCATCCAAAATACTCCATACAAAATACATATAAGAACCCCATGTCTTAAAACTCCAGAGTCTAGTGCTTTCTATTGTCGGTATGTAACATATGAAGTGTACTAATATCTTCCTGTTGCCATAAATATTGAAATGCTATCTTACATTGCAATGATGGCTTCAACACCGTAACTGGCGTACTCTTCTTCCCGTTGACAGAGAACAATTCCTGCAGTCCAACTAGGCATTGGCTTTATGCCAAGGAGACCTTAGAGGGAGCAGAATAATGTACAATTTAGCTAGGAAGCCAGTACAGGTTCGGTATAGAACTACATGAATGTATGGCCAATGGCGAAAAACGCTTGTAAAGAACCAGTAGTTATGTCAGGAAAACGACTCTCATGTGACAGTCTAGTTATGTACAACAGAGAAAGAAAGGATTCCTACTGAAGGAGTTACTACATCTGAAACGGACACACCTGTGCCTGCGAGGAGCCTAATCTCAGAATCGCTACATGCGCTTGGTCCGCAGAGTCCCTGTGTAAAGACTTCAACTCTAGAAGTATGCGTCATTTCCTGAAAACAGAGCATCAATAATGATGTGAATTATCAGCAAACAGCCACAAAAGGTCATATAAACATTGGCATGACTCTCTAACAATATGGGGAACGTTGCTAAACCCATAGCTTACCGGTGGTATTCCTCCCCACTGCACAACACAGTACATCGGCTTCAGGTCGTCCGGTGTGTCTGGAGCGCCTTTGACACGGTCCCTGCAGCCTTTAAAGCTACCAAAGTCGTCCCACTGTCCTTCAAACAGGCCTGACGGGTTGAACTTTCCAGTGCTGTCCAGCACTGTGGGAATAAAGAAGAACATATCTGTAGTGAACGTGATTTTCATCCAAAAATTAGAGCCATTTTGCTAGAAATTGTTGCAGAGATAATGCATCCCCAAGTTAAATATTCACACTCAAACTAAAGGCATTTTCTGAGGAAATAATAATGGTGTCTTTGATTGAAATTGGTAACATTCCAGGACTGTTTTGAGAACTCACATATTAACACGTGCAGTGCCAACATCTATGGGTACATCCAGCACAGTTAGCAACCTTTCCACACCAATTACCTGTTTATACACGCAAACAATCACTTGGTTTTAACTTGGGATATCGAGTAATCCCAAGTATTTGACTTACTCTGAATCGCGTAAGATTTGCCAACTTTCATGTCAGTGTGAAGTTGTACACTCTGGTCGTAACAAGGCTTTCGAACTTGTCCGGTATCCTGGAGAGCTATGGAAGTATTCCAGTCAATCGGCTTCTGCTGGGCCAGCTGGGTGTAGTATCCCAGCGTCTCATAGAAGCTCACAGAGAGGCCCTGCCCAGCTACACTGATTGAGCAGCATGCTACAGACAGCACCACAAGAAGTGCTACTTTTCTACCCACCATCTTGTGAGCAAGGTGATTTTCTATATCTGATGTGTGTTGCCAATTATGTTCAGAAGTGACTCAGCCTGCCCATGACTCATTCACCTGTGAGCAATACGTCTACTCGACCTTTGACCGGCCCCCTAGAAGGAGTCCAATAAACAGCAAGAGATTACCACACAGGCTAAACATTAACCCGACTCTCTTATGTGTAAGTGTGACCTGATGTCGTCATAAGAATGTGATGGCAGACAACTGTTCCCCTGTGCTATCCAGGTTGCCCCTAGCCTGTGCTGACAAACTTGTCCCTTTCTATGCTGTTCATGTTACCCATGTGTTATCCAAGTTACCCCTGTGCTGTCCAGATTATCCATGTGCTGCCCAGGTTACCCCTGAGCTATCCAGATTACCCCTGTGCTGTCCAGATTACTCCTATGCTATCCAGGTGCTGTCCAGATTATTCCTGTGCTGTCCAGGCTAGCTTGCCCCTGTGCTGTCCAGGTTATCCATGTGCAGTCCAGGTTACCCCTGTGCTATCCAGATTACCCCTATACTGACTGTCCAGATTACCCCTGTGCTGTCCAGATTATCCATGTGCTGCCCAGGTTACCCCTGAGCTATCCAGATTACCCCTGTGCTGTCCAGATTACTCCTATGCTATCCAGGTGCTGTCCAGGTTACTCCTGTGCTATCCAGGCTAGCTTGCTCGTGTGCTGTCCAGGTTAGCCATGTGCAGTCCAGGTTACTCCTATGCTATTTATGTTACCGCCATGCCATGTGTATAGTCAAATGATAGTATACCGTGCTTCCTGGTCTTTCCCCTGGACACGCAACTCATTTCGTCATTCATCCTCAGTTAGAATAATGACATTTCTTGACTGTGAATACATTACACATGTATTTTACATTATCAACAAAAATCCATGATATATTTGCTAAGAATTGGTTTAGAACTAAACACAAATGTGTACATTGTATGATAACGTAAACAATTAGGTAACTTTATATAGCTAAGAATATGAACAATGTTATATACTTTTCATTTTTGTTAAGTAACCAAGGCGCCGAACAGCGGTAAACTAGTAACTGGAATAATTGCAAACCACAGCACACAGTATTGTATGTACAATGCAACACTCTATAGGATAAAGTCACGTTCCATATTTCTTAGGCGTCAGGCATCTATAGACTTTGGCAACTAGTCAAAAAGGACGACCTATGAAACAATAACTTGATTCAGTTGAAAATATAAGTCTTACTACGGACACACTATAAACAAGCTAAGATAATTGAGCAACTGTACATGGCATGTTGAATGTTCCTTATGATTAACACTATTAGACCACCGAACAAATATGTGTACATTGATCATTACACTACACATATTGTCATACATTTTGTATTTTACATTCATTCACTTGTAGGATTGTACAAAACTAGATACATGCAGATGTAGTTCACACTAAATCTTTCTTTTGATATGTACCGGGGACCATGGCTAAAATGGTATTAAGGGGGTGTCGTACTAATTTGACCAAGCGTTTTTTTTAACAATGAGAGTCGGTTAAGTGACAGAACAACCACATGAAGACAATACCAGTGATATGATGTGTCGCAGAGGGAATAAAACACTTTTGGTATCGCGTTGAGGCGCCAAGCTCAAGCCATATTGTGTTTGTTGCGAAGATCTTTAAGACTAAATAACAGATTTAGTTACAACTCGGGTAAACATGCTTTATAAGGGAGGGTTTTGAGTTAGATGTTAACTCCTCTCTTCACACAAAACCGCCCGGCCTACAGCGATGTCGTGATCGAGTACTTGCTGCTCTTCTTGGAAGGATCAGGAATGTAGCCGTCGTTTGCCACGCCCCAGTCATTGCCGGTATCGTCGTCTTCGCCACCGAACAAGCGTTGGATCTCCTCGAAGGTCTTATGTTTGGTCTCCGGGACCTTGATCCAGACAAACGCGCAGGTCAGGCCGCACACCACCATGAAGAACAGGAACACGAACGCACCAATCTTGTCCTAGAATAGTAAAACAAATACAACAAATCTGTACAGTATCCTTGCGTGAGTCAACGCCATTCATTTTACTACACATCTCGTTAACAAAGAGAATTAATACACATCATAAGTACAGCATTCAGTTGCTACTCAAAATGTCCATCAGTCATAGTGTATGATCACAACTCAGCTGTCAATTTGACTTGATAGCGTTGACGGTTTCGTTGACGGTACACTTATTAGTCTCATCTACAAGCTTGGTGCTTCTGTCTTTATCAATTAGAAACCTGTAAAATACTTATGATATGATGGATAGACCAGTGCCTAGTGATGTAAAGCCTACCTGTGCTAATGGGAAGAGGAGACCAACTATGAAGTTTGAAACCCAGTTCGTGCTTCCCACAAGCATCATAGCAGCTGGTCGCGCCCCCTGCCGGAACATCTCGGTAGTGATGATGAAAGGGATCGGTCCTATTGGAACAAATTTTTCACAACAAAGTAAGGGCATGTTCGTGTAGGCATTATTGTAACATGCACTATGCCTGCATTAACTATACGGTACAACATAATGAGAAGTGAGGGCATACATTGGACCTCTTGGCTTGACTTCGCTGTCGAAGATTAGGTCGAAGATTAGAATTGGACTAACCTAGCACGAAACGGTATCTTCTTAGGCCTCCTTAGGTCGGTGCTGACCATGGCTAAATCCTACTTCTGGCCCCACATCGTCGCCTATGACTGAATAGCCCTATCCGTGAATGGCAGTCTCGATCACATAGGTCGCACTTGTGGACTGACTCTGTTTTGTCTAGTCTAGAGTGTTCTTTTCTGCGGGTCCGCGAAACGGTATACGTACATGGTATATGCTATATTCATTGTAATGGTGTGGAGTTCTCACCTAGTCCTATGGCGAATGCAATGATGTACAGAATAACGAAGACGATGCTGAGGTAGGCTATCCAGGCGTATGGATCCGTTGTGTTTAGATTGGCTATTGTTTCTTCGTATGTGCCTGTTTGATTCACGATCTGGCAGACACCCCCCACAAGTGTACCGTTTGGATTAATTCCTTGAGAACAGCCGCATACACAGTACAGGTACTGAAATACAGAAACAAAAGAGTCAGTTGAGATACTGAAAAACACATTTGATTTCTTCGATGAAGGTTAGACATCCAGGTAATGAGATATAGTATGATATCATACACACAAAAACAGATACTCAATGAACTGGTTCAGTTTCTTGAGTAAAATTTGATTTCTATGCTAGATGAAAATGTTATGGCGAGGTGATAGGTGAACTACGCAAAGTAAATGCCATCAGGCTTCTATTTTATGAACCTCGGTTTTCAGGTTATATCAAACTCCCTAACATGTACGAAAGATGCAGACATACCTCAGACAAGCCTTGGGTTACAGTCAAGATGGCGAAGGCCAGTGTCATGAACACGAGTGGCCACGTCAGCAGGACTTTTCTGCCGGTGATGTCAATCACAAGAACCTGGACAACAATCATTAGATTAGATTAGATTAGATAAAGATATGGAACCTGATTCCCGCAAGTTTCACATATAAAAGTCAAGCAATTTGAGAGTTGCCACCTAAGAAATACGTATTGTGTATTCTATGAGGAGCTTGTGTCAAAGAGGTAAATAAAATGTTGTCTACGTAAGTAAGTAAATTGATTGATATCTTTCTTATAACCGCGCTTACCGAGACTATGGTCATGAACACATTGATGGCACCGGTTCCAATAGTAGCGTACGGGCTGTACTCCTTGGGCACGCCAGCCTTCTCATAGATGGACGTCGAGTAGAAGAAGATCTGTAACAAAATAGACAATCATGTTTCTGCTTGTGGGAACTTGTTATGAGAAGGTGGGGATGAGTCTAGGGAACAACTTAGATCGCTTCTTCCTGGGACAGCTATCAACCATGATTGGCTGATTTGAAGCAAGTTTGACTAGATTCGTTACGTCTATTAACCTGTATAGCACACTGAAGTAGCCGTTTGCAATTGGCTATCATTTTTTTAATTAAAAATAACAACAGGACAAAGTGACGCTGCACTCTAGTTGGCAAACGTATTTTGCCAGCGCCACTTAACAATAAACAAATATATATGTAAACACTAGCAGAAACGACAAAAACTGAAGTGTGACAACGTCGACCCCCCACCGCGCATAAATAATTATCAATTCAATTACAAGAAGATAATTGAATTGGCTACCAATTCTCTCTTGGTTATGAGGTTAGGTAGCAGGTTAAAAGTCAGTGAGAGCTGAAAATTATGTTTTCTTTCGATCATGAACTTACAGCGTTGATGCCGGAGAACTGCTGGCCCGCCATGACCAGCACACAGCAGATGAGCTGGGACCGCAGGGCTCGGGACTTCAGCAGGCCGAAGATGTGCATCTTCGGCTCCTTCTTCTGCATCTCATCCTCGATTTTCATGTCCTCCAGGACGGCGTCAACGTTCTTGTCTCCACGAAGTTTTTGCAGAACTGAATAAAAAACGACATCAAAACGTCAATTTCAAATGTGTCATTGTACGAAGCGAACCGAAAATAATTTCATCAGGTTGGTAGAACATAGGATATCAGGATTTTCTTTTACACAACCTTACGTAAGCAAGGTAAGAGACATTACTGGTTGTGTAAAACAAAATCCTGATATTCTGTACGAAGTGAACGCTGTAAAGGTACTTTGTAGGATCTTCTTGCTTTTATTTCAACACTTGCGGCATAACCTCTAACTAATGAAAAATGAGCTAACACCTCTCTAACTAATTTTTTCACTAGTAAGTTCCTTTTTTTGATCGGAACAAGATTGATTAATTCTGTTACCAGAAATAAATGCATTAGAGGGGTGTTAGCTCATGTGATAAATTATTGAGTTTAGGGTACGAAAAATCACTAGCACAACTTTTTGTCTTACGTCGTCTCTTGGCATCTTTTACAAATACTAAGTAAATAAATGTCCTAAATAATCAGATCTTTCATCTGTAACGGTACGTTATGCTAACACGTACCCTCTGCAGCCTTCTCTGGGGACGCCTTGTCGATGAGCAGGTAGCGGGGGCTCTCGGGAAGGAACGGCAGGATGAGGAGCTGTATCCCGGATGGAATGACGTAACCAACCAGCATAAGGTAGTGCCAAAGGTCTTCATTGCCTATAATACGATATTTGCAAGAACATGTTTCATATTAACGAAAATTGAATTGCTAGTCTATGCTTGCGTCATAGAGAGTGTTGATAGCCAGTCTTGAGAGTATGGCGAGTCTACATAGTCAGTCAGTCATAGAGAGTCCGCATAGGATAACATCGAAAGAATTTTGTTTTGAACTTGTAAATCAGGGACCACGCGTGTTCTACAGAGTCATGAATACGATCTGTTATGGTATAGAAGTATTTATAGCTTTTCCTATTCAGACAATAAAGACACCTGAATTACCGAGTATGAATTCCAGCCCGAGGATCTGCGCCACTAGGATGCCGATAGTGGTGAGCAGCTGTGACGTCACGCCTATCCCCCCTCTCAGGTTGGGCGGGGAAATCTCCGACAGGTACATGGGTACTACTCCGATGGACAGTCCTGCAAAAAGCACAATCGTCCACACATTAAAGACAATACAAGAAAGAAAGAAAGCTTGGGGCCATCTCAAGAAAGCCATAATATACTTTACTTCACTTTACTTTACTTTACTTTACTTTACTTTACTTTACTTTACTTTACTTTACTTTACTTTACTTTACTTTACTTTACTTTACTTTACTCTATTGAGAACTGACAACATAATATAAGAGCCTTGTGGGTGGGTGATCACTGTTGAACACAACTAGCTATAGCGTCGCTGACGAAAGGTAGTGGATGCTACCTGAAACGTCTGACCGTTTTCAAAATCTATGCAGTTACTTGAGTAAATGTTACCTTGGTATCTCATTACCTCGATGTCTAACCTTCATCGACATACACATCCAGCTATACTTCACTGCTACTCAGTCTACATTGCATTGATGTTATGGATATGAGAAATTCAATGATCAGTACTCTTACCATTGTGAATCCCCACAATTGTTCTGCCCAAAATGATCATGTGGTAGGAGTTGGCAAACCTAGCCCCAAACATCAAGGCAGCAGCCGACAGAGAGAAGATATTGTTGAAGAGAATCGCCCCTTTCCTAGGAAAAATTATTGAGAGTGTCAGATGGCGTACTGACCATGGGTTACCTACCAGTAACCTCACTACCAACTGTAAAGTTGAAACACTCATGAAAATCATGTATATCTACAACACAACTATGACTGGTCTATTCCAGATTTTTATCTGCTATCATTATTAGATGGCAAATGTTAGTAGTTAGAAGTGAATGTAAATACGTGTAACGTTAGTTATAATGTATGTATTTTATGCAAGAGGACTACAGGAAGAGTAGTGTATGTATTGCCTGCACTAATGGAGATTCCTTAATAAACAAACAAACTGCTAGCTTCCATGTAGATGTGAACAGGATCTGTGTTTAACTTGGCAGCAAAGAGAACACTACATTTTGACTGACCTCCCTATTTTTGAGGCGAGTGGTCCCACCAGTAGAGACCCTATGAGTCCGCCCAGGCAGTAGATAGAGACTGTGGTGGACCACAGCACTGTCAGACTGTCATCGGCTAGCTCACCTCCCGTGAAGTTGTAGAAGGATTTTTTGTAGAAATTCTGCATGAGCTAAACGAATATAACAACAAACGACATGTAAGTCACTTTCTTTATTATCAAATTTTCTTTACCCAAAAGGCTAACATTTTAAAGAAAAAACCTATGTATTTGTCTTGTCTAAAGCCAAAATTGACATCTTTTAGCCTAAATTCAAATTAGTAGGGGTGGCATTGGTATTTGTTTATCTCGACACCAGTGAAGTTATCTTTTAGTGTTGTTGTTGATGTTGTTTCATGCATTGCAAAATTGTTCCCTGAGGACAAGCGACACTACCATACAATGTTGATTTCTATATCTTGTGCAAACAAGCAATGAGACCACCAAGCAACCTGTAACTTCCGATGTGTGTATATATATTGTCATCACATGAAACGTGCGAACTAGTTATATTTGTACACGTGTATCCTGTACCATTTAGGGAGCAGTACGCATGCAGTGTTCCAAGGACAGCCACAACCTCACACTGGTAAATCAGTAACTTTTATTCCATTAAAGAGGTCGGATGGTTATCAAACAATGGCATTTTACGGCAGATATCTTTCCAGATACAATTCTTTCGAGTGGTCAAAATGTCAAGAAGAATGTGAAAAAATTATCTTCAGCGTTTTTTTTGTGTGGAGTTACTGCAATGTTTCAAGCTTATCATTCATACACGATTGTTTATCTAGTCAGTTGTCAAGTTCAGTATTTTATCCCCACCGCTCAGCAGTAAATTGTCACAGTAATAGTCAAGAAAATATGCAAGCTTACGAGGCCTACAACAACAGGTGTGAATAAAATGTTAACTGAAAAGTTGGCTCCCCCTGAGGGAGCCACACACGCAGAAAAGAAGGTCACAGAACTTCAACAAACATGGTCTTTGGTCTCTGTTTATCGAAACAACACCCTCTTTATCAAGTACAACACATAGTCAAAATGCCGTGAAGTCATACGATGTTGCTAGGTAACACCTTATGATTCATTTTTCTGTCAGCTAAATTTTGTACGGCACACCCCTGGCTGCCCCACAGTTTGCCCTTAATCTACTGTCATAAACCTGTTGTCCAATGTGCTCCACGTCAGCAGTAATTGCTTGTTTGTTTGGGACGCCTTTACCGACGGTTAGAGTGTACACTACTTGTCCACACATCTATGTTTCTCAAGATTACACCTTCACCACAACACCTCTGACCCTGCCAGAATAGGTATCTTCTGGAAAAGAGCAACCATCTTTATCTTCTGTATGACCCTTTGTCTTTGTCGTAACAAAGCATGTCACTAAAACTAGTTTACACCCCTCGAAAACGTCATTAAAAGATGTAAAACGACACTTATCATCCAGATAACGAAGTAGGACAGACAGGTACAACAAACATAAAGTTTGCGCTGGTAACTTTAACGAGGGCGCGGCATGGGTGTGAGTCAATTGCCTGTTTCAAAGCAAGATGCCAAAGGTACCAGGATGCAAGAACTATGCACATAACATGCCCCCTGGACAGATCAATACCCTTTAATATATATCGGAGCCAGCAAATGAGAATACGTGCTGCATCACACGCCCCTGTCCCGCCTCCCGGGCTACGGAGGGTTGGATCAACAACTCAATGGATGAGTCACAGTACTTGTTAGTCATTGTTTAAGTTCATCGGCTTATTGACAACTGAGAGATGTGTACGCATGCATGCATGTAGATAAAGTTGAAAGAACTGTAATGACACCATAATCATTTTAAGCTTGAAAACTCTTAACATCTTTAAGGACCATTCGTTCAACCTGTCTAAGGTATGCAGTCAGAAGAAAACATCTAATCTTTGTGTCGTTATTTAAAACCTTAGCAATCCAGTCAGTTTTAACAGAATTGGATTGGTACAGTCAAATCACAAAGACAAACCACCCATGGAAGGAACTCTTTAGCCTTACGGGCGACCTTACCTCCATATATGCATAATTATTCACCTTTATTTTTCTTTGGGAACCACAAAGCTTGTGTCTACAGCCATTGAGAGAAAGGCAAACATCCTAGTCAAGCCCTATTACAGCATTAATGAGATAAATGGCATACGGGTGTACAGTGGGCGTACTGTGGGTGTGTGCACTTAAAACGCGTCCCGAGTAAAAAAAAAAAACCTTGGTGTGTGGAAAATACGGTTTTTTATAGTCAATGGAGACGATCGGGGCATTAGAATATAAACACATCAAACTGTGTGCTTGTCAACTGCTTCCACACACGTACCATCTCACCCCACAATTTAGGGTATATTCCACACAAGTGTACATATAGAATTTATTATGTATACATTTATTATCGGCCGGATATGTCACGTGTGGCGTATCATTTTGATTTGTCACACCTGGAAGTCTCGTGTGTGTCCGATGACGTCAAAACGCCATGATAATATTAGCCTTACTAAGGTTGCTATCGGTAACATTACGTGCTTTTCCGCTAGCTGTGTGTTTAAACAATTTGATATACTTGAAAAGTCACCATCGGCAGAATGGACGGAGAATTTAGCCTCTAGGTCATAAAAGTCATTTTATTCTTCATCTGAAAAATGCATTACAATATTCAGTCCGATTATGATATGACCGTAAGCCCTAAAACTTTTTTTAAATATTTTACAATACCGGTTCATGTTGTTATGTCTCACGCTGTTATGGTTCACATGTATTATTGCTATTAGTATCATTGTAATAGCTTTCATTATCATCAAAATCATATCGCTTTTACAGTATTGAAAAACATCTTCACGCACCTTAAAGACCATTACAAAGCTTTTCAGTTAAAGAATTAAGACTTCGTAGATTTTTCTTACCTCCGCAGGCGCGTTGACCACGCTAGTGCTGAAGCCATACTGGAACGGCGATCCGAACACAGAGATGAACACAGAAAGGAACAACAGGAACGTCATACGCTGGAGGAAAACAAAATAAACACAAAGTTTGATTGAGAAATTACTTTCAATACCAAAGTAGTGTAATGGACAATTTTATCTACATTTACATGTTTTGTAATGTGACCCTAAAATAGTAGATACAAAATTGTTTAATGCAGTCACTAAACCACATACTCTACCACGTACTATCTGATGTACATGAATGGCATGTTCTCATACGCATTATTATTTTTTGTTATGAAGGCAAATACTACCAAGATATCAGTTATCCTGTGTAGCATTTTCCAAATTTAAGTACTACATACATACATCTGCATTAACGGGTGAAATGGCATACGGGTGTACAGTGGGCGTACTGTGGGTGTGTGCACTTAAAATGCGTCCTGAGTAAAAACCTTGGTGTGTGGAAAATACGTTTTTTCGTAATCAATGGAGACGATGGGGGCCATCAGAATATAAACACATCAAACTGTGTGTTCGGATATTATAAACGAAATGAAGTATTCATGTTGATATATATTTATTCAGTAGTCTTACATTATATTGCCATGGGTGTGACTAGGGTGTTTCCTGAGAAACAGCATCTTACATTTATGCCATAAATGGCCATTGCTTGTTTTGCAGCGTTTGTGTGATGGGTGTGTCTCTAAGCTATTTTTAGCAAATTCGTTATTCAGCATGCGCAATCTGTATAACCCACCAACATAAAGTTCACATCTGTACCCAAACTTGACTTGCATTGAAACTTACAAGCAGAATCACTGAGGACGTATGTAATTTTCTTCTTCGCTTTTCTGAAGTCCAATCAAGTAGCAACAAAGTGTCGCCCCACCAAGTGACAGGGTATGGTCTGACAGTGCACCTCTGCCATCAGGTAAACAAACATTGGGTCTCGTGATATCAACACAGGACATTCATCCGGGTGTGGCCCCTTAAGAAGACTGCATTCTTTGATTACCATAGCATCTATCTCCATGCTGCATGGGAAACTACTCTCATAAATGTCTGTCCGCGAACTGGACCTTAAAAGCTCTGCTAAAAAGGCAGATTTGACTCTTCAAAACGTTTATGTAGATATTGAAAGTAGGTAGCAGTTAGTTCTGCTTATCAGGGCGTTAATGTTGAAGCAAGACAAGCTGTACACTGGTTCGTTTGTTCGTAGTTGATAAGTAACATTTGCCCCCGACGCTACTGCCACGACCTTTCAGCAGCGGCTCAAGGGTCAGAACTTGTGATTTTAGCTGAACCCGAGTTTAAAACACGAGGTGTGGGGAATTATCTACGCAATCCGTGCTTCACATGTCTTTATTTCTATTGGAAAAATAGAGGAGCACGTAGGATTAACAGTTGCCTATCAACGTAGTTGTCCGGTTGGAAGGATAGTTGACCTGGATAGGTCGTCACCCAAAAATAATAGATATTCGTTAAGTAGAAGGAAATAAATGAACTGCCAATATGATGCGTCACTACACACTGAGGGAAACATTTAGATGGCGTCAAGGTTAAAGCTCGCTACAGTTGTGCGATCGATTTGGTCACGTTTAGCACTGCGGTAGGTTTTGTCGCTTTGCAGAAAAAAATATTATGTAAGATTCGAGTTCTACGTAAAAACTATTGTACTTACCCCGTCGGTATTTTGTACTTCCGCTTTAGAGCCACCATTCTGCATTTTTGCATTTTTCGACATCTTGTCGGGAAAAGACTATGAAAGCGTCGTAGGTTGAAGGCAGTCGGGAGTAAAAATGGGCAGACGGTCGCGCGACACAAACGCACAGTTTACATTAAGGGGCGTTGTTTCTTCTCAACCAATGGCAGTAAAGTAACGAATCACGTGGTGTGTCACATATGAAAGGCGTGGACTGTTTAACCTTTGTAAAGGGTCAGTCACCCTTAGTAGTCACAACGTAATGTTTACATGGACTTACACTGGCATTAGAACATGAATCCTCTGAAACTATCGAGGCGAGGGGGCTGCAAAGGTTAACACCATTGTCGAAACTGTCTACAATGTTAAACTGTCCCTATATATCACGTAAACAGGTATAAGAGGGACAGTAACATTGGCATGTTGCCTTGTCCAATACAAACTACAAATAACATCAGCAAAATGACATTTCCCCAGTTCTAAAACCCCAGGGAACAGGTCACAAACAGAGCGACCCTACGAGAGTTGAAGAATACGGATTGAATAGTTGAAGGTTTAAGTGTTCAGAACTGCAGATTCAGGTTCCAAAGTCCAACTTGCCCGCCCTAGGGCAGGCATAAATCCTGGCGTTGCTACGAGACTCTGGCATGATACCGACAATGGGACAGGTGTATTATGGGTCTTTATGTGCAAACAAGTCTAAGGACAACACAAAAACCATTACAAATGTCTATATTATTAGCATACTGCGCGTTAGTCTTGATTCGGTCTCACTTATTTAAAGGCAATTGAATGTGATATTTCTTTAATTGACTAAATAAAGGTAGAATTTGTTAGGCTTGAAGGGCAAAGCTATGGCTTAGGCAACAGGTCACAAAGTTCAAACTGAAGTTTGCGTAAGGGGGCAATGTGTGAGACGCCGTCACGTGCGCCTCTGATAGGCGTGGCCGGTCAAGTTCCGTAGTTGCAAATGAAGCAAATTTTCACCCGAGAGACACTACCATAGAAATGATTCTAAAATATATTTTAAAAAAACGTTCTGGAGTTTTCCTTTACATCGTATCATTTAATATCTAGGCAGGTAATAGACTAGAGCCTTATACCTTTGTAGCTAAGCATGGTAACAGAGTTCAAGGTGTTCAACGGGTTCCATGCACATTTGATAAGAAAGTTTCACTAAGGAATAATTAACTAGTCATGCAATTGACTTTTTCAAGAGTAGAGAGCATTATGAGGCATCATAACTTCATTATGTGGATAAAGATCTGATGCAGTATGTTTTAAGTGGTGTCTCTATGTTGAAAATTAAGGCCTTTGATGGTATAATGGGATCTAATGTATAACTTACTTCACAGGTACAAATTTACAAATTAAACATACTACAGCACTACCAATGCTCTTTATACAGTGTTTTATTGTTTCCTCAATGGAGACATTAAACGTAAAGCAGACTTGAAACCATAACTGATTGATAAACAAAAATGTATTGAACTCCTGAGAGACATTGGACTCTGTAGTTAGAAACATGTCTTTGGTAACCATGCATAAGGTTTATGTACAGATACATATGTATCATTTATACATTTATGTTGTAATATGTAACTAAGTCTTCTGTTGCCCTCTGTCTTGTACTTTCCCCTGCTGTCTGTCTCCCCCTCCCCCTCTCCCCTGCCCCCTCCCCCCTTGTTTCTTACTACAAGGAGTTCCATCAGGTTTGGGGGATTTGGACTTCTGTCCCCCTCCTCTAGCATTACTGGGTGGTCCCCTCTTCTTGCCAGGTTTGGACCTGGTCTGTTGTGATACTGGGTTCCACAGTGAGTCGTAAGTTCCTGGAGCCTGGTAACTAGAAAAACAAGAGACAGGATTTAAACACAGGATCTTCACTCTTTGTCTGTTGATCAAAAATTGAAGCTAAAATCTTTAAAATTCATTAAAAACTTGTCTTTAACTTCTAACCCCAGACCAGACCTACCCTTGTTCATCCTTGTCCAAGGCATCTTTTGACAGAAGAATGGAAATGGCAGGAATCTGTCTCTTCACCTTCAATCTAGGCAAAACAATGTAGCAAATAATGAATTCTTTTAAGAGACATTTTTGTACAAAAGCTATCTTTTTAAAGAAAGGATATATGCTTGAATTACCTACCTATGCTGTAATGACAATATGAATATAAGATATTTCAAGTAATCACTATTAAGATCCTGATAAGAACAAAGATGCAACCACCATTTCTTTTTTTAACTTTCCATACGAATAAGTTCCTGTGTAGAATTGTCCAAGATGACTCATGCCATAATACAATGTTATCATTAACATGTTTTCACAAAGCTAAAGATTCTAACAGTTATTTGAGAGCATTCGGAGCTGACTTAAAGTTGCAGTGCATAGTATGACAATATTGATTAATACATTCCTACCTGTCAAGACCTTCCATCTTGGGTTCCCAGATTTCTTCAACTCTGGAGTTTTAAGAATAAACATCATTTAAATCAAACATCTAGGAAGGGTGGAAATATTCTGGTAATGAATGCTGTGATACACAGTGCTCAGACAAACTAGTTATTCAAATAAAAAAGAATATGACATAATGGGGAGAAATCAGTTGATCCCACCCACCCAGTACTCACATTTTGTATCTAATCTTCGTTATTTGATGAATATTCTGAAATAATAAAAACATGTTAATTTTGATACACATATCACACAAAAAATTGAAGGCACTGATGTGGGCCACATTTCAGCCCACTGTCTTTTATTCTCTACTTGTTTCTTCCAGTCTCTTCAAACTACATACAGATGCTCCCTCCTCCAATAAAAGGTTGATGTTATCATGATAATTGATTGTGACATTTGCTCAGCATCAGAGTCTGAAGGAATTGAGAGTTAACGTTGGCCAGGGAGACAGTGAGGGGAATGGACAGAGGATGAAGAGGGTTAGAGAGTTATCTGTCCTAACCTTGAACTTCCTCTTGAGTATCTCTGCACACGTGACAGTCTTGGAGATGGCCTTGTCTGAACCTGACCACACAATCTGTCTCACTGCCTCATCCTGTAGTAACAAGTATTATAATACTTAGGTGAGAACTTCTCACAAATACAAAGGTTAGAATGCTAGTTGTCAACCTAGCTCAGGCCTGCCAAAAACCATCTGATCACATCATGTGGAGACTCGGCCTTACTAGTAAATAAATCAGTTATTTGATCTAAGTTTCTACTTAACTACATCTAATTGATAGGAAATAGTTTCTGTAGCAACATTGGCTTATATTTAGACTTGACACAGCAATAAAGTGGTTTCTTGCTTCTAAATAACAGTAAAACAACGGGGATGGACTACTGTATATGCTATGTTTAATTTAACATTAAGTCTAACATGTTGTCTACCTAGTCCAATATTCAGGCAGAGAACATATATCAGTTTCAGAAATATATATATTTAGACTTAGAACTCTTTTAAGAGTACTCGAGTATCTTCCTGAAAAGTGATTAACCTTGGATGTCAAGTGTATATATGTTCTGTTCTTGTATCATACTTTGCAGAGCTACTACTACTAGTCTTGAGGCAATAGGAGGGAGACTGCCGACACCATGGTCTTCGTTAAGTCCTTGTCAAGTATGTATGACCTGAACGTGTATGAATATGTATCATTTTCCACCAGACCAGCAAGGAGTAACCGGTCTTACATATTAATGCCAAGCCGTTGCAAAACATCAACATTTGCCACGTCATACATACCACGCTTGGTAACCGAATGGAATAAGCTTGACGTTGCAGTTCGTAACAAAGGGGCTTCGACGTCTAATCAGTCTGACTTAATGTCTTTTAAGCGTTGTCTTGTGAAATCTGCTGTTGAGAGATTTGAACAACACTTTGAACCTGACAACCTCTGTACATGGTCCACAGCGTGCAAGTGCGCGTCTTGTCAGGCTTTGAGGGTTCGGTAGTCTGTCTATATTAAGCCTGTTAATTCATGCCGTCCTTTTTTTTTCTTCTTCATTATGTATATGTATATGTAATTCTCATATTGTTCACTCATTATTTTATACTTGAGTCTATTGCATTTGTATGCTGTATCGGGACGAGGGCTGGTAAAGGTGTTACACCTGTTCCCCCGTCCCTTTCACTGTTGTGATGAATTTTTTAATAAACAAATCCCACAAGTTGTTTCTCAAACTCTGACCTTGAACTTCCTGACAGCGAACCCCATAAGATTTCGTACTTTGCTGCCATGCTGGACCTTCATCTCCAGAACGTCGTCCCCCCAGGGGGTGGGGGTGTCGTCCGGGACTGCTACCACCTCCCCCTTCTCATAGTTCTCCACTGTAAACAGAAAATATCACTTGTGGACGGTTCCTTGTACTTATGGGTTGAGAGAAGTTGTTTCTGTCTACATGTTGATTTGGACTGGACAATAATTCTAGTTCCCTTTCTCAATACACGTGTTCAAAGCAGCAGAATCTTCAACAAGATGAAGGCGGCTGACTAAATGAAAGAAGAAGAGAAGCCCTGCAACAGTGGCCACAGCTCATAGATAAATGTTATAAATTAACGTCTCGTGTGCATGGCCATGAGTCTTTATCTTGATAGTACAAACTCTACAAAATTTTTAACAAATTTATGGCAAAATTTTGAAGACCATAAAATCTCTCCAACTAAGCACTCCCATCCCCCTTCGAGGCTCCCCGACCTCTATTGGCAAAGTTTAAAACGTATTCAGAAGAAATAAATTGATTACATACTTGTCGCTGTCTAACTCTAGATCCTCTCCAGATTTTATGACTTAGATTAAACACGTTATAGGTCAGAAAAAGGAAGGTTTTCCCTTTTTACGTGTTTCTGCTCGACTGAACCGCCATGTTGTTGGGTCGAAGGTCAAGCAGAAGCTGAGCAATAAAAGCGCCACCTATCAACAAGAGCTCTAACTGCACGTCCTAAAGACGGTTGGCAATTAACGTCGGACGGTGTTGATGCTGAATCCCCAAGCAGTCTACGACATGCTTTGAGCGTCTTTTTTCTTGCGTTTCACGATTTTTTCCACTGTTGCGAGTTTTTCTACGTTCTCGTCGCCTTTCTGTAACAAGGAAACTAAAATCCGTGCAAAACAAGCCCTAGGCGGCTAGCCAAAACTGTAAGGTGTAAATCCGTGTCAACTTTTTGATGAGTCAAAACAAATGTCCTGTGTTAAATTACTCTTCATTGATTATTGATATACATGTAGCACACTTGCTTACGTTTTAGCAGATACATGTATTAAGTAATTTTTTAAGAATTCGTTTTTAGAGTATTACAAAGGAGGACTATTATACAGTTGATCATCTGCAGATCGAAGACAGTGGTATCCCACTCTCCAAAATAAGCATAACTGTAAAATGTTGACGAGTCGCTTTTTTTTACTCTAGATCTCGTACTGGCCGTAGGTCTGTATATAATCCCTATATTCCGATAAATGGCTGCATATTGTTGTATCCGTGTTGCCCGAATCAATTTGGTGTTATCCGGCACAGATAAGCTAGTCAAAGTCCGCTTCAACAGTTCGATTGTTTGCGAGTTGTACAAGGTCAGCCGTACAAGGTCAGCCATACAAAAGTCTCCTGTGTTGAAGCAAAATGGCGGAAGGGCAAACTACGACAGAAACGGCAGAGGAATTCACCTTGAGGATGACAAAAACCGTCTCGTCTGGATTCGTGACCTTGGCGATGTCGATAGGAGCCCGGACGGGTCTCTTCGTTCACCTGGCCGAAATGGACGGTCCGCAGACCTCCGTGCAGATAGCAGAGGCGACGAACATGAAGGAAAGGTGAGAACGAGCTAGCCTGGGTGCCATTCTATTTGTATACCGGGCCCCCCGGGCCTGGGCTCCCATAAGCGAGTATACTAGCCTCGGTATGAAAATAGGATAGTACTAAGAACGAGCTGTGTGGCTATGAAAGTGAGTTTTGTTAAGTTATGTCACCTTATGTTATGTCATGCTATATATATGCTGCACGAAATCCTATCTTTAACCCTCCTAGTGTTATATTCCAGTTTTAAAGCCTAGTTCTAATATTCCCTGATATCCCTAGTTCTAATATCCCCTGATAGCACACCTTATAACTTGTGTAAAGGTACACGCAAGTGAAGAAACGGAACCTTTGTGTATTCTTTAAGGTGTGCGTAAAGAATGGATTTTGTGCAGTGTACGTAAATTATTTCCCAACATTTTATGACTACACCCCCCTTGTCTACATCCTCAGTGCTGGTGACAGACAGACAGACAAACAGACAGACAGACAGACAGACAGACAGGCCAAAAAGCAATACCACATTTTCCCTGTTTATTGGCAGATACGTCCGTGAGTGGCTCGCCGTCATGGTGACCGGCCGGATTGTGGAGTACGACAAGGAGAAGAGGACCTACTTTCTCCCCAGGCACAGGCGCGATGCTCTGTTACCGGACACAGCACGAGGAAGCTTGGGGATCATGTCTGAGTTCATGAGGCAGTTATCTATGGTAGCTGGTGACGTGGCTGACTGCTTCATGGCGGATGGACCGAAGGGTTAGTATGAAACTACCGACTGTATCGTAGAGTCGTCAAGCCTGTGCTGTTGGTTGTAATGCGAAGAAACGATTTACCTAAAAAAATCAGATCATAATCGTATATATTTCCGTTTCTGTTCTGTAGGTGTGCCAGATGCAGCCTACCCCGGTTTCCAAGAGTGGCTTGGAAAAATGAGGCAGAATGAGCACAAGACCGACCTGGTTGGCAAGTTTCTACCGACAATACCGGGACTATTAGAAGATCTAGGTAAGAAACACGCTTGCAATTGGGGAAATCATAACATGTCAAGGACTCCTGTTTTTTCACTTGATATGCTTTGTGTATTCTACAAGAAAAACACACTATAATCAAGTTAATTAAGTACTGACTCAACCATCTTTGCCTTGTAAGTATTATGATTTTTGTTCATAATCTTTCTTCAACCAGAGGTGGGTATCAGGGTCCACGATGCGGCATGCGGCAGAGGCATCATGACTCTAGTACTGGCCCAACACTTCCCAAACAGCAAATTCACTGGCACAGACATCTGCAAGGAGGCCATCCAATGGGCACAGGAGGAAAGCAGGAAGCTGGGATTGGCTAACGTCACCTTCCAGGTGCAGAACCTGGAAAAGATGCCCGCTGATTGGTCAGATTCCTTCGACTACGTTATAGTCTGGGATGTAATCCACGACCTCGCATTCCCCGACCTCGCTCTCCGGGAAGCTTACCGCATGGTCAAGCCTGGAGGCCGCTTCTCCATGGTCGACGTCAAGGGGCACTCGGAGTTAGCAGACAATATGGATAACCCCGCCGCCCCTACGCTGTATTGCTTCAGCCTCCTCAAATGCATGACGGGTTCACTGTACTTGGGCGGGAAAGGTCTTGGCTCCATGTGGGGTCAGGAGTTGGCTGTGGATATGCTGCGGGAAGTGGGCTTTGCTAACATACAAATCCTGGATGTTCCTGATAGTGATGCCGAGCTTCACTTTTTGTGTCAGAAAAATTAGAATTGAACTATTCAACGTACACGACCATGGCCATATTCTGATACCAATTGTATGATTTTAGTTATGGAACCGGAAAAATCCCAACAAGATCGTAAACCTCTACCGAACAACAAAGGCTATAAAATGCACCTGTAACACTTTGGTTGTCCAAAAGTAAAAATTCATCACAACAAACAACTGTCATTTTTAAAGAATCTGTTAGGGGATTAGAGATGTAATCACTGGAAAGTTAAGTAATACGAGCCGTACATGTGTAATTAGAGTGTTTAACTTACACCAACCATTGTAAATTTTGACCCTGTATTTTATCGATTGTATGTATACCTAACGATCCTATTTTCTCCCGGATCTCCCAGGGTTGACCCTTAACAATAGTCTATGACTAGTTGGGCAAACCTTGGCTGTTGTAAGTCGAACCAAATAAATAAATAAATCGTTTAATGCTTCTCTCTCATAACTTATAACTGATCCACTGCTGTTTTAGTATGCACCCACATTTTTGTATGTGCCTTAGCCTCGAGATCTGTTTCAACACTCTCATGCAGTTCTGCTCTGTTGGAGTCTCCACTATTTCAAGATTCTCACTTGCTTGCTTGTTATATTATATTGACAATAAACGCTTGAATTCTTGATGATCTTTATCCATTTTCTTATCACTTAAACTTGATATAACCTCAACATGTCGTTGATCAAAATGAACCGTCATGATTAAGTGACCAGTTGGACGTGCACAAGACAAACTGCGGGTACACGTATGATGTCTTCATTCTGCACGTACGTATACATATTAAAGGTGACCATGGTTACATAATTGGTTATTAAATATTGTAACCCCATAACCTCTTTGTATTTGTCCGCGATCCGGGCTGAGGTCGTAAGGCTAGCGCAAACTTTCTCAAGGTTAAACAAATACGGCAACACACCCAGCAGACCAGCAAATATCCATTTACCTTTAGTCATAGATCTGTTCTTCTTGTGCAGGCACTCTTTGTCAACGCCCTTTTTCTGTATATATCTTAGAACCTTCATCTGAGAGATAAATTACAATCGTTTTTAATCGAATAAAATCATAGTAATCTGCTGCAGAATAAGAAAACATTGTGAAAACAGCCACTATAAAGTGAACTGTAATTTTATTCAGACGCAACCAAGCTCACCAAAATGAATATATATTCGTGGACATTACGACACACAATACCAATACACAATGTATACTCTTATCTTGTTAACCTTTAGTTTTTGCAACGTTAATATTTGATATAACATTGACCGACACATCTGTAAAAAATACATCTGTCTGTAGCTATCGAACAACACAGGAAATAATAATAAGTAACTGAGTCAGTGTTGGACCTGTAACCTTTGGCGTTCAACTTCAGACGAACGTGAGCAGCTCCAAGGTACGTTATCAGTGTTACATTGTGTATAAGGAGAAAGTCACCATGAAGTTTTCTACATTTGTACGTATTGCTGTGACAGTTCCATCTTTGTTGGGTCTCCTGAATATGCCTGACGTCCACGGGAAGGAAATTCTTTTCGTGGTGCCGCCGTTTTCAGCCAGTCGGTGGTTTGCTATGGCGACCGTAGGGCAAGCGCTAGTCGACAAGGGCCATGTTGTTACGGTAATTGTACCAGAGGACATGGTCGCTACAAGACAAGCGGAGAGACCCGAATTTCGGTACGTCACTTTCCCAGATCTTCACACGCAGGCCAGGCTTACTGAGGTCCGACGGCAATACATATCTACTGTTGGAAAACTCTCTGTCTTCCACGTCATTCGCCTATCCATGCTAGAGTCCGAACATGCTGTCAAACATTGTGACCTAATGTTGAACACTAGTATTCGTCTTGCAAAGTCACATTACAGTGTTCTGGTAAGCGACCCCATGTTCCCCTGTGGAGCTTTCCTCGCTGCGCGACTGAAAGTTCCCCACGTGGCCACCCTGCGCTTCGACCGTTTTAATCTTGACGCAAGGGCAACGGGTGTTACCCTTCCTCGCTCTTATGTTCCATCGACATACTCTAGTTTTACTGACAAAATGACCTTCCTAGAGCGAGCGTTAAATGTCATCATCGATGTTGTAACAAACGTAGCATTCCAGTGGACGGTTCTGAGCGGTTTTGACGACTTGGCTCAAAAGTACGTGGGTAAGAATGAGACCGCTCAGAGCGTGGTGTCGCGCACGGACGTGTGGCTGTACACTACGGACTCTCTCCTAGACTTCCCCCGTCCGACCATGCCCAACATCGTGTACGTGGGAGGACTACACGTTCAGGAAAGCAAGTCTCTTTCCACGGTGAGCTGATAGACTATCATTCTAAATCAACTTTAGTAAAAAATTCAGTACACATTCCATGCACATGCATACCTACAGTACAATATTCATCGTTGACATTATTACATATAATACCAATACACAAAATATACTTGTAAGAACGGGAGAATTCATCAGGAAGTAGCGGTACATTGGTTTACTACTATGAAGATTGAACCTTGGACGGAACTGAAAGCAACAACTCCCGCAAGCTAGCTAGTGTCAGCTTACCTTAACATTCAGACGCGACTATATCTTAATTCAATGTCCTTGCTTAATTTAAATTTTTAATGTTAAGATGTGCTCACGTCGTCATTTTGATTGTAGATATTGGTTCATAGCTAGTCAAGTGCGCATGCAGGAAATTTGTTCTTTTGGGTTTGGCAGGAAATGGAGGATTTCATGCAGAGTTCTGGCAATGACGGAGTCATAGTCGTCAGTTTTGGGTCCATAGTGAAGACCATGCCGATGGAGAAGGCCGAAATCTTGGCATCTGCCTTCGCCCGGCTCCGGCAGAAGGTGGTGTGGCGGTACGGAGGCAGACGACCGTCTGGTCTCGGTGGCAACACCAAACTGATGGATTGGCTGCCCCAGAACGACCTCCTGGGTACGTTCGTGTACATAGCTCCTGAGTACGTGCCGCTATATTCTGCCTAATAGATTAATTTAGCTTGGTGTGGGAAATGATTAGCCCTGGTACCATCCGGATTTTGGCTCCAAATTTTTTTTCGAGCGTAGGGGAGCCAAAATCTGGATATCTGATGATATCCACATAGGCGTCGGTGTACATGTCAGGCGCAACGGTTAGAGCGTTGGACTCAGAACCCAGGCCATGGGTCCCGGGTTCGATACGACGTTGTGCCCTTGGGAAAGGCACTTTACACGACCTTCCCTTTTCTTACGGTGTAGTAGCCTCTTCGGCTAATCTGTCTAAATGTGTGACAAAACACACTACAGATTTGGTGCGCCAATGGGCCAACATCTGCACATTTGCCACCAAGAACCGTGAAATTAAACACATAATCAAGTTTATTGCATCGTCATCATTCTTTCAAATGCCGACCGTACAGGTATGTTTTTATGACGTAGAATATTCTGTCTTTGAAATCACACACGCAGGCCACCCAAGGACCCGAGCTTTTGTCACTCACGCTGGGGCACATGGTGTGTACGAGGCCCTGTATCACGGAGTGCCGATGGTTTGCCTTCCAACATGGGGGGACCAGCCGGGCAATGCCGCCCGGATAGAGGCACATGGTGTTGGGATTAAGCTTGACTTCGACACCATGACAACAGAGCAGCTGTACCAGGCTATCGTGCAGGTTACGGACGACATCAGGTGAGACACTGGCTAGGTCACAGTCAAGGTTATGGGTGGTGCTAAATGAAAACCAGGCTGTGGGACTATGATAAATCACTTTCTTAGAACCATCATTTTTGTGTTCTGAATGATATGGTCGTTATCGTGCACGCATATAGACGGCAGTGGTGCCAGTGGCTTTTTAGTTATAAGATTAGTTATGATGTGGAATTTTAGTTTTCTAAACATACTGAGCTAATAATTTTATTGCATTTTTTACTATAAAAGATACAAAGAGGCCGCAGCCCGCCTGTCCCGTCTGCACCGTGACCAGCCCCAGTCGCCCATGGAGCGGGCCGTCTGGTGGATAGAACACGTCATCAAACATGGCGGACTGCCCCATCTCCGCGCACGCGCCGTAGAGCTGCCGTTCTACCAGTACTACCTGCTTGATGTGGCTTTATTCCTGTTGGGCGTCTGTTCAGTCGTGCTGTGGGCCGTGTGGTGCAGCTGTTCGTTCTTTCGTAGGAAATTTTGCCTTAAAAGTGGCGACAAGCTCAAATCTCAGTAGACTGATATGATACACAGGATCAGGCTTTTACATCTCAATAATGGCGATCAAGAAATAGTTTTCCATATGATATATCAAGGAGGTTCAAACAAGGAGGTTCAATCAAGAATATATTATTTCAAAAATAGAAGATTTATAATTATTTGGAATGAACACCATTTCTTTAAGATGATACATGTAGATTTGATCTGTAGATATAGCAGTCTGACAATACATTGCTGGTTACATGTGTACTCATCAACTACTGTACTGTGCAGCTCAGTAGTAACGTTACTGGGACTACTAGTACAATGTGCACAGGACAATAGAGATTGTTATATAAGCTAAAATCCGAAAGATATAATTTGTATTCCTGTCGTATCACCTTCGTGAAATTCAGTGCGGTACAATATACGAATTCGAAGCATGAGTATAAATCGCCGCATATGGCGTTGCGTTTCAGTCCTCAGTTGTAAGATGTCGCTTCTCATGAAAAGTAAATTCGCATGCGCAGTAGTCGCCTGGTTCCAACATGGCGGCGAATTTTCTCCGACTTTTGCAGAGGGGAGGCTTTCAGTCTCATTTCTCACCTAAAGGTGGGGTCCATAATAGCCTGCAGCTAAGAGTTAGTCCAAAGAACTGCAAAGGTATGTATTTGAGTTACAAATAATGTCATAACACCGTTATTTTTGGCCTACGGTTCCTGTTTTTATGTTGTGCAGCCGATGTCCGCCATTTTTTAGAAGGTCGTTTAGGGTATCATCTTACGTCGACGTTATCAACTTTTATGGCATAGTTTCGTTCAGATGGTATTGTAACAAGTTCACAGATGCTCTGTAGTAACCGGGATAAGTAGGGTAACGTTGTAAGGGTTACCCTGAGACTTTTTCGCTGTTGTTGATGCATGGCCCTTACCCCCCCTCCCCCCCCAAAAAAGGAACACACACACACACACACACACACACAGGTATGGTTCATAAAGTTTATTCTCACAAAGCGGTATCTAGTTGATATAGATAAGACTTTGTTGTTACATTAAGATGAATCGATTGCCACGATTGTCATATGTGGTTTACTGCTTACATTCTTTTTCAAATTATGCTGTTTACTGACTTTACAATGTAATTACATGGAAAAATTTGATGTAACCAAGGATCTCTTCAACCTCCTTGATGTAACCCTTAATTTTTTTCACAGGTCAAAGACGTAACATTTCAAACAACCCAGAGCGGTACCCAGGGGCAGACTTCAACTACCCTAAAACAAAGAAATTTTTCTGGCCCACACCGCCGAGGTACCACGAAAAACTCTTCCTAAGAGATTTGGTAAGTCAGACGCAACTTCTGTGAGACTGGCTAAATTTTACTACCAACAGCACCAACTACCAAGTAATGTTAAACTTAAAGATATGGCAATGTGTGCATTCTAAAAGACAAAAGAAATCTGTTTTCAAACCTAGTTTTGTAAACTATATGGAATTTAAAAACTTAATTTTTGTCTTGCCAAAATGACATGTTAGAATACAATGTGGTGTTTGAGGTTTTACAATGTGTGTAGGAAGCGAAATATTTCATACACAATTACTTTTGTTAATATATGGTGCCCACTTGTAAAATACCAGATTACCAGTATTTGGCCCCTTATGAATCTGAACTTCTATTACATTGCATTTGACTCTATGAAACTGACTGCTGTTCCTGTTGTTATTTCCTATACAGGCTAAATACTATGCTCTGACTGGTATACCAGCTTTCATCATCATCTCGCTCATCAACATCTTCATTGGTAAGTACGCCTGTTGACGTCTACACTACTTAAAATGATATCTTAGAGACCTAAAACATGATGCAAAAGTTTGTTTTTTTGCTTTTATTGAAATTTATATGAGAGATTTTCATTATAAACCGCACATTGTATTTCGCCATCAGGAAAAGCAGAGCTCACAGAGATACCTGAAGATTATGAACCAGAAGAGTATGAGTACCACGATGTAAGTACTATTGATTGACAGACTTTTCCCTCAAAGTTGCAGTGTGTAATCCGGTAACAATGTTGTGTTGTTCCAAAATATCCAGTCCATGCGTTTTCAAAAGATCACTTCTTGTTCCATTGCATTAAGTTTTTAAGATGTGTATCATGTTATCAATCCACAGTGTCACTGAGGTTATGATCTGAGTATAGCATTGTAAGTGTTGTACCTGTAACTGATTTGGACATTACCTTTCTTGTGGATAACAACAATTAACAGTGTTGAGTGCTCCTTTATGCTTCCCCTGTTGTTCTCTGTACGTACCTGACTTGATTGCCAACATTTCTACCCCTCAGCACCCCATCACACGGTTCATAGTGCGGAACCTGATGCCATCCTATCAAGAGAACTACGAGAAGATGTGTGCAAAGATTTCCTTTGAGAATGAGAAGAAGGAGTGGAGGTTTGGAACCTTTTTTTTTGTTGTTGTGATGCTCTATGTGACATGTGAAAAATTGCAAAATGGAGAGAGGGTATAGAATAAATTGTATCATTCAATAGCACTGGAAGTGGAATATCTGCTAAGAAAGTGACATATACTAGCAGTGGCCTCCTTGTATGTTGACTGTGATTGGAAGTGATCAAGACAATAGTGCAAACTATTTAGGTACTGTTTTTTCCAAGATCAAAGCAAAAGTAGCATTGCTTCATCATATTGCTTTTCTCATATCTTCTAATTTGTTCATTATAATAACATCGTCATCATCCACACTCATCCTATACATTATAACAGCATACCATACAATAAGATGTCGTTTGAAAAACTGTTTAGTGCAAGCAAGCCATGTTTCTTCCACTGTAGGCAAAAACAGAAGATGGTGAACTACCTGATGCAGGAGAGAGGGGACGGCCTGTACTACTACATCCCCATGACCCCTAAAGAGGTCATCGACCACTCCCCCAAGAGCGACCCTGACCAATAAAATGTCCCCTTACACTGTTAAACAGCAGTGCGTTTTCTTCTGTACATGATAGAAGTCCTCTGTTAGCTTCTCTCTGATGTAAAATGATTTGCTTTGCTAGTCATGTGTTTCGTACTAGATTTCACACATCCAGTTAAGTAAACTGTTGAAGACAAATTTGGAAGAAAAATACACACACACAGGATACTGCAGTTCAGACAAGTGGCTTTATTGTGTATGATACAAATTAAAGATGTGTGAACGACAGTTGGTGCTGTCAGACTTTTTACTTTTGCTTAATTCTTCGGAAAGATCTTCTAGATATTATTTTGAAGCAAATCTCTCTGAGGTAACATGAATGTCTAAAACTTAACAACATGATCATAGTAACAAGATGAATACATTATTCCTTAAATGACAAGATGAATACATTATTCCTTAAATGACATGTTTAACATGACACAATATCCTTCTACCACAAGCATGCATAATATACATTAACAAATGTGTAGGCTGAATTGTGACAGCATCCTCATGGGATGTAGACTGGTTTCTTAGCCTGCTGCTGCTTGCTGGCTTGCAGTGAGGCCCATGTGGACTTCTCCACTGGTATTCCCAGTTTTCTGTAGTAGGAGACCCTCACCTACAAGATAAATTTCCAAGAACTCGGTGTCATTCAAAGTGTGAAAAAAAAACTTGCACAATTCTTTATCAAATCAAGGAAATGTAGGTTTTCTATGACAAAGCAAGAATCAGAAATAATGCATTTTACCTCCCTACTCCTCAAGCAGCAAAAGATGAAAATGTAGCATCCCTGTAATACAGAACAAAGAACCTTTAGTTGTTCAGAGACTACTGCAAGACAAGGTATTTGCTTAAATCGGTAAGGTGAACAATTTTAAGAAATGACTGTCATGTACTAGTAGTCAATACAACCTAGGTATGAAGACGACCTCCATAAGCATTACCAAAAACAACCACAGAGATCAGTAACAGTAATACCTGGAGTATGTTGAGAACACCATAGGCAATGTCCATCTGTATGGAGTTCATGTGCAAACCAAAACTCCACACGAGCCAGGTCCCTGCCACCAGAGGAAGCAACAACACAGTCTTCTCTACGTCATCCCTGTAAGAGAGTTAAAACATGCTAATATTAACTATGCCTATGCATCCAGAACACCAGTTATAGAACATTTTGACAGTCTAGAACAAAAATGTTGGACTAGCTTCCACATGTTTTGTAGTCATCACTGTCTACTGTATGTTACGCATTTACGCATTTACTTAGAGATATAATGCAACTGTATAGACATGTTTGCTATATAATGTTCCAACTGCTTCAAATCTCCAACTGCTTCAAATCTTCAATTCATAACTGAGTGTTACATGTACATACTCAGTGATGTCGAAACCAGGTATTGCGGTTTTGGCCTTGGCGGCTGTCAGGTTAGATTGTCGGATGACCATACACAGGATGATAGTAGATACCTGAAGGAAGGTGTGAAATATTCCTTTAAAATACAACAAAAAATTTGTTTGCACTCAGATTGCAAGCCTCCATCACAAGTGTGATAAAAAGTGTAAGCATCTTAACACAAAAGTGAAGAAAAAGGCATCCACCAACAAAAAAACACACTTCATGATGAAATCATCTTGCCTTGCAGATCTTCAAGGCATAGAAATATGTAAGTTTCAAACTGACCATCAGAATAAAACTTGCAGGTGCAATGAAGGCATACTCCATGTAGTGAGTCTGTGGCAGCCAGCAGCTATGTGGAAAACAAAGTCAAACATTCAACAATGAAGACAGTTGCTGAAGGTGACATAACATTCCATTGGGTGGCACATGTATGCTTGCACCTAATAAGAGACCTAACTTTCCCAAATTCTGATCATAATCATGAAATGCTAAATATTATGTCCTTATGTTTAGTAACAACAGATTGTACATTTGACTGCTTATTGAATCAAATCCAGTATTAAGAACTAAAACCACAGTAGTAATACGAGTCTAAAATTCATCCAACAGTTTGTGACAGTAAGGACTCACATTGACATGTCCCTGTAATCGTCATTGTTCAAGATGACAGGTGCAGCAGCCGCAGCAAGTGGCAGGAGGATACCCAGAATGCAGTACTTCTCCCATGGTGCAGGCCCTTCCGCCAGGTTAGCGTCCCGGTAAAGCTGCAGCACCCTCGCTAACATCCACATGAACACAGCAAGGAGGAGGAAGTGCAGGAGGCCAGACACACCCAGGCAGAGATACCGGCCGTACTGTGCAGAAATAGTGTCAGTTTCCGGTTAACTTACTACTATGTCAAATTTGCTAACCTCCCTGACAAGGCCTGCATCAATGCACAAACATGGTAGAAGTCATACCAAAAAAGGGTGAAGTATTAGGGTGATGAGTACCACTTTAATTCAAGTTGTAACCTGATACCCTTCCCATCATGCTTTGCTACTCATTAGCTATGCAGAGGTAGCAATACCAATACCAATTATATTAAGGAACAGGTCAAATTCTTTTGACTGATTTTAAACATTAAGAAAGAAAACACCAACAGAAAGGAAGAGTCGTCAGTTTCTTATGAGTCTTACCTTAATACATCCTAAGCTTAATATCATTGTAAAGAAACCACAAACAAAACTGACTCAGATTGTGTGCCGTATGTATAAGAAAAGATATCACCTAAGAGATATGGTTTGCCAGGAATGCTCGCTTTAGGGGTGACATACAGGTACTTAATTACCTCCTTGCCCCTGGGAAGGTCTGAGACAAGGCTAATTAAGGCTCTAGCAGGGCCCTGGTGGGACACCAGGTGGGACACCAGAGAAAGGCTTGGCAGTGTGCAAAGATGGCACAAGAGGCCCTCGACCATGTGGGGAGGGCTGATGCCTGCACTCGTGTCATAGTTGGAAAAGACCCATAGCCAGCAACTTTGAGTGCAATTCGCGAGGCAGCATACTGTGCTGTAACTCAATTCAGACTACTCTCCTGACAAACCTTTTTTTTTAAGACACTTTTTTTTTTAAAGGCATTTTTTTTTTGTAATGGCAAACTGCACACTTTGCCAATGTTATAGGAATGACTAATAAGGTATTGCTACTCCGTGTTTGTCTGAAGGAACCACAAAAGAACATTTGACTTCTTAAGGCATCTAGATCCTAGAACCTAGACTGTTACTGCCTACAGCAGAGGGCCTGCTGATATGCTGATAGTCCATCACGTACAGATGAGGACTTACATGTAGGTGTTGGTGGAGTTGAAAATCTTATTATCTGAGGCATTCAAATCTTATTATCCTATCATGTCCTATCTTTTCTCCTTATGTATTTCATCAATTATGTTATTGATGTTAAATACAGAACATAAGACATGATGGATTGACATATTGACAAAACTTTCTTGCATGCAACGATACAGTTGATATCTATTATTTCATAACAGTGTAACTTACCCATTTGTCTGATTTTTCCATCCCTACAAAGATGGTGACCTCAATGGCTAACAGACAGGCTGTGAGGATAAGGAAGAGGTAACCAGATGTGTCCAGGTGGGTTCTGAAACAAACAAAAAATAATCATGAACACTAATTATTAACACAAGATGTCTCTATTATAGGTTTACATTCTGAACATTGTTTATTTTGCACTATTTTAAGACAGACTCTGGTTTTAATATTTAGTTTGCAACCTTCTGAGCTTTCTGCAAGCTAGAAAACTTGCAAAAAAAGAAAGGCATATTCTTGCTGTCACAATACTTTGGTACAATAAGCTTGCTCAAGAGAAGCCAGTACTTCTAAACCATGACCATAGAATGTAATTGATGTGCACTTGTACCATTGGACCTGCACTATATGCAATACTTATAGTTAAGGACTGATGTCAAACTGTCAGCAACTGTGGTGACAGAACAGGGAGTGTACCTGAGCCACAGTAAGATCAGCAGTGTAATGCTCAGTGTTGCCATGGCAACAACCTGCCCCATCCAGGGAAGGTTAGTAGTTGGTAATGTGACTTTTGGCTCCTGTAAGAAAGACAAGTACAAAATGTATATCAGTGATTATATGAATATTATAAAACTAACATTGAAGATCACAAGGCTTTAAGGGCTCCGTGTTTATGCAACTTCAAGATTTGTAAAGACCTAAAAGTAAAGGAACATCTTGGGATGCTTAAGTGTCGTAAATGAGAAGAATGCAGGAAAGTCCTTACTGGTGTCTCCAGTTCTGTTAAGACAGCGAAGGCTGTGAGGTGGAAACACTGGCAGATGGTATAGGACCTCCTCCTCTCCCTCACTTCACACCCAGATGGGTTAAACAAACTAAAAATGTTAACAATGAAACATTATTTAAGTCACAGTCTTTAGTAGTTTTAATAAAGCACATGGGCAGGTAATGTGCAACTATAGAATCTGATGATGCAGCACATGTCGAATTGCACATACCGATTTGGGTCTCCATAGTCCAAATACACGCATAGTGGGTTCTTGGCCATCTGCAACAAGTGGAGAAACTCGATAAGCATGATTTTGTAAGCTCCTAATTAACAAAAGTCAGTGAGAAAGAAATCAAAAGAACTACATCTTAATTCAAAATTTCTATATGACACATTGCAAGCAAGGTGGGTACAGTTTAATATGCAGAAATAAAATGCAGTATCAAAATATCACAGGAAAGGAATAAATGCTTCAAGATTTAACAAAATTGTCAACAAGCCCCACCTTTGTGTGATGTATCTTGATGATGACAGGGTTTAGCAGTGCTTCTTTTGGTGGAGGGTGGATGACAGTACTCAAGACAGGGCCGTTCAATGTCCGATTCCCATAGATATGCCTGGAGAAAGTGACAATTCAGATAAAACTAGCTTTGGCAACTGGCAGACATGATCAGATTATAATTATGGCTGTGAATTTATCAGGGATACAATTGTTTGATCCAGTATGTTACAGGTCTAAAACTTATTACACAACTGATATTCTTCACCTTTGTACTTTGTTACTCTCCAAAATCTTGTCAAAGTGCATCATCTTGTAAGTAACCACCCCAATGCTGTTCACATCTTCTTCTAGAGTTAGGTACAATAAATAAACAGATTAGTCACTCAAACTCTAACACATCCATCAAAAATAGACTTAGTTTGTATTCTGTTTGCACTGACAATGATTGAAACATATTAAAGTAATTGAAGATGTATTTAAAGTATCAGATTTTCATTCTAATGAGAATACAAATCCTTCACACTGTGTATGCCACATCCGAGCATAGCACTGTTGTCCTTCCTTACCTGGATAGCTCGTCAATATTTCAGCAAATGTCTCTGCTGGTACTGTGATCCTGCTCCTGTCTGGAGGGGCTGGTCCCCATGTGGGGGGTCTCGGCTGTGTTACAGACTCAAGAAGCTGTCCTGCTGGGACGACAGCAGCATCCAATTCTATCAACAAAAACAAACAAACAAACAAACAAGTTAACATATGGTTACATTACTGATCTTGTTTGTGATTGCTTTAGATAGAATTAAATGCAAAATGCAGTCAAATGCACAAGTGGGCAAAGATATATATAGATAGGCAACAAAAACCTGCACAAATTTATATATGTTATTTTAACCCAACCATCATAAATAGCAGTTGAAGTAAAATACACAATCTCAAAATGAATTATATGAAATGCATTAAATGAAGGGTATGCTTCCTTAACTTACCTATGTTTTTCTTATGCACTGTGACATAGTCCTCTCCAACATTAGACAAGTAATTCACAATGGAGGAACCAAAATCATCCATTGAGTTGATGAGTGAAGTCACATGATCCTGTGCATCTTTCTGTAGAATAAAGATCAATGTTGTGAATAACATGATTAATTCATAGACAATTTCCTCTATTGCTATTGTATCTTAACAGTGCATTTATCATCTGAGTTGATAATGAAATAGAGGGGTATCTGAGCATTGTCAAATGGCCTCTTAGCATTAATGCTAGCCTGGTAAGCCTATTTTGGCTGCCAAGTTTCTTTCATCCTCTCCACAAATAGAGGACTAAAGAGACTCGGCTGCTAAAGTAGGTCTGGATACCAGGCTAAGTGAATGCTATCATCTGTGGGGTTTTTCAACATTCCTTTGAAAAGACATTACTGATCTCAAAAGCATATTGAGAATCAGACACTAGTAACTTAACTGTTATTATGTACTGAAAATATCAGATGCAACATGTGTCAGCTAAACTGCAGCGGATGTTAATATCCAGATATTCAGTACCATGGCCAGTGCTAACTTCCTGCTCCCTAGTTGTTATGTATTTGCATCACACATCTTTAACTGTCTTAAATAGCAACTGAAGACAAAACTATTGCAGCATCCTGCAGTAACCATATAATGATAATGCAAATATCTGAAGATTGATAATAAGGAGACATGGTCTTTTCTTCACTGATGAAGTATGATTGCTACAAGAATAATTATCTGTCTTTGTTGGGGAAGGGTGAAAAATCTCGTCGTACCTGCTTGCTGGTGGGCCAAAAGTCCCCATTTTGATCTGGTAGCAGGGAATCAACACTCCCAACAAGCCCCTATGAAAGAATATTCATGAAAAACTCAGTAAGTGTAAAAAAAACATGAAGAATTGTAACAAAATGTAGGGATCATCCTTCGTTGTAAATATTCCAACTCTTTTTTTATTCCTAAGTTTTAGTCATAATTTCTGGTTGAGAAGAATACTTGGAATTTAAGAAGATTTTACATACATGTAATTATCTTCAACTAAATCTCGTGTTCTTGCCGCTTTTCTAAAAGCATGCCTAACAATTCAGTGTTGTACCTACCCTAATGAACCTGTCCTTATTTGAAAGTGTCCCATCTGCAGCATTAAGCAGGTCTCCCTGTGAAAGTGTCTTTATGACCTTTGCAGCAGCCCTGATGTCCCCAAACCCTGAAACCTCCCCAGCTGCCAGGCTCTCCTCCATCTCCTGGACTGTGCGCACTGGGAGTAGATTATCTTCAAGAGGTCCATTCAGCTGGAGCAGGAAGAAATACAATGACAATGTACATGTACACTGTGTATCTGCAGAGCCCTTGAGAGCACTTATATCAGTTGTGATATACATGTATACATGATATTGGACAGTAAAATAAGGCTCCAATGATTGTTGCATTAGACATACAGAATACAATGAAAAGAGCCATATCTCATTGGATACTTCTTAAATACTGGTACATGTAACATTTAAACTACTGTTATATTCATATGTCAAATACTGGACACACGTCATGACTCTTTGAGGTGGTGATGCATAGTGCTCTTTATTTGAACCTTGTGTTAGTGTACATGTAGTGGCCGGGTTAAATACTAAGGGCTACTTTATAGGGACAGTAAAGTAGAACATGCAATAAAAACGGTGAAACAAACCGGTACATTTCAAGTGAGTCAATTGACAATACTACAACTACCTTATCCACAAACCCTGCCATGATCCCAGACACACAGTCCTGGAAGTCCTCTGCCTCCCACTGGGAGTATTCACTGCACCTCCGTCTGGCCACACCTGGAAAGTGTGCATTAGTCAATGTCAAGTTTCCATCCTCTGACATACATGACTTATGATCACTGCAACTATTACACACCATGTGACCATGCCATTTATACATTTGTGACCTCCTATAGAATTCTATCAAGTTGTGTGACAATTCTATCGATCTTGGATGCTAAACATCCATATCTACATATCGTTATACGGGTATATTTGATTTATCAAGACGTGTTGATATCTGTAGGAAATACCGGTAGATTTAATACATTCAGAGTGCAGGTTTTCTAAAATGCTAGACCTATTAAACATGCAGTCCTGTGGGTGTAAATAGAGCATACAACACGGTGTATTCCGTATTGCCCGAGGTATCGGCCCAACCGCGATCCGACTCGCGGGAGGGCCGAGACCGAGGGCGATGCGGAATACACCGTGTTGTATGCTATTTATATCATACCCACCTTAGAAAACACGTCTTTCAAGCCAAAATGAGCGAAAATTTGGTGTCCCTGAACCAAAAAACTGCAGCAACATCAATTCCAACGTCCGAATCCTGTATTCGAATGTTCGAAAGCGGCGCACACGGTTGGGGCGAAGCGCGTTCGAATCGTTCTAATTTTTGTAGCGGCGCAAGTGAAGCGCGTTTGAATGTTCAATGGAAGCCCGTTTTATACATCCGGTCGTACGGGAGAATACAACACGGCCGGGAGCACTGTATCCCCGCCCGGGTATGATATAAAGAAGAGTATGTTACTGATGAGTGCTTGACACCATGATGAAGGGTTGGGGAAAAGATAGAGAAGTGAGTTAATGAGTGGATTAAAAGAAGTGTGGATATCAATAATTCATCTGAAGTGAAGCTCCACCTCTATAGCAGGAGACTGACTGTATGGTCCCTGCTGCAGCTTCAGGCCAGGCCTGATTGTTTGTTCCTATGACTGTTGGACACACTGCAAAGATAACAACAGAATTTCAGTTGGATCACTCATGAAACTGTTTGAACTAATCCCTCCGACTGTTGCCTGCCAAGCAAACCCGAAACTTCAGTTTGTCTTAAGACAAAACAACACAATATTACATGTATCAAAAGTATTTTCTCTATGCTTTTTATTGCATGTTCTATGTAAAAAGCCCATTCTTTTATTTTCCCTTTATCCAGTGGTGATAGAGGTAATGAAAACATTAATTAAGCTAATACTTCTAATAGGTAAAAGAAAAGGACACCCACTTCCAACATTGTCAGGAGGAGGTATTGAGGAGTTGCAGGCTGCTAGGTTGCAGGCGAGATACTGGACCTCCATCCCCAGTCCCTCCAGGTCTCCCTCACATGGCCGGCCACCATGTACCGGTGCAGGGTCCGCACACTCCCGTGTACGCTGCATCGCTCCTCCGCCACATGTTACCGTACATGGACTGTACTCCGACCACGCTGACCACATGCCATCCACAGGAGGAGCTATGGGGAATGTACAATGTACATCACAAAATGACATACATGTAAAATACATGCAGTGTACAGGACCATATTTGTGATGATAAGTTTGTGTAAACATAATTCATAGCTTTGGGAAAATGACAGCGCTGAGACGGAATTCGACCTGTTTCGACTTTATTCGTCTTTCTCAAAAATCCAGAAACAAGAAGAGAAGTTTGTGTAAAGTAAGCAAATTCTGACACTACATTATTATCTTAGGGAATTTTACCTGGTCCACATTTGTTGTTAACAACTAACTTAACCTGATTATCATCTTCTGTGTAATGTTATATAGCAGCATATAGACATGTGCAAAATGACCTGCATTTCACTCCTATCAGGTACCTTCGGTAAGAAGCATTTGTTCAGATCGTACGTTACGGCTTTTATTCATCTAAATTTACAATTAATCAGTTACTGTATAATAAGAGAGAGGTGGAACCTACTTGCATAGCAGGGATATGGGAAACACTGTTGCACATCTATGTCGGGTCCCTCACAGTTTTCTGATGAACAAGTGCGATGCCTCTGCCGAGTACCGTTATCACAACTCACGGAACAGGGGCCAAATGGAGACCATTCAGACCATGTAGGTGGTGCAGGCGGGGCTGTAGAGCAAGGTTGTTTATCATACATGTATTAAAAGTTAAAGAAACTGTTTTCAGTGAATGTTATAGTCTTTTAATGAAATATATTCTTTTGACAATATCCTTGATTACATCTATTTTTACTCAATATATTACCCCCGTCATTCTAAAAGCCAATCTTTAAGATAGTGGATTATGAAGTTGTGCTCTGATTTCATTAAGTGAGATCTTAATTCTGCACTGTTCCAGACAGACTTTTGTATGATAAATGCACGACCCTCTCATATGAGGGAAGAGTTTTTTTAAGAACATACGTGGGCATTCTTTCAGAAAGCAACCCCTGGTCTGTGTTTCCTGTCCGCTGCCACCATCATCACCAGGACACCTGTTCCCTCCGAGTGCAGGTTCAGGATTAGTACAGTTCCGCGCTCTTGTCTGGTTACCATGACCACAGGCTGCTGTGCAGGGGGAGAATGGACTCCAGCTGGACCAGCCTCCATGGACTTTGTAGAAAACAGATATTTGATTCCGTTGAATGTTGGTTTAGCACTATCAACTACAGACTGAGTTGAAGAAAGTCATGTGTTTTCAATTCATATGAAATCAGTAATTACTGCAATAAATGGTGTTGACAATGTGAAGAAGCTTTTGACCACAGTTGAAATAAGAAAATAACAGACTCTGTCTCTGAGGAAATTGTACTGAGCTGTGCAAATACGACATTGATTATGATTATATGGAAGCAAGCTGTCTTTATTGTGGCTGTCCCCACCTCATCATATAATAGATTCTGTTTGTACAAAAACGTAGAACCCTTTTTGAAATAATGAGATGCCAACATATCATGTCAAACATAGACTTTTTTAAAGTCAACTGTTTTTCGTCAATCAATCATCATCTTTATTATGGGCATCACACAGCCCTATTGAACCACGTACATTATCACAGCTAAAAACTTAATACTTCACGTCTGACCTGGACATGGGTCCTCACGACACACTCTTATTTCTTCAGCCTCTCCATCACACGATGAACCATTACACTGCCTCCTCCTGATCTGTAGTCCACCACCACAGGTCTCAGAGCAGTCATCAAACACAGACCAGGCCGTCCATGCTGATATCACCGGCACTATAGGGAGTCAGCAAATAAGAATGTCAACTTCTACAACCAGTTAAGACTGACAATAATTTTTTAATTTTAAAATGCTAGATCAAAACAGCAACACATTGACTGCGATGAAAATGAATTAAGTTTGGCTTTTTGCACTTTCTTAGCAAATTGTCAAACAAAGACTGTAAATTAATTTAATTACTCAGGCACTAACAGTATTTCTGTATTGTTAAACATTATCCTGCCCTTGATTGAAATTTCAAATCATAATCTAGTCAATTGATTGCAAATTTTTTAAGAAAGTGACATAGACAATGCATACAATTTCCAATGATATTAACCTGGACAACTCTGTAGGTTGCAGTGAGAAGTCTGTAACTGTTGTCCTGCACATGTTCGACCACCATGTTGAGGGGTGGGGTTGGTACAGTTACGGCTCCGAGTCTGGCGCCCTCCGTCACACGTTGCTGAGCAGCTTGTGAAGTTTGACCAGGACGACCAGCCTCCATGCACTGTGAACATGAAGGTTTAGTAGGGGTATACAACAACTATTCTAATATGGAAGAGTTGAGGCCAATGTAGTTACCTATGGGAAAATGTATCTAAAATGAATGGACCTGGCAAAAACAACTCTTCCTGAAAGACCACTAGATCTTGCAAACAGCAGCTAGCTGCTCTGAGTAAAGCTACATGTATAAGCTTATAGTTGCTTCTTCCTTTTCTTTACATGTAAAGCATTACAAAAAAAACAGTTTTCTGACATGTAATATGTATTGGACTACACTTTCTTATGAACAGCAGAGGCCATTGAGAAACAATTTGGTGCAGATTTATCAAAACATGTAGGTTGAAGTGATGGAATTTTCTTTGGTGGAAGACGCATAAACATAACCATAAGATGAGAAGAGAATTTGTAACATTATACTCACCTGGACAGGATATATTATTGCAGGGAAGTACATCCTCTTCTACATCCACCAGAGTGTTGTTCCTCCCCTCACACTTCTGCACATGCAGCCCATCCTGCAGGAGACACAGCCTCCTCCTCACCTGTCTCCCATCACCACAGGACTTAGAACAGCTGCCAACAGACTGCCACTCACTCCACTCTGCCTCAGGAGCTACAGAAACATTTGGCAGCTTTTCTTTACTGGTGCAAGTGGGTAGAATGTTCGCCTTGCATTCAGTAGGTCCTGAGTTCGATCCCTGGTCGAGTAATACCAAAGACTTCAAAATGGTACATACTGCTAAATTCTTTGCTTAGCCCTCAGCATTTGGGAAAGAGAATGGACGTTAAACACACACCACTACCAGTGGACTAGCCCCCTGCTGTAGTGACTGCACAACTGTGTGGCCCAAGGGCTACAGAAACGGAGATGGACGCTGACCTATGTACCATAGCTGCGGGAAGGAACTTTTGGGGGGGGGGGGGGGGGAGCAATGCCACAGGGTAGGTCCTTTCATGGACATTTACACAGTATAGTGTGGGAGCAAGATATAAGTGGTCTTTATAATCTACATGTACAAAGAGATATTCAATCTTATTGCAAAGGAATAAGTTACTTACTATACCTGTATCATACCCGTGAATAATTTATGTATGTATGATGTAACATTATGTTAGTAATAATACCTAATAAGTGTTTAGGACTGCATTGTTAGCAGTAACACCTAGCTTCACTGCACAGTGAACCAGTTATATAAGCCTTGATGAAGATGACAGTCATCAAAATGTCGGCTCTTGTTAAACAAGCGGTTGTGAAAAAATAACTTTGCTATTCTATATACCTGTATGAGCTAGCAGAGATATCTCTCCGCTATGCATCCCGCTGACTGATGCCATCACTGTTATGAGGTATTCCGTATCATCAGTAAGCCCTTCCACCACTGTGGAAGTGTTCACTGTATTGAGCCATCCTGCTAACAATCTGCCTGGCTCAGTCCCATTCAGTCCAATAGACTTGTGGTACTTGACAGTGAACACAACTGAGGAGCTGTTTATCACGTTGTCATGGTGACCCAAGCTGTTTGTCCTGTTGCCATGGTAACTCCAGGACAAGGAGACAGTCCTGCTGGTGAAGTTGGTGACTTGGAGTTCTGATGGCGGTTCTGGAACTGGAGAATGTGAAATGGTTGTGAGACTTTACAAGGTTTCATACATAATGGTCCCAAGCACTAATTCAACATTTTAAGTATCAAGATGATACATGTAGAGACGAAATAGAAAAGATATTTACTTTTTGAGTTGAGAAAGGAGATGACAAGACATTTATGATGACAATAAACAGGACTGGTTTAGCCTGGTTACCAAACCTGTATTTTAGCTCCTGAGTCCTGCATCCTCTCAGCAACTTGAGAGCTAAAATAGGTTTGGTAACCAGGCTGGGATTGGTTCACATCAGTTGCTATCAAGCTGATCATATAAAAAGATATGGACAGAAATTGTGGCAATAATACTGAAAAGTCTACTTTTTAGATGCAACTAAAACCAACCTGTAGCCTGTGAAACAGCATCACTGATAATGTCAGTTGGAGTGCCACCAATCACAAAGGCAATCTGTGCTGTAAGGTTGACATAGTACAGGGTCCCTGGCATCAGATCTTCTAGCACTGCAGAGGAACTCTTTGGATCAACCTTCCAGAACAAAGTAAAACACAAGGCAGTCACTTCATTGATTAGCCCAACACACACACATGCACAGAAATGTAAAACTGTTACAGCAACTCAAAGTCATTACAATCATTAGCCTGTATGGATGATCCCATTGTCCATCACTACTTTTAATTGGATCAACTCTATGATATAACGACATTTCACCTGAAAGCTTGACAAGTTTGAGACATCATAAGATTGCTTTTAAGTTTCATTAGTTATCTGATAATATTTTTTCTTTGAGTGGAGGCTACCCTATAACATTGGGCAACGTCTGGTAATTTTCAATGCTGTATTGGGCAATGGTAATTTGCAGTGTTGTATTGTATTGTATTGTACAGTCTATAGATACAATCCTGGTCAAATTATCAGAAGACTCAAAAAATTTCCCATGTAGGTCAAGACCCAAACAGTACAGACCTGTAGGCAAACTGTGCCCTCATCTGTTTCATCCACAGGGATGGCACAAAGTTTGTAGCTGCGGACGTCAATACAGGAGGGTGACGTCCAGGTGACAGTGATCGCTGTTGTAGTGGCGTGCTCAACTTGAAAGTCCTTCAGCCTTGCAGTGTCAGCTGTCATTCAAAAAAGCAAGATAAACGTTGTGTACTCTTGCAAAAACTTGAAACCATTTCTTGCATCTCAAAAATTATGTTTACGAGGTATTAGCTCTACATTGATGACTTTATAATAACACCAAATAAAACTTGAAATGACAATGTTTGTCCATCATTGTGGAAAGTGATATTGAATACCTTGGGTACATAGTAACTAGAAACATTAGAAATAAAATACATGAAGTCAATATAAATTTTTTTATTTCATGATCCTAATTTGATGTGAAACTATCTTGATAGATAGATACCACTGACATTGTTCATTTCCAGATATGAAGAACATATTTAAATCTAACCTGAAAAGACAAGTCAGTATAAACTTTACATACCCAAGCAAACTGTCAGTGTGAGGACATCACCCTCTCTTCCTTGAATAACAGGAGTTAATTCAAACTTATAGCGTTGGTTTTTGTGGGTAAATCCCTTCAGCTCATATTGTGTTCCACTGGCACCTATAGTCTGCACATTAGCAACCCCTCCATAGACTTGCCTGCAGGAAAAATTAACTTTTCATTCAGTTTACTTTCTTCTGATGAACTTTTGCTTGCTGTGTAGAGGTGCAAGAAAAATTAGATGTGACGAGAACTAAGTTATCTACTATATTATAAACTCATGTCAAAAATTACATAATGTAAAATGATAGCTTGCCTATTTTTGTCAAAATCATATGGAAAAGTGACTGCTAAATTCATTTCATACACATATGAAAGCAAGGGGATGATATTAGATAATGTCTTGCTTTCTTATGTGGAGTGTCAGTTATCTAATGTCTGACCTGTAGGAAATCTGGTAGGAATCTGGCTGTACAGCTGGGCTGTCCCAAGTCAGTGTTATGCTAGATGGAGACAGTAGTGGTGCCTGCAAACCTGATGGTGGTGGGATCACTGGAAGTACAAAAGCTTTTAAGTCAGTAGCTTTACCAGAAGAATCCTCCATATCACTACAATATTGAACAATATGAGGACTAATTAATATGCATATGATTTATGTTTATTAATGTACAGTAAGGTAAGATGTGTTGAATGTGTGAGCTGGAAGCATTCAGCACCAAGGACAGGAATATGTTGATGGTACAAATGTGATCATCTCAGGGTGTATGTTCATGAATGTAGGAAGGTACCAAAGGCAGGTCAGTGTAAATGGAATGCTGGATCCTCAACACCAAGGACAGGTCACTATGGAAGGTATTCAGCACCAAGGACAGGACAATATGAAAGGGTATCAAGTACCACAGACAGGGTAGAGTGGATGATATCAGGCACTGTAGGCAGGCTAGCATGAATGGATTTTTGTGTGAGGTGCAAGGCAGTGCAGATGGCATTCAGCACCAAGGACAGGACTGTGTATATCATAGAAGAAAGTTGGAACAAATGAAATTCTGTATTAAGTACAAAGTACAGCAGGTAGCATTCAGTACCAAGGACAGGGCCATATGGAAGCAAATAACATCACTACCAGAAAGCTGTGGACGGGATTCACCATCATGATCACTGTAAAATGATTATTCAGCATAAAGATGAGATAGTACAGTGTAACTGAATTCTTATTGATTGATTGATTGATTGATTGATTGAAGGAAGAGAACTGAATGATAAGTACTGTACTTACAGGTTGTAGCTGTCAGGGTTACTACATCACTCTGTAAGCCAGAGAACTCTGTCCAGACCAGGATGATATAGTCCATACCAGCCTGCAGACCACTCAGTTCTGCAGCAGAACCATTAATGAGTTGAACCTAAAACAGAATTATAGCAGACTTCATTTTTGTTGTAGGAAAGCAAGATATGATATTGAGAAGAGGCAGACATAGGAAAAGTTCCCTTGATTAAAATATCACATCACACAACACCCGGTATTTCAGAACATCAGTATGTTTGTCAAAAGTCAATACAGTTTTCTACCTGTAATTTACAACACAAAGTATATTGGACTTTCCCACATTTTGACTGTACAACACCATTTGTACAACACCATTTGAAGGAAATAATCATTCCTTGACAAAGATTGGTGCTGTAAAGTAAAAAATTGCAGTTAGTCCAATTCATTTTGTGTTGGAAATGCAGAAGAACTGCGGAGGTAAGATCAATTATTGGAAGATTTGTTTACATACCACACAAGCTGGTACACAGTGAACTGCCATGGTGGGACTGACGGGTCCCCCATCATTGTCCAGACTCCAACCTATGGTGATGGTCTGAGGTCCAATAGTGAGTGCTGATAGACTGGTAGGTGCAATGAGACCTGTCAGGTGGCATTGTAAAAATGGAAGTAAAACTTGATTCAGTTTTATCTATTCTCCTACATACAGGTCATAGCAAAATTTTATGTACAGTATATAGGTTCAATGATCTGGGGAAATTCCTGCAGGGCTTTGCAACAAGTACAATGAACAATGGACTACAGATTTGAATCACATTCAGAAAACTTCAACCCTTTCAATTTAAATTGCTTGCAAGTTGGGCAGGCCACAACAGGTTGGGCTTTAACTAATGCTCCCTTGGTCCAGAAGCTAGGTCAGTAACCATAAGATCAAATTATACATTTCAATTGCCATATTTGGTCCAAAAACAGGTCATGCTCTCATACTTAACAATGGAGGAGGAATTGATTTTAAACACAATACTCTTTATATTGAACTCAAAAGCTGACCCCTTCAATTTTGTTCCACAGATCTTACCAACATAAGATGATACTTCTGCAGTCTCTCCTCTTAACGTATCTCCAACTCTCCTCTCCACAGTGAAGGTGTAGTCCATGCCTTGGAACAGCCCATCCACTGCCACTTCACCATCAGCATTGTTTGTCAGTAGCACTCCACATTCCTCCCCATCCTGTGTAAGTCATAGGTAAACAATATGATCTTTTTGTCTTCCTTTTATGTACATCTACATTGTATCTGGATAGAAAAATTTCCAGATTGCATATGTTTAAAATATTTTAACATTTTGTTACAGAAACATCATTACTTACTTGAAGTAACTTCACTACCGACACCAAATTCAAAAGAAAGGAAAGTGTGTTGAGCAATCTACCTCAAAATGCCCATGTCTCTTCCTAAGACAGGTGATTTTCATTGAAATGGCAGTCTCTTCCCATGCAAAAGCCTCCTTTTGCCATCTGATGTTGAGGGTGTTCCGAGCACTTTTTGTAATGGTGACATTTGGAGGAGCAAACACTGTAAGATAAAGCAAAAGAAAAGTCATCAGAAATGTCTTTTACAATGTACAAGGGGTTGACATGGTGGCTTTTACATGTCACAACATGTTTTTAACTGTAAAAAGATCAAAGGTTTTGAAAACTATTTCTCTGATGTATAGACCATGTTTATAATTGACTTCAATATAGCAGAGGCATGAAAAGATACAGTAACACGAAAGATACAATATGTACAGAATAAAGGGAGATATTGCTTGATAGCTGCCTCTTCCAGCTGAAAATTAAAAAAATATTAATGCAGAGAAAATACTTACTGGTGGATGCTGTCACTACAGCTGCTTCAGTCTCAACAAACCTCTCAAAAGCTCGTGCATATATGGTGAAATTTGTTGCTTGCAGGAGATCATTAAAAGTTGCAGAGGTGACTCCATTTATCTCGTCCACTGTTACATGGTCACACTTAGGGACGCAGGAGATGCGGACTTGGTGTTGTGTTACCAAGAAGATGCTGATTGTACTGGACGTGACTGGCTGGACAGCAAGATCTGTGGGCTTGGTCAATACTGTTGAACAAAAGAAAAATACAGACATTGAACAAGGTCATGAATATCAAGGTCATGCTAGTTGGTGTAAAAGCAAACTGAAAGTAATTCCTGGATATGCATTTCAATCCAGATCCGTTTCATTTGTGAGACATGAAAATAAAAGAGGTCGAACACTGAATGGAAAATTTCTGTTCTCTAGATCTGGGGGAATATTAAGCAACTATAATCATACCCATTTACAGGTTATTTTTACCAGAAAACAATTAAAGGCAAACAAAAAAGGGAATGTAAGTGACATTAAGGTAGTAAAAGTTACCTGCTGATTGCTGCTTCTTTATCCCCGTGTATTTGCCCATTGTCTGCTGTAAGACAGGGTTGGCTACATTTCTGCCGTAGCACTTTTGCAACAGGTCAGGTATGTTGCTTCTAGTAATCCACGTATACGCCTGATGAGATGAACAAGCAAAGACAATGTTTAGAGGTTTTATGTTTAGGATCAAGAAGCCAGCCTTGCAGACTAGATAAATGAAAGGATGATTGATAACAAATCAAACATAAGCTGGATAAAAACTTAATATGAATCACTATCAGCAAAACATTGCATGCCAGTGCTACATTGTTTTTTTCACTTCCTTTTAAATGTACTAGTACTATGAATGAAGAGGAAGACTTGGTGAATGGTTCATGCTTTTGACTCTGTACCAACAGCTGGTAACTGTTACATCCAAATTAAAACACAGTCTTACCTGACAAGAGGTCTCTAAAGAGCATGCATATTCACAGGCTGCTTCACTCTGGAATTCTCCCAAGAAGACTGTGTCTGGCCTGTTGTCACTTCCTCCAACAGCCACCAGGGCAAAAACAGCACTCTTGCCTGTGTACCTATCATATTGCACTGAAAGGGTTCAGAACAGGCTGAATTATATCTAGACTACAACATTGCAATGAGTCAAAAACAATCATGCATTAAATTTTGTGCTTCCTGAATTGAAAAAAAAAGCTATCATTGACAAGCAAAGCTTACAAGATTGTCATGAATACTGTTTGAAGAAGTGTCTTTGAAATATGTAACAGCTACTAGTATTTATAAGTCTCATTTTATTTTAGAGTCATGTTCTTTCTTTATCTATAGACGAATCTACTGAGAAAAAGTGGATATTGTATCATTGTGAAATTGTATCATCCACAACATTACAGCTTTGCGACAAAATAGGGCATTGTGGTTCTCTCCCACTGAAACATTTGACACCATGCAACATGCTCTTGAAGATCCCCATGTGTGTGCGCTGGATGCTGTCTATATTAAGAATCACATTTTTACTCAACTCCATACCATCACAGGGTTGTCTGAATCCACTGACGACTTGGTCTTGCTCCACATCAAAACGGTAATGCCTCTCGTCATCCGTATTCAGCAGTCCATAGCAGCTGTTACTGGTCAGGTTTAAAAAGTAACCTCGGCAGCTTTCCTCCTGCTTACAGGCTTCCTGGCAGCTTTCTTCTGATTGGTGTTCCCCGAAGTACAGGCTGAATTTATCCGATGTTGTGATTGTTGGATCTCTCAGATCCATCCAACTAACGCCAATCAGTCTACCCCAGCATCCTGTTAGAGAAAGGGATGCTGTTAAGAGGACTAGCGCAACTCTGAAAAGGTTGTGAAGCTGTACCTGAACTTACATGCATCTCATGAGTTACTGTACTACAATCTGATGAGTGTTTCCAAATCCACAAACACTGTTGGTCTAAGAATCAAAATGTCATTCTTGCTTTTGCATTGACAAAAAGGTACATGTAATAATTTGACCTTTTTGTCACATTTGTATAGATGTCATTACATGACATTTTATATAAAGCTACTAATACTTCTGCCAAGAAAGGCAAGACAACAGCTCATCAGCAATCTACCACTAGCCTTTCAACTCTCTGATATAGTGTTTCCTGAAGGCAGGAAGCTAACAGACATTTTCTACACATTGATTTTCATTTTCTGCCGTATTTATGTCGTAGTTGTGGAAAGCTTACAATAGTCATAGCTATTATTTCAGCACCAAGGACAGGTGCTCAAGTTGCTGTTGTCCATCGCAATGAAAGTGTGATGATATGTAATTTTGGGCCACGACTTCCATTGAAACTAGATAATGGGTGAGAAAAGTGCTTCACTTACGATGGGGCTGTCTACTGGAGTAATTAACCACAAAGCCTTCATATTGTTGATTGAAGTTGGACTGAAACGTCACAAACACAGCATGTCCTGTGGAGTAGAAGGTCCTGGGAGTAACACTGCCACACAGCCGACGTAAGACTGGTGCATCATCTCCTTCCCCATCGTAAAATGTGAGGGCGTCTTTAATGCATTCGGGATGCTCCTCCAGGGATATGGAAGTGACTGAGAGACTCACAATCTTGTCCTTCTCAACAATGATCTGCCAAGCACACTGTGTTTCCTGTATAAGACATTTAAAAATTACAAGTCTATAGTGATTCATTTGAAGAATCATTGGAATCTTATGTGGTGATGTTTTCTAGGACATATATACACAACACACAAAATTTGTTCCCAAGCTCACCTGGAAATAGTTGTAAGGATAGTTTGGGCTCAGCAAACACCCAGATGGCTCTGTGATATTCTTTGTGTTGTCACATGCATGGCAATGATCTGAAAATAAAATAAAAATTTTTCTGTCATTAGTAATCAAATATCATGTTTTTCTAAAAGTCTCAAAATGAAGCTCTAAGTTGGTAATGGAGACCTCTAATATGGAGACTGCAAGAATTTGGTGCTTTTTATGCCATAAACAGAATTCAATTTAATGAAACTGGAAAAAAATGTTGATACTGTTTACATCTTAATATCCTCTGACCAGGATACTGTCACCCTTTTTTCATGTGACATTGTGAACATCAAAAAGTATGCTTTCACAGCATTTTGCGTAGTTTTATGTATCTTAAAATTTTTGAAATTTTGCTGACACAAACCTGCACATGGCCATCTTACTCCACATGTATCCTCCCAACTCTTCTTCTCCAGAGCTGTGAGTGCATGTAGGTTGGTGGTGGTGCAGCTCCCTGTGTAACTGCTAGGTGGCGCACACATCTCATCGGGGGCAAAAGCCCAGTTAGAAGCAACCGGACATGACAAGGAGTAGTCACGTGTGCTACAATTTCCTGGAAAAAGTAAAAATGTGATAATATTTCATGAATCTTATACAAAGAGTGACACACCTTCTTCTATAACTGTTCCATTACCTGAAAATTCCCAATAATTGACCCAAGTCCAAAGCATATGTTTACTGTAATACATCTTTACACAATGTTATTTACCAACTTGAGAGAAAGACAGTATGCATATCAAATAGATGCAATGGTACCTAAAACAATATACTGTTATTATGCATTGTACCTGGTATATCAAGTTAGAGGACACCATAGAAGTTGTATCTATCATGATACAATAAATGTATCAGCATTATACTCACCACTGCATTTGTTGCTGGAGAACTTTACATTGTCCAACATAACCTTTCCAAATACTTCAAACATAACCTAGAGATGGGACAGAATTCATACAAATGTCAGTCAGTGTCAGAACATGCTACATGAAACAACTTGAATGCAGTATACAGTTATGAACTTTGTTTATGACAAGTACATGACTAGTACATGCAATGTACAATTCTGCTCTGAACACAAGAAAGACAAATCTTATCATTCTTTTAGTTACAAGAGCTCCTACAAAGCTCTACAAACAATTTACAATCAATATTAATGTATCTGGCTTGAAATCCTCTGAATCAATCAGCTCACTTAGACAAACAAAAGCAATTATTCAGTTATGCATCTATCATGTTTTTTCACATATTCTTCCTTTAGAGAATTAGTCATGCTTACCACAAAGTGTTTCAATACACTAATATCAACAGTGGCCTTGGACCACAACCTCGGGGATATGGGAGCAGATGTCTTCCACAGAGCATACTGGCGATCTGTACTTCCATCGAACCTGCCATACAAATACAAATTTATCAAATACTAGTACTCTTCTCAAAAGATGAAGACCTGATACGCTGAGAAACCTTGAAAACAAAGTCTTCAACTAGTGATAAAGGCCCTTTGTGTTGTTTGATGTTGTCTGGGACAAAAGCTTCATTCCCCACTTTCAAAAATGATCATGGTGGAAAAAGTCAGTAAAGCCATCATCATCTCACCTTATGTACACTGTCATACTATAACTATCCCAATTGTGTCCATGCAATCTGCGATACTCAAACTCCAGACACCTGGCTGTATGATACGACACTAAAGGTGACGTGAGTTGAGCCATGACATCAGGTGCAGGTTGGTAGACAATGTATCCTGTAAGGTTGAGAAAAAAACAGTTGTGACAAAGATTAACTCACCTGCACTTCCATTATGTAAGGCTACAATTAGTTCAACCACCAAGATACCACAAACTCTTAAATTTTCACACTTAAAATGAATTTACAATATATGATGTTAGCCACACATTATAGTGTGAAAAATTAGATTTTATTTCTGTCTTCCTTTAAAGTTATTTTTCTTACAATTCTAAAATCAGATAATCCTTTTTTCATGTTTTATCCAACTGGACTGAACCTTGGACTGAGACAGTTCTTGTACCTTTAGTTACATGTACCTTCTGTGACAAGGATCAACAGACAATAAACCTGATAGTGAGTGAGTGTGTCAGTGCTATGCCTCTTCTCCATTAATTTTACAATCAGAGCCGGTCGTTTTTTTCTTTCTTTGTTTTTCCTTCAAAAATGAATATTGTCAAATATGATAAGAAACAAGTATCTGAGCAGTAGATAATGAAGTTCCAGATCTTGCCTTGGGTATATGGGTAGTTATTATAGTACTCCCGAACCATGTCTGCATCATCCCCACGCTCCTGGGTGTACCCACACAGGTTCTCCTGTTCAAATCCACAGTCTCCCATCACTTCATCTGTCATATACATCAACAACAAGCTGTCAGTAGGCCGAACATCAATAGAAATACACCTCATGTATTCAGGAGCTTACAGAATAACTCTAAGTCATTTCAACTAATAGTACTCTGTTCTTCTAAAAGCAAAATGGGGAAAGAAAACCACACTACGCAATGTATTTTTTGTTATTCACTTCTGGTGTGCATATATACACTGCTGCACATGCTACATCAGCAACTAATGGACCAAGCTCTAACTACAGGTAAAAAAATGTCGTAAAAAATATGCCCTCCATGCCACTCCCTATATGGTGCATACGTCCATGACCAGGCCCCTTATTGGACCAAGGAATATAAGAAAAGCAAAGATTTAGGTCTCCTTTAACTGGTCACATCTCTGGTAAAGCCCAGTGCTCATTGGATTTCTACAGTAAGTTATGTTAATTGTTATATCATCCAAAGGTGTTACCTCCACAAGGGTCTGTGTTAATACACATCTCTCGCTGCCATGAGTTGCCAGCACAGGATCCCTTGCCTATACAAGATCGATATCGGGACCTCATGCCAGTAGCCCTACAAGTGATGGAACAGGGGTCCCATGGACTCCACTCTTCCCATTCTGCCAGGAATATAGTTTGGAGAAGAAGCAGATGGTTACATAGTTATAGTCATCATCATCTCAAGGTGTACATGTAAGTTCACTCATGAAGAAGGAAAGCCTCCCTTGACTGGCTCCAGTTCATTATTAATACATGTACATGTAATTAATAATTCTACTACTAGAATTGTCTGCTTGATATGATCAAAACATATCCCATCCGCTTCATGTATGTAACACGTATTAACCCTTCTTATCCCAATTACTAGCACCTGGGTAAGGAAGGGACACCATAGGGTTGATCAGTAGATATGAAGTCAGAAAGGGTTAATGGCTCCTTGCTAAGTTTTGCAGTCAATTCCCCATGCACTAATGCTTCTCACAGTGTCATTGTAATCATAACATATTATAGTCATAACTTATTCTAACATTACTAGACAGTAACCCAGAAACAAGCTGGTGATTGTCATGGTCACCCTCTATCACCTTGGAGAACTAACACTGTGAGCTGGTGTGTAACGCCAAAGGGCGGTTATACCGGCTATACAGATACAGATACTTCCACTACAGCAGTACACACATTCCAAAACAGCTCAAGTGGAACCTACCATTTCTAGAAACGGGTGAAGGAATGGTCTTTGGGTGTCTGGTGCCCAAATTTGGAGTAATGACTATTGATAACAATGAGCAACAAGATAGCCATACAGAAGTGTGATGCCAATACGAACCAGCGCATGAATAGTTCCCACATTGTCTTGTCTGTATGTCCTCCCCCTTGCACTGGTCCGTGAACGCACATGTACGCACACGAGACTGCTCGCCAACGCTGCCACAGTAGATGCTACAGTCTGACCAGACTGACCATTCACTCCAACCTGCCATTTGTACACAAAAGGAGGTCCTCAGTTAATGTGTAATGAAAAACAGTCTAATCTCCCTCTTAACTTCTATGTCAGTTTTGGCTGAAAAAAATCTGTCTTCCAGTGGAGTAGGCTTTTGTTACACCTTGGATGTCACTCTTTTTCCATGATTTCTTAATTTTAGTTGCAGGCTATTGAACGGTATGCCTAAATACCTCAACCGCCCTCAACCCCCCTCAACCGCCCTCAACCCCCCACTTCCCTGGCTAATATGCAGTGAACATGTGCTAAGAACGCTTTTTAACGCTCTGGATACATTGCCTATGCAATTATAAATAGGAAAATCACTGTAACTCTGGCGTTTTACCAGTTTTTTTACGGCGCGCCGTGCGCCCGAGGAACAGGGTCCGCCATCTTGTTTGTTTACGTCGCGCCGCCAGAACGCATCGTGCCGTAAGTTTCAAGTCAAAATAAGGAAAGTGAAAAAGCTTGTGCAGCACGGAAACTCAGCAGATATAGAGGGAAACCTCTTTAAACATCATGTTTCTGGTGGTGGATTTTAGCGTTCAATACTTTAGGGCGGATATTTTGCGGGGTGTATCACTCCCTAAAGACGGTAACTCCACTTACGATATATTAAAAGTTATAACTTGAAAAAAATCGCAAATACTTAGACGTTAAGTATGTGATTTTTATTTATAATCGTATAGACAATGTATACAGAGTGTAAACAAGGGTTCTTAGCACATGTACACTGCATATTAGCCCAGGAAGTGGGAGGTTGAGGGCGGTTGAGGGGGGTTGAGGGCGGTTGAGGTATTTAGGCATACCCGCTATTGAATATTAAATTCAAATCTAAGAAATTTAAACTAAGTGCCAAATAAATTCACCATCTTGCATCAACTGAAATAAATCATTTGTTTGTGTTTGTGCCTGTCTTAGAAACATACATTCATACCTTTGACACATTGGTATGTCATTTGGAGATATTTGCTGGTCCCTGGACAAGGATCCCCAAAGATGCTGATGTAACTATAAACTGCTACTGAGCAATGTTGTTCACCCTCACACATGCCCTTCACAATAGACAGGCTGTCTGTGGCATGACAATCTGTGTTACCAGTTAAACCGTTACAAGTTGGGACTGCAGCTTGCCGACCAAAGTTGGCATCCACAATGGACAAGGACATCTCTGCAGGACAGGAAAGCTCCATTGCTTGATTTTCACACCTCTGAATGGTTGTTTCTGTAGCAAATGCAAAGATTCAGGATATCACCAAAATCACAGAATTCGAAGAAGTTGCCACCCCACCCCAAAGTTTTCAGCACTAAGGAGAAAACCAATCTGCTGTTATGAAATCAGTCAACTTTTCCGTTGATCAGGCTTATATCCAGAGTTAAGAATATAACGATAAAGCACCCTTGAGGTATACCATAATAACTGGCAGTGGAAACATGTTTCATCGCAACTTGCACATTCCTATCATCACAACTTCATCTCTGAACTCTCTGTTATTTACTACAATAGAATGCCGAATCAAAATCAGTTGAGGAAAAGATTGTTTAGGGAAAAGATAACAATTGTCATAATGCTGGCCCAAAGTTGCTCTGGAAACGCTGATATGCGTATAATTATGTTCCTCATGATATCCCATCCTCCTTAACTGAAATAGCTCATTGTTTTAACTACCTGAGCTTTCATCTCTTAAAAAAAACACTGCAGACTTCCTGCCAGCTTACCCTGGGGAAGTAGTCCCAGCACATCCACTCTCATGCTGATGTGGGCGTTCCACGTCTGTGGTAGAAAACGGATGTACCTCACAAAAACTGGTGTCTCAAGAAACTGAGTTACCGCGACATTTGCCTCCACTGCAGTGTCGTCTGTGAAAATCTGAAATGACAGAAAAATTAGTGTCACAAACATGTGTTGTTCTACAAAAAATACATAGTGAAGAACTAATCATGTTCCTTAAAAGCCTCAGGGCCTCAACAAAGTTGCTACTTTTTGAACAGAGATTGTAACTTTAGACAGATTTATCCTGATATTCTTCTCACCAACACTAAAAGATCATTAAAGGACAATCATGTGATACTCAGTGAAACAATGCATGGATCACAAAGTAATATAACTGTTAACAGGATATTATTAAGATTCTTTACCTTTTCTACACCATATTTGTCAGTATAAGTAGTCCAGGTGGTCCCATCGACACTGTACTGTAGTTTGTATGATGTCACACGTTCATAAGGGGCACCGTTCCCTCTACCTTTGGTGACAACTCCACTTATGGCTGTTTCCGACCAAAGATCCACCTGAAACCGATAAAAAACCTTGTAATGCATCGTACAGTATACCTCATGTCACCTCTCCTGTGTAATGTGTAACTGCTTTTAGGTACTTTGTGCACTATTTACTTGCTAGAAATGCAGTAAGCAGAGAAGAGAGGTGACAGATAGGATAGGAGAATAGGAGAGGACAAAAGAGACTCGGCAGCTAAAATAGGTTTGGTAACCAGGCTTATCTTTAACAGCACACACCTGCAACCACTGGTTGTTGTCTAGGATACCAGAACACCAGCCACTTGGAGAGGTCAGGTGACTCTCCTGGGGTTGGCAAAATTCTGCATCAGACCACACAGAGGAGGCAGTGACATTCGGAGCAACCTCTGTCATGGAGCCCACAGGATTTTCATCTGAACAAACAAGAATAAAACAATGGTCAATCTTATAAAGTTATGATAAATGAATTATGAAATATATCAGCAAAGCAAAAAGTTTTATCAATAAACTACATTGCTAGGGACACACCCAAACTGAAACCATAGTCTTTAAAAAGAGTGTACAATCATAATTCATACAGCATGTAATAAAGCCAAAAAAGCCCAACTCCTAGGCCTGCGAAGGGGCTTTCCATTACTTTTGATCTAGGTTATATGGCACTTATTTAACAGACTTTGGTCCAAAAGAAACAAGAGAAATATTATTATACTCTCATAGCTTGTAGAGCTACCATGATTACATGCCTGTAGAACCATGTTAAATATCTAGTCAGTGAGGTGAAACTACTGATCATACCAAGGCAGTCAACTTGAAGCTGAGGCACCATGGTGATGGATAAGCTAACCCTTCTTTGCCAGAAGACTTTCTTTGCAGGGTGAGCACTTGTTGCGCGCGTAAAAAGAAGACCTGCAAAAAGATCATGCTTACATGAAATTGGTGGTGGTAGATGATAAAGTATTTGATGAGAATTTCAAAATACATAATAAAATAGCTTTCAAAACAAAAATAATGTTAAAATATGATCAAAGCAGACCAATAGAGCAGGCATGATTAAAATGTGACACATTAAAGCACAATTCTTTTTTATTGTCATTTCTCAGACTTTTGTTTTTTCTGTAACTTCAGCATGTGATTCCATGCAGGGGATAGACCTATAGAAATTTTCTTCCTACAGATCTAGAATTTATGTTCAGCTTGCTTCCACAACATTTTGATGAGACAAGCTCAACCCAGATGATGCCACTCAACACCTGAAGAGAATTATCTGAAGTCTCCAAACCTGTTTGTTTTATCAGAATCTCCATTTAGTATTACATAGATTTCACACTATTCTTCCTGGAGTCTGCAAGGGGGATGATGTGGCTTTAAATAGTCCAAGGCAGGGTTTGCCAGGCCTCCATCTGGGTGATTTGTAGTGAATCACCAACATCCAGACAGTAGCATACCCCTCTTTTTCAAAAGGTGTGGTGGGTTCTTTAAGCGTAGGGTGTGGCCCTCCCCAAACACAGGACCTCCATTTAACGTCCTATCCAAGGGATGTCCCTAACCAACGATAGGTACTCATTTTCACAATGAGTGAAGTGAGGAAAGTTGTGTAAAGTGCCTTTTGCATTTAACACTGACATACTTACTGATCTGACAGATGAACCTGAACGTGTTGTCACAGCTTCTGGGCTCCCAGTATAAACCATTATGGTAAGTCATGGCAGCACAGTAGTCCTCCCCCTTTCCCAAGATCTGGCTTGGTTCTCCGTACCAGCTATACCTCCAGTCCTTGAAATGTCCATTTTCCAACACAGACCCATCTGTCCAGACCCAATGACTGCCATCCCCTGGGTCAGTCAGTCCCACCCAATACAATTCACGTTCTTCTCTAACTCGAGCTTCAAGTACTTGATTCAGCTCAGAATTTCTTGGCATCATGATGAAACCTCCGACAGAAGCACAGGTCGCTACTGCTGAGGAGTAGGTCATTTCTTCCCGGTAGATCTTCAGACAGCTTCCTTGGGTGTAGGTGTATTCTGCTGGACAGCCTGAAAAGTATAATTTACTAAAGGTTATAGTAACAATGGCAGGTGGTGAACTGGGTGTTAGGAAAAACATCATCACAATAACTAGAAATTGTGTTTGAATTTGCCACATACATTTTGTGTAATGTTACTTGTTTCTTACCATGTAAAGCACCAACTTCTGGTCCGATGTACCAGCCCACAGGATGGCGGAGTTGGGGGTCATGAGTGGCATAGATGTAGTGATCATTTGTCAGGTGTTTGTAGACTGGGCGATCAGCAGAGACCATGTTGGTGAGCATGTATGTTCCCATTCTACTGGCACTGTCACCAGCCAGGCCACTTACACTCACAAATGGACAGCGCGCTATGGACAATAGGAGGACTTGGTAAAAAATAGTCATACTGTAAATTGTTTAGTGAACAACAATTTCATGACGAGCTGCTAGGGGCCAAAACTAACGTCACTTTTTTTCCAAGCACAAGAGCTATCTACCATCCAAAATCCGTGATCCTAGTATGTCCAGATCACGAGATGTCAAAACCGGATGCACACACACACATACACACACACACACACACACACACACACAAATGCTACCAAAAACATATTAACCTTCTTGGCAAAGGTGATAAGAAAGACATACATTTATCAAAGACTGATAAGAAGATGTATGTGTAAAAAATATATTATTAAATACCTGGTGCTTCACAGATGTAACTGGCAACCTGTGTTGTACAATGTCTGTCAGCCCACAAATTTGAAGAACTCAAGTACAGTACACAGTTTTCACCACTCCATGTGAGGGAAGGTTCGTCTTGATGCCATTTTGTGGAGCTGGGTTGTAACTTTGTACCATCATTCCACTTGAACAATCCTGGCTCAGAACGGTCACTCAGTCCAATCCAAAATAACGAGTTAGGATTCACAGAATTTTTCAGGCTGTGGAAACGACATGATTTTTAAAAGTAAAGAATATGGTTATTACTACATGCAAATGTGATTTAAGTACTGTTACAATTGGCTTCTTGAGGTTATCATGAAGTTTCTTTTGATGACAAAGCTAACGTTACATGTATCACATGCATGATTGTATAATATATAATTTTTTAACTTTATCTTTCAGTCATACATGCACATTGTATCAGAAGCGCATCAAATATACAGTTAACTACTGTAACAGTTTTTAATTTGTTTCCTGAATCAAATTGAATGTACCTTATCAAGAATTGATCAGTCTCAGTGTCATGTGGCATGGCAAGGAGTGTGCCGTTGTCCACACAAAGTTGCTCTGCTTCAGCAAAAGTCAGCTGTTCACCAAAAGCCTTGTAGCAAACTGAGCGGAATAACTTGTACTCAGGCGGGCATCGAAGGTCGGCTGCTGTCTCTTCTGCAAGGTAGAAGGCGATAAAGATTGTAATGACTTTCTTTACACACTAACAATTAAAGGTGTTTTGACTCATTTCATATCACAGCTAAAGCAACACAATCACTAGTGTGAGGGACACTCAATGAGGTATAATCATAGATTTTGGTGCAAGTCTATTCTCATGCCATGTCGTATTTGTCTGTGTAATGCAAACTCTGCCGTCTGTGACTTTAGTGGCCCTTTGGGGGGGGGGGGCTGGATGTTGGGCGGGCGGCAACCGTAAAGCGATTTAATCAGGCTAATGTCATGTCATGTCCTGTCATATTACTGGGGTATAGCATGCTATGTTATCTTGTGTTTTATGTAGCTATTTATGTTATTTGGTTATGTCATGTTGTGTTGTGTTGTGTTGTGTTGTGTTGTGTTATGTCATGTTGCTGTACTTGTTTTTTCTTTCTTGTGCAAATTATCATTCAACTATGCTCTATATTTGATATAATAGTAAGTTTCACACCCCTGGTCCCCCCTCAACATCATTTGCAGTTGTACTTACACTGCTGACTTGTTATGCTGTAGCTGGTGTTTTCACAGACATAACGTTATATTTGTACTCACCCCGACAGCCAAGTATTTCCACCCTCATACTTATCCATCCGTACCACGTCTGCGGCCAGAAGCGCACAAACCGTGTGTTAACTGGCTCATCCAGGAGGTTTGTTACCTCTGTATCTCTGTCACTGTTTGCTGAGAAAATCTGGAAAATATTACTCATTATATTTAAGAGTGCAGTATTACCTATCTGCATAGAAACACACTGGTGTTATCAACCTAACCAGCATACTTAAAAGTTACTGCTACAAAATAAATAAGATGTTCTCTAGATTACTAGTACCGTATAATGAATGTGCATTTCAAAAAGTCTTTTGTTTCTTTTCTTATACATGGAAATATGAAATGGCATGGAACACAAATTGAGCATTGACCTCAATGTTTCATCTTAAAATATTTTACTTACAATTATACTATCCACAAATCTGAGATTTTAATATGACCCTGTATCACTAAAGTGCATCTTATCTAGTGAGGATTGTTGGAATATAAGAAAAAATGTACATTTTAGTTGAATAATTCTTTACTACAATCAGTCATGTATATGACTTTCCTTTACATAACTTCATGCTCTTCTTAAAAGGTTTGCAGAGTATAGCAGATATAGATGAATTAACTTACCTTGTCTAAACCAGTAGACAGGTCTACAATTGTAGTAAACTGATCCCCAAAGATGCTATGTTGCAGCTTGTATGATGTGACCCATTGATCAACACTAGGCTGGCCCTGTGTTATGACACCACTGATGGTGCGCATCCCACCCAAGTCAACCTGTCAACAAGTGACAACAAGTGTTAGACTATATATGTCAAAGCAGGAATTTTCCCGGCAACCATCATTCTGTCATTTGACAGAATCTTGTGGCTAAAAATAATAGCCATTCTGTTACACTATATTTCAGAAAGTTCGGAATGATGCCTACTATAATAATAGTAATTTTGTGTAATTGTATATTATTCCATTACAGAAATGTCTTCTCTACCCTACCTGTAGCCATTGATGCACATTGTTTCCGTTGGTTGACCACTGAGAGCTGCCTTGGAGCCTTGCTTTAGAAGCCCCAAAACCATCAAATGCCGTTGAAGCAGTGATACTTTCATCTGGTATGAATCCTGACTCCATCCCCATTGGTTCATCACAGCCTATCAAAATGACAGAAAGCGGAATTTTCCACAGTCACATCACATGATAATAAAATCATTGCAACAGTCAGGCAGCTATACATGTCATTTTCACAACATCATGGGCTACAAACACCTAAAAAAGGCAATAAAAAGTCGGTGCCTGCAACTCTTCTTCTTCAGCACCAAGGACAGATCCTATTCGAATGGCAGGAATGGCTAAATATGGATCTAGTTTCCAATTATTGTCTTTTTAAATATTCCTCCTGACAGTTTTAGAATGATTGATAACAGACAGACAGTATTCATAACTTACCATAGATATTGTGTCAAAACATATTCAATGAACAAAGTGTGGCCAACATGATCTTTTCATGGCCCAAAATTTGATATACTAGTACTTAGTATGACTAGAGAGTCAGAATAATGGTCTTGCGTGGTGCGGCAGGAACATGCAGTTTTAAATAGAATGTAAAATGATACATACTGGAACATGACATTGTGAAGTTCAATGCATATGTGCTTTAGCACATGGTCTTGCAGATACAGGTAAATTAATAGTGAAGTATGTAAAGAATATTATGATTTTTCAGAAATTCTTGAACAGCCTGGTCTATACTCAATAGAAGACTTAATTAAATGAACCTAAAATAATAATGACCCTGTTTCTATTTCTAAAAGAAATTATGTCTACACTGACCACCGTTAACAGCCGGTACATCTTCATCACGATGAACTGAACTGAACTGAACATCTTCATCAGTCCACCCATCGCCATCATCATCTACCCCGTTTGGGATCTCCTCATCAACCAACTGATCGCAGTCATTATCAAGGCCATCGTCAGCCGCCTGCAGTGTTCTGGTGCACGCCACGTTCAGGTTTAGCCCTCCCGGGTAACCGTAGGACGTCAGTGGTTGTACTTTTTGGTAGCCGTAAACAGAAATGCCAAAAGTGACAAGAGGAGAAGTACTGGTGTGGTTCAAGATGTGGGCGCCGCCCGTGAGGGCGATGTGTGCAGCAGACAAGTCTGTTCCCGGTATCACTGCCCACGTTGTGCCATGGAAAAGTGGCATGCTGTCAATACGAAGCCCGTCTTTGTGTGAAGTCTTAATGACGATGTTCATGTAATGAGTAGTAAAGAGAGACCCAGATGTGAGGTCTTCTGCCGCAACAAATGTGTATTGAGCAGCAAATTGGCTTAAAGATGGTACAATCATCATGAAAGGTTCAATCCCAGAGTAGTCAGTTGTTGTTGACTTGCTGCAAAATACATGCAAGTACACAGCATTAGTAGTAAGAATAAATATTGAGGTGTATGCCAAGAGCAGTTGAATAACTGAACATCAGATTTTTATCAGTAGAAGTAGTTGCTATTTCTTTTATACAGAACGAAGGTAAAATCATAAAAAAGAAAATTCTGTGACAGGGGTCAAATTCAGCACCAAGGACAGATCCCAATAAAGTGTCAGCTATAGCTGACACAAAATTCTATTTTCCGTGACCTTACTTTGATATTCCTCCTTCCAGTTTGGTTTCTTTGATTACTACCTACTCACATTGCACTATCAGCTATCAAAGTGAGGGAGTAGGTGGATAAATGGAGCCTAAAACATACACAAAATAGAGTACTGTATTACAAGTTAAAGCTTTTAGGATTTTGCTGTTCTGTACTTTTGGCATCACTCCAATGTGAGCATGAGTCTACATATGCTAAGACTTGGTGACAAGTAACAAGCTATTGATACACATTGTAAGGTTGTTATGCAGCAATAGATGCCATACTAAACCTGTGCTATCATTGTGCTATAAAGTTAACGTGATTAAACTCTGGATGCATTTTATGCACTGGTAGAAGTCTTTGTGTTGGTATATGTACATCTGATAAACTAGATTCTTACCTGTATTGTGCTACTAAGGCAGGCTTACTGGTAGTGAGGTACTTGTACTGGTTGGAGGGCATATTGAACTCCCAAAAGTCGCCTGCATTCAGGATGATGGAGTCCTGGTCAGTCAGGTCAACCTGCAAGTAAAGGTATAGCAAAACTCACATTGTGTTGGGCCTGGCCTGACAAATTTAATCACTTTCTTATCAGTTTACCACTTATGGCTTACCACTCCCTTAACCAACATGGTCACATGGATGCTTTCTACTCTCTCTGTCTCCCTTCCCTTGCTCCAACTCCCCTTTCTGTCAGTATGTCTGCCCGTGTCTCTCTCCAAACAGGGGAATATTTACAGTAAAAATGGATCATAGCATGCATGCTGTGTATGGAAAATGGCAGTGGTCTCAACAGAGCATTTCTTCCACACCTGTGTGTTGTCTTGGGAAGCCAGGACCCTGAAGACATCTCCAGCTGTCCTCCCTACTATGGGCACCAAGGGAAACTCTGTACCCCACCTTTCCACAGGAGGAACCATCTCCACAAGATGGTCTTTTGTTGTCCCACCCTGTCCAACCATGGCTGCAACATTGCCACTGAGTACAGCGACTGGCATGCTGGACGTGATCTTAGACCCTGAAAAGCAAAGCTGACTTACTAAAGGCTGAGGGCAGACAGCTAAATGTTTTTAAGAATGCAAATGAGCAAAAAATACAGCTAGAAGGATTGCTGAAATACATAATGATTGTACATCTGAAAGTCTGTATGTGATTTTCAGTGTGAATCTGATGCCCCATTGGAATTCTGATATGGAGGTGACAAATGAAAGAATCTAGTGGGGTGGTTGCACTGTACATTGTACCTTTACTCCCCTACCTCATTCTAATGTCAGTCCACAACCATTGGACACTATCTCTGGTAACAATCATACCCTTTTCTGCAAACAAATTCAATATTCCCTCATACTAGTAGCTTAGAAGGACACCTATTAGCAAAAGCTTTCAGATGTGTTTATGTTACCTGTCAGGTCTTCGAAGCTCTTAACTTGTAAACTGTCCATTCTGTCCAATGTGATGGTAAACGTCTGCCTGGCTGGGTACCATTGACCATCAAATTGCACCTCCTGGGTTGGTATAATGTCCACAGTGGTTCCATCCTGGATGCCAACCACCACAAACTCTGGAAAATTTATCAATCATTATTAACCCAAGTGGCCATTCTATCTACAGCCATGTCTACATAAACCCACTATGACAGTTGATTTATAAAGTGATCATATCGAACCAGTTTAGCTCACTGAATCATTGGTATAGCTGTCACAGAGAGAAGGCATATAGAATACTGATAAACACCTGAGGGAGTTGATGATTCTGCTGTGCTGCAGATGACGTAGTACTCAGTTCCAAGAACGTCTGTTGGCAGGGCCAGGAAGGCATCTGTTGAGTAAGTCTCAGAAGATACGCCATACACCATGATAGGACTGTCTGCTGTGACTGAGACGGCTTCTTTCCCTGTCCGACTCCCCTTCAGTTCCACACCGACTCGGGGCAGTTCAATTACAGCAACCTGTGCATGTCGATAGGAAAATGTTTGCCACACATTTCATCTTTCTTCTTTAGAAACTTGATTACTGGAAAACTTACAAATATCATGATACTGTGTAGTCTCCTCATAATTCCTTGCTCATACTTCCGTGAAATCATCATTGTATGTAGATGTAATAGTGGGGTTATAAGCACCCCCAACTGACTTGTCTCATGGGTCTGGACCCTTCTGGCCGAACGGTTAGGGCGAGGGAGTTTCAATGCTACTCGCCTCTTGTTTCATAGATTTGAAAGAGTAATTTTGAAAATGGCTAATCATCCACTTTCCTATACGTAAAGTTATAACTATGCAAAAGAATGAAGTTTGTTGTACTTCTGGTCAGCTAAAGCTTCTACATGTAATGTTGACCCAAAGTTGACTTCATGTCTGCTCCATTAACATCTCTGTGCATGTGAAAAACAGTCTTTTTTGAGGCTGGATACTATAAGTAATAATGGCCCCACATTTGGGTGGGACAAGAAGAATAAATGGCTGACCTGACTGGATGTAACGCTGATGAGGGCATTGCTAAAGCCGGTGGAAGGAACGTAAACCTCGACAGAAGAAGGGGTGGACCTTGTACCAGAGATGAACAACCTGGTAGCCTGATCTCCATTATCATTAACAACATTCTCCGGAAAGGCTAGGATGAACTCAGTGCTCCTAGTGCTAGAAGGATCGATTTCTGAAAAAGGAATGAACTTCTGTGTAATTCATGATCATTGTTCAATCCACCAGTTCAATCCACCTTTTGTGCTCATCTACCAGAATATGTGCTTAAGACAGAATAGTGACACTGTTGTTTTTTCTCATTTTATTGCATGATTAATTTACCAACACGGACTAAGTGACTGAGATAAAGCCCCAAAGGCCTACCTGGACAGGTAGTATTGTTGTTAGCAGGTGGTAACATTGAATCAGAATCATATAACCATTGCTGGTTCCAATTATGTGATAAAAACCGTCAGACAGTATTTCCTGTAGCAGTCTGACATTCTTATTTTACAACCTACATGTATCTATTGAAGTAGTCAATGTTGTATTTAGCAGATGAGGTAGTCAATGTTGTATTTAGCAGGTGAGGTAGTCAATGTTGTATTTAGCAGATGAGGTAGTCAATGTTGTATTTAGCAGGTGAGGTAGTCAATGTTGTATTTAGCAGATGAGGTAATCAGTGTTGTATTTAGCAGGATGACATCACAGGGCATTATTCCATGCAAAAATTCCAAAAGAATTTTTTATGTTGTGCTGTCAAATCTTGTGATCCTACAGTGTTTCACTAATATGGAAGGTGAAGTCTAATAAGAGTGTCCAAAACCACAGCTACATGTAGAGGTGCAAATGGCAATTCAAATAGCCCACCTCCAAATACCTCAACTTCACACAGTGTCAGACCGTAGTATTGAACTGGGAGGTGGATCTCAACATATCGACCCCTCAGTCTCCTGCAGTCCACTGGAAAGCCAGCTTGTTTTGTCGTCACTTGTTGTTGAGCCTGGCATGGAGAGTCCCCGACGTACACCATGAAATTATCCAGCCGCGTTTGGCAACAGTCCCCCCGGTTGAAGACCACCACCTCATCAACAACGTAGCTGGCACCAAGATCAACACGCCACCAATGAATGCCCTTATCGGCAGGCATTGTATGGGTACAAGATCCGTGGTAAAAGTTACCATCCCTGTTGCCATCCACAGCTCTGCCTGCAACACCGCCGTGAGTAGTACTTGACTGTTCAGCTGGCTGACCCAAGGCAAGATTGGTCCTGTCTCTCGCTTCAAAGAGTACAGATAGGGAATAGAGATTAGCCAATCATCTATTCCTAGAATGCTTTTGCTTATAAATGGAATGGTTTTTGAACCTGCCCAACACTAAATTTAGTCAGGGATTGTTTTTAAAGTTCAGAGAACTGATGGTAAAATTTGATTGTTCATTTGCTTTCTAAACTTGTAAACACAGTTACTGTATTACATATTATTCACATGGAAAGATTTTTGCCCTGTCAACCAGTGTTACACAATGAAACAAGGGAATCATCAACATTACTTTTGATACTTGAAAAAGTATCAAAATTATTGGAATATCTTTAAGTTATTAGTACCTGCTACATAAAAAAATGTGGAGGGAGAATCTAACTAACTGCAGTGTCCAAGATAAAGGGTTGTGCACATGTACCTTCATACACCTCAACTTCACACAAATGGAAGAACTCCTGTTTTGGAAGAAGAATCCCCACATATCGCCCCATCAGCCCATAACAGCTGATGGTATAGTTGCTTTCCTTCGTCATTACAGGCTGTTTTTCCACACAAATTGGGTTACTCTGGACTGTTTCCTCATCGCCAACATAGACATTAAAGCCATCCAGCCGTTTCCAGGAATTGTCCATTCTGTTGAAGATGACAACCCGGTCAATTCGCCGGGAAAAGCCAAGGTCCACCCGCCACCATGGATTCCATTCTTTATTAGTATGGAAGCAGCTGCCATCACCCCCGTCGTAGTTGCCATCCCTGTTCCCATCCACAGCTAAGTCAGCAGAGCCTGGGAAACTTGCAGTAGTACTTGATTGTGCAGCAGGCATGCCAAGAGCTATGTTCCTTGTGCCATCACTTGCAGCTGACCAGAAAAGCAAAAACAACTTTTGGTGTAATCAAGGGACATATTAATACATGTACATCCTACATTGTACATTTTCTGATAAGGAGGGGGACTCTATATCCTTCTTTCCTGTGGGGCCTAATAGTAAGCAAGCCATTGAATGTCTGAGAATTTGTAAGGAGCTCTAAATTTCTTGGAAAGTGTCAGGGTATGATATCAATAAGTTGTAATAGTGCCCTTAAGAAACGTTTTTTAATACGACATTGTATTTCCTGGCCTGGCCAAGGTCCAGAGATTGGCATGAAATTAAATAAGGACCTGTCAGTTCAACCTCACAGGAGGGATCCCTTTAATCAAATTAATAATGACCTGGGTTCAAGATGGCAAATGAAATCAAAATTGTTAGTTTAGATTTCTGGAATTTAGAGATCTGGAAACATAATGCTTAAGAAATTCACCTGCTGTGAAGAGCTTTGCAACAAGAACTACATATATATACATTTGAAAACCTGTTTCTGTCCAATAACAAGGAAGTAAACGCCATGAGGATTCCTTTATGTCAAATGATGAGAACCTGCACAAACCTGGGGCTGGTGCAAAAGACCAATCATACATGTTGCCACCCGTTGCACTCATTTTCTCCTCATCAGAGCAGAGAATCGTCTTCAAATAGCAGGTGGACCAGGAGTTGTACTGAAAGGACAGGCATGACGGGGCTGCACAGCAGGCGTCTGCACAGAACTGTAGAGTTACGTCGTAGTGGATGGCTACCTCCATTCCCGGGGAGAAACAGTCGGATTGTGGGACGTGGCGAAATGTTGACAGTCCACACGTGTCTGCTCCTGAAATAAAAGCATGTGGAATTCGCTTGGAACAGAAATCAGTCAAACTGCAATGTTGACTGTATAAGTTTTGCTTAAACATTAGACTAAGCGGTCTTGTCAAAATCCTGTCAATTTGAAAATCCTGCTATATTATATAATAATATTGATGGTTTCATTTTTGAAATGAAAACCTTTCAGGCATGGATTGGTAAACCTTCACTGAAGCCCTGAGTACCAAGCATTCCTGAATTGGATGATGAATAAATGAATTACAGTAAGTGAAAGAAAATTTGGTGAAAGGTCTTCAAGAGGTGCTAGCACATTGAACAGCATAAATGCATAACATGAACATCCTTAACATTTTACACCTGGGTGGAGTGAGGAAAGTGGTGTAAAGTGCCTTTCCCAAAGACACAATGTGGTGATAATGTCTAGCCAGGAATGATATCCCACAGCTTGTGTCTGCTAGCCTAGTTACTCAGCCGTTTGGCATCAAATTGTACACACATACATGTTGAGAATCTATGCAAAGCCTCAAACAACCAATCATACATTTATCTTGCCACTTGCCGCATATATCTTATAGCCAGGATCATGTGCCTTGGACAGGTGAATGTATGCTAATGTTATGTATATATCACTGATACCTAGACAAAAGGAGCTTTAATTCCTCCTACCTGCTCTTTCTCCAAAGAAGTTCACTTCACGTAACCATGGCTGCCACGTCCCATGCGTTTCTGTGACGTTGAGTTTCCAGAATCGGCCCATGGCTAAGAAGCCTCCAAATTCCTGTACCTCAGACGACTCTGACACATCTGTCACTGTTACCACATCTTCCCAGTTGTACGGATCAGAACTGGCCGATGCTTGGAGCCGGAACGTTAAAATGCCGTGGGCTATGTCTCCGGAGTTAGTAATGCTGATCTTGGAAAGAGTGAAGGGCACGACAAGGTCGAAGATGATGTACCACGGGCCTCGACCGCTTGGGTTCCAGTGAGAATAATAATTACCGTCGAGAACTTTGTCGGGACCAGCGTTATCAGGCCACGGCGTTTCTGTTGCGTCAATTGGCCAATCAAGGGATCTCTCCAGCCAATCATTACCTTTGTAGAAAAGAACAAGACTACGTTAGTTGAATTCTCATAATAGAAAGATTCTGAAGTTAAGTATTGAAAACGCCACATTAAAAGGTACAGGACACAGTGGTGAACAACTCTAGCAGCTGCTAATATTATTTAAAGCCTCATCACAGGAAGAAAGAAAATATAACTGACAGAGACTAATACAGGTTCTATAACAAATAATATTACTGTAACAGCTTAATTGGCATTTAGAGTCCTGATTGACATGATAGAGCACGTCGGCAGAATGTACTGTACCTGCGGGAAACCCGTAATGTATTGTGCATATACATGTATAGCACTTTGGCAGAACGTCTCATATAAGGTTGTATTAGAGCATATAAGGTTGACAGCCTGTCTGCAGTTTTCAGATGTTGTATACTATAGGAAAAGATATCGTCTGCAACAGGCAAAATTTTGTCATCACACACTCAGATATTGATTGGCATGTGTATTGCTTTGTAGGCCAGATGGGTATTATATATATATATATAGCATTTTTTGGAAAAAAACACATTTAATTTATCACATGCTACCACCCCTGCAACATTTACTGCGTCACAAGTGAAATTCATTGTTGTTATTTTTTTTGGTTAAAATAAGACTCGCTGGTCTGGTAGTCTGGGTGCCATCCTTCGTAGTTACCGCCGGCTCCCTACTGTTGCTGGCTACTCCGTGGCAGCCAGGAATGGTAGGGAGCCGGCAGTAACTATACATATCTGTAGGCACCCAGGCTACCGGTCAGGTATTTGTATCTATAAATATTGTTGGTTAACAAAAGTAGCGTGTTGCAAGTGACTACAAACAACAACCTGTTGGCAAATGAAGTCTACACCTGTCAGTCTTTGAATGCATCCAAAATAAGGTGCATGAATAATTTATGAACCACTTTTTACCTGTCTTGATGTTTTGTACTTTTAACCTCCCTCCTGCTCTTTTGAGTAACAGTGCTGCCCCAGCGAAACAACGTAATTTTTGAGAGAGAATTGGTTTGGAGCTGACTTCCAATTTCTCTGTTCTGAGAAATCCACAATGAAAGTTATCTCTTTGTATATAAGTTACATTAATAGGTGAGCAGTTAGACATAGCGGACATGGTAGAAAGAAGAAATCAAAATATGCCCTAAGCTACAAAAGGGCCAGGACATTAAAGTCCTTTAATTTGGCACAGGTAAGTTCTCAATACTATCTAAAGCTTTGAGTTTGAAGTAAATTTCCATACCTTCAGCTCCCTGGTTGCAGAATCCAAGAAGCACCAGCCATGCCAGTACCAATGCCCATTTAGGGATTCCCTGCTTTGGCTCCATCACAGGATCCCAGGATTACCTGGGAACATGGAGAAAAAAAATTAAGCCTTAAAATTTTTCCTGACCTTTGAGTCCCCCAAACCAGGACAAAGACAGAAGCCATTGGGGATATACATGTAGAGTTCTGCTTGTTACATTACTTAAGTCTTGTATGATTGTGTATACATACATTATTGGTACTACAGTCCTGAAAATATTTGTTGGTGGTATCTCAATCATGGAAGTTGCAATCACAAAGTACAATGTATCATTGAATCAATGCAGTGTACGAAATACTTTTTTGAGCCAGGTTGCCCAATGGCAACCTAGGATGAAAGCTTGGTTGCCCATCAAAATTCCAGGTTGCCCCAAACTTAAACTCTTCTACATTATGATTAACTTTGTTAGAATACAATGTGCATTTATACATTTCTGACACTGAGTTGTTTACCCTTACCTGAAGTTATGAGCTCTTCCATGGGAACTTCTCAATAAACAGTTCCCAATGGAAGAAAGGGGCATCCTTACCACAAAATTTAGGTAGTGCACTGAGCTACCTGGGAGTAGAAATAGGTTGCAGCAAGCAAAATATGGTTGTACGGTGCAACTGGGCAACCTAGTATTTCGCACGCTGCAATTGAATGACTATTTTTATTGCCACCTGGACAATAAAAATTTACAATACAGCCTATTTATTTCAGTACAACAGCTGATATACACTGATCTTAATCTGTCCAAATTGTGAAATGCCACAGTGTGGAAAATTTTTGTTACCTTTCTGTATGATACATTATTTTGTGACATCTATTGTCTTTATCCTGTATGTGACATGACAGTGTTCTTGTTCAGGTACCCGTTGCTATCTTTCTGCTCTGTCCGGACATTAAGCCATAGAAATTAAACATCAAGATTCACCACTTTTCAGCAGTAGTCTATCACAGCAGCAAGACTTAGTAGATAGCACAGCACAAGAAACTTACCTTGCAGATATGGAAACTCAATGATGTGTAGCCATACTTCTGCTTGTAGTCGCATGGACCCCTGAATGAAGTTTTCTCCACTGGTCTGCTTTACTCTGCTGTGGTCAAGCTCTACTGAGAAATATTCAGCAAAGCTCATTCCTTTCTAAACATGTGGACATCAAATATTGATAGACCTAGACTTTCTATCCTCAGTGATCCACTTTTGTTGATCTTCCCTCCTTTGCATAGCTATTTTTCTGGCCTTTTTTGAAGATAATAGAATGTGTCCTTTTGTCACTGCTGCCTGGATGGGTCCTAAAGGCTCCCATTGTGAGCTTTGCTGTGATGTAAGCTATGTTGATATAAATCTAAGCTTGGATCATTGACAGTTTTGCACCAATTTCCTCTCATTCCATATTCTTTTCAGCATAAGGAGTCCCTTGGAAATTTACTCTCACACAGGCCTTTCAGAGACACTCCGTTTACACAATACATTCATTGAAAATGAATGACAGATTATGACTTTTTCAAATACTTGATCTTTCTTTTCACATTATCAATCTTCTTTTAATGATAAAGTTTCACTGTTTGGTTTATCCCCTCAACAACTTTTGTTACAAGGTTTGAAAAACAGAAAATACAGCATTTTATGGAGTCAATCAATAAAATATGGACTATTGCTTTTTCAGAAATATTTTTGTATGTCATTGTACACTTTGTACAATCAAGTAATTTACTCAGTTCTTTGCTTGTAGTAGTGGGTTTACAGCCATTGGATTGACCAGTTTGTACTAAGTGCATGTTTCTAACGGTATTGAAACGGTTTCGTGACAAGATTCAGACTTCACATTATGTCCAACATAACAATTTTGAATAACCATTGTTACACCATTTGCCCTGAGATCTCCACTTAAAATGTAACCCATAGATTTGGTCTCTCTTTAAATGCTGTTTAAATTAGCCTTAACAAACTGCTACTTTAACAGCTCATGAGAATTTGTATGGCTGCATTGTAGCAGTTCTTGAACAAAGTATCTATATATCAAACTTTTCATCTTTCAACTGGAGACAGTAGACTCAAACAAGAGACAGATACTGTAGTAGTAAACTGAGCAACTTTACTAAATGCACATCATTCAGTGACTGTGTCAAGCCAATACTATGTACAACAGGATTTTTCAGTGAGGAAGTGCACAAAATATATATGCCACATAACATAAACAATTGATAATCATTCACTGATAATTTCAAAGAAATTGTCTTATTCTTGAATTTTTTACCATATTTTGGTCCCAACAATAATTATATATCCATTTATCACCCACATATCAACAACACAATTAATTATACGCTAAACAATATGTATTTTAACATCAACTCCTTTTTGTTACAATATGGAACATCTCATCAAAATACTGTGAGAAGCATTATTTGTTCTGTTGACATTTAGCAGAATGATGCAGATTTCTATAGCTGAAGGTTGACAACCTAAAAATGTATGCAACACTTATTGCAAGTCAAAACAGCCAATTCTACAGTATGAATGATCTGTCAAAGTTTCACACTCACCACAAGTCTATCCTGACTCTTTGACCAACTTTTTTTCAATGGCTTTCAGTGGGTGTTACCATTTCTAGTGGTTATATATAAAGATACAAATCCAGCAAAATGCTCAGAAGTGACAATGTTGGTTCTATTTTAAGACTTAATAAAGTCTGGATTTTGAGGCATCGCAATGGAAAGACAACTAGGTTGTGTTCTCAATGATTGCATGCCATGTCATGACTTAACACCTTTTTTGTTATCAGAAAAAGATGTACAATGTATCACAGTAATAGCATCCATTCATGACTGTGCTGAAAGTACATGTTTATATGCTTGTTCTCTCTAGTAATGTGTTATCCTTATCTTTGTAAAGTTAGGAAATTAAGATATGGATCAGGAAGAATCATGGTGAAGAGTGGTGTACAAAACATTGCTATTAATTTTTGCGTGGTCTACAAGTATACGGTGAATTCTTTTTTTGCTCAATAGTGTGTAGCATTTTTCCTTCAGGTTTGCAAGGCCAATCTGCAATTTTAAACAATTGCGGAACTTTTTTTCCAATTTCACTCCTCACTTCACAGTTCTTTTTGATTCACGTTTTGCAAAGCATTCTACATGTCAATACGCCCCAGTAAATGTGTAATTTATCTTCAGAATGCATCAACATGTAGAAACCTTTTTATATCCTATATGTAAGAAGTCTCCTAACCCCCCCTCCCAGAACTTGTATTATTGCAAGTCACTGCCATACTTGAGTTGAAGCATGTCTATGTCCCCCCCCCCCCCCCCGCTGGCTATGACTTTATTATAATTTATAGTGTTCCGAAAACAAAATACAAAACCAAAATCAGCTGTGTCTAGCCACTTGTGCAGAATGTAACTTAAAGTAAGACAGAGAAAAATGCCATGGTGCAGTTTCCAGCCAGTGTTTTCAGGAATTGCCTAGCACGTTAAGTTAAACCAATACCATAACAGAGTCCTAAACACTGACCAATGAAGTTAGACCCAATATTGTTAGACACTTTAATGGTGTTGTGATTGTATTTTCACCATACCAGTGAACTGTGTGATCTAAAAAGGAATGATACAAAGTATGCAATGCACAATCAGATGACTATGGGTTACCAAGCTATCAAACTAAGACTGTCACAGCAACTTTCTGATCATCTTGTACTACAAATTACAAAGGTATATAGAATTCCACAAAATGGTCTTCCCTACTTCCTAGAACACCTACAGAAAAGCTTCCCTGTGCTGTTTACATTTGTACAGATTGCCATCCATATAGCACAATTCCCAATGCATCAGCAGACTACTTCTTTATAAACAAAAGTATCAAATGTTGTTTGATATACACAGTCTGGATGAACCCCTTTTATCCAAACTAATAATACAAGTATTCAATAATACAGGTTCTATTAGTAGGTGTGATAGAAAGGAACATCACCACAGCCAATGGAAGGAGAAGAACATTTTTAGGGATGTCACCAAAACGGTTTATCAATATCTAGTGCTGCTTTGACAAAATTACAATCATTCAATTACAATTATACAGTTCTTCCCCTTGTCAAAAACTTCAAGAAAATGCCAGCTGACGGTTTTTAAAAGCAATACATCCTACCCACCCCCACCCCATCTGTGAATGGAATGATCTGACCTCAGAAATGGAACGATCCTTCTAAAACAGCAAAGGGCTGGTAGCTAAACACAGCAGGATTGGATTGGGTGTCGTGAGGTCACGTGACTTGGATGGAGAACACTGATTGGTTGGTTGTTGGGGGTCAGACGTAGAAGAGGCGTACTCTGGACGTGCTGACTAATAGGTCCTTGTCGTAAAAGTTTGTCTCGATCACCACGTTCCCGCTAAAAATGAAACAAAAATAAAACGTTTGCCATGTAAGAATATTATGTGAAGGAAATTCATCATCATCATCATCATCATGGTCGCCACATATCAGTAGCTACAGGTACTAGGCGGACTGTCTTTATTCACTAAAATTTTTGTCTTGTTATTAACTACTTGTTAACTACTTGTCTTTGTACCCCCTCCTATCCACAACCCATCTCTACAAGATCTCACTCTACTGTGTTCCACCAGACGTCTACCGTGTTCAGCCGACCAATGATGACCAATGATGATGATGGATTCAACCAAGTTATTTCTAAGTCAATGAAAGTTACGTGAAATCTTCTGTACCTGAGCACGTTGGCTGGCATCATCTGGTTCTCTGGTGCCGCCTCTATGATGGACTGCCAGGTGTTGGTGGAGTTGGGGATCACAAAACCAAACTCAAAGTACCACTCTGGAACAGACAGAAAGGCAAGTCCTCTAAACCCACACTCAGATTAAACAGTTCTCTTTGTGAACTCACTAACTGCCCTCAAGAAGGTTAGGACATAAAAATGACTAAAACTAAATGGCAATTGCTGAGCGACCATACAGCAACCAAAACTGGATCTGTGTGACACATTCAACTTCAATGTATCTCATAAGAAGGTTTCCTATTGTGACCCAGATAGAGATCCATAGGCATCCTGAGGTACTTTGCTCCCAAGCAGGCATGGTGTACATGCATCTGTATCTGTATCTGTATCTGTATAGCTGGTATCACCGCCCCTCAGCGTAACACACCAGCTTTGCAGGCATGTGGCGCAGTGGCAGCTGGCTATATTACACCGAACGACTTGTGTAAGTGATCTTCCTATCTAGAACACCCACCTTCTAACACCCTGCCCTTAAACAGGACCTTCTGCTCCAGGCGGAACCTCTCCATCTGCTCGATGGACGAGAAGTTGATTTCCCGTGAAACTGCTCGGCACTTCAGGATCTTCTTGGGTACTCGGGCTGTAGACAGTCAAATGGAACAAAACTGTCATTTTCTTCTTGATAAGATAAGATAAGGGAATCTGTTAAAATTGAACAATCTTTTGCATGAGGTGTAGTTGTTTCAATTAAGCTGTACAGTTTTGTACACTCAAATGGTAGGAACTTACTTCACTTCAAGAAACTTATCCTGGTATCTAGAAGAATACACTTCTTAGACACTGGAATAAGACTTGTGTCCAACAGAAAAAGTACTTGAACATAACAAAAGGGTGATTGAATTATCATCAATACAGTCATGTTTTCCCCATGTAGAATTTCTGGTAAATCAGTTGTGCACATGTCAATTTTCATCACTCCTTTAGCATGATGGATTGCATTTCCTCTTCAAGAAGATAGAGGGCATTGCTGCATGTACCACTACTACTAGTAGTATGGAGCCCTCACCTTATAAGCATCAGAGTATCACAGTACAGGACATCATCATCATGCTTCTGGTATAATAGAATTTATCATGACCATCCAAACATGTGCATCAGTCTTTACAAATTACATGCATTCTGTTACTAGTGTTAGTATGAAACAGTTCCAAGTCGCGTCTCCTACCTTCATGCTCAGTTCCTGGTACAGATAGGTCTTCACTGCCCTGCCACAGGATCTTTCCTGAGTCTGCATCACGCAGGTTCATCCAATTGCTATGGTAATTGTCGTCAAGGAAACCAAAAAACGTCACCATACAAAATCATTCAATGACAGTGATTATGCTAACATTAGTAATGCATGTACACTATACTATAGAGAATTAGGTAGAGTAAATGCATACATGTATCTCCAAATGCCAAGATAGAAAATTTCATATGTGGATTTTGATGCATCAATGAGCAATACTAAGCTAGAAAAATGATGTTCATGCTTGAATTGGCAAATAGCATTATACATATACATGTACACCAACCCTCCAGACTGCGACCGTTTTGGTCGCATATGCGACCAAAAATTACGAAATGCGACTAAACTTTTTACTCTGGTCGCGCACTGCGCGACCGGCAGAGAATCCGCTGTGCGCCAAAATTATTGGCTGCCAAATCTCGCCCCGGTCTGCTTGCGGTAACAACGACCCATTTTCCATTGAGAAATGTTCCTTGAGAAGTTTCATCCGTAGTCAAGTTGCTTTAATGCGCCTATAAACGCAAAAATTCATCCGAAACGAGCGGCAGTGATGATCGACCGGGACGAAAACATTAGCGGCCATCTTGAATTGTCGCGAACTCACGTTAGATCTCACAAAAACACGCGAGGAATACGCAACGCCCCTAGCGACATTGGTGAGACTGCAGCCTAGTGCAGGGTTACAGACATCGGTAGAGAGCCGATAATGAAACAAATTAAATCTAGCACCGCGTTTCCGCCGCTATTTTATCTCTTGGGGCGAAATTAAGTACTTCTTTGCTGTTGATGCTATAAAAATTGTACTATTAAAGCTGAAAAAGATTTTTTTCTTAAATTATACACTGTATAATACTAGTAGCTTAATAATATGTGTTTACTACTGAGTATAATAATACAGTATTCATTGTATACTAGTAATTTTTGCATGTATTTTTCAAATTGCATGTTACATGTTTGCCAACAGTTGAACATGCAATTTTTTATACATGTATGACATGGTTTTAGGTCCAGATATAGAATTAGACTGCAAGTGACATACACTACTAGACATACACCTCAATGACCTGAAAGAATGCGCATTTTAAATGAACGTTGTTGTCAACTTGGTCATTTTCCAGGGGGTACGTTTATTAGATTTTGAAGATTTCTCCACGGGGTATGTTTATTCGGCAGATGAGAGTAATTGTCTGTTTAGGTACATTATTCCGTTGGCTTGTAAATTAAAAAGTACTTTGCGCGACCAGATTTTTCGTTTGCGCGCCTAACTTTTTGAGGCTAGGAGCGCATGCGCGCCTAAGCTAAAAATTTAGTCTGGAGGGTTGATGTACACGTATATGGGGATCTGTACAATTTTTCAAGTAGAAGTGGTAAGAAAAATGTTTGTACTTGAAAAAGTAGACTTCCGATTTTGATGGGTTGTCCATATGTCCTCCACACATTACATGCCTGGCATTATTCCTAACCAATCATCACAACTTTCCGGTTGCCAAGCAGCAGGTATACTATTTACTGTGTTACCACGGGAACCCTACCACATTTCACACAGCTGACAGCACAGCAATTTCCGGCAGGGTAATTCCCGTAAGACTTTATGCCTTTGATGTCTGTTTGATGTCTAGCGTTACATGCTTTTAAACATGGGGCACAGATGTACCGGGGTATCTCCAAGGAAAGGAAAATGTCAGCTTTTAAAATGGAAATCATATACTAATGGCTTCTGTTCACAAAACATGTGCAAGTGATATGTGGTAAGTGTCAAACATACACCATGTAACACAGCAGACATTGTAGGCAGCTAAAGGCTGAGAATGGCAGAATTGCAAAGCCTTAATGCTCCTATGCTTCTCACCTACATGTAGCTAAAAACTGCATATATTTCTTTGAGTCGCAAAATCTGAAAAAGTCAACTGCAAACAATTCTTACATATCTCGATTCAAAAGGATTTTTTAAAGCTGATAAATAGAAATGGATTGACTCATATACAAAATTATATACTGATCAACAACATTTCATACCATCCAAATACAACATATCACCCTAACATACATTTGTGAATTTAAAAAGGTATGCCAGTTAAGGGATGAGACTTACAGATGTAAATGCTTGTCCACCTTCATATTGCTGCTGCTAGAAAAGACAGGTCTGAACTGAAGACTGTGTCTGACTCTGAACCACTCCTTCCTGAGCAATTTGTAGGAGCAAGGGGCTCGCATGGGGTTTGTGGAAATGATCCTTTTATGATTTTCTTGACATGTCTCCTAATGCTTGCACCTTGGTATGAAGTTTTGTTTCAAGTACATCATTATTCAATAAACCTTGTTTCATTGACTCTTATATTTTCATGTATTTTCCTCATTACATATAAGAATCTGCCTGTATCATAGATGATCACAAAATACAGACTACATTCTCTCTTAAACCCCTTGTATAGTCCTCCAGTCCACAAAGCAACAATAAAGGCTGAGAAAAATGTCCATCCAGAGATGCCATTACCAGATGCTGGGTATCCAGACATTGTTGCCATGGTGACACATCTGTTCATGATGACATCACAGCCTTTGATGTCTCCCATTATCTAAGGCTGACTTGTATATAATCCTCTAGGCAAATTAACAGGATACATTTGATCTGAGCTATCTGTAAGTTATGACAAAATATTTTGTATCACAATGTTGGCCATCAAAAGTGACTCATTTTTGTACCCTTGGCATAGAAAGGTGGCTAATCTAGGGCTACTGATTAATAATTTTTCCGGCAATGTTATTGTTTGAATACCAACTGCCAGTGAAAGATTTTAGGAAGTTTGGATCATACACTGTTTAAAAACCAGATTTCTGAATAAAAAGGAGAAAAGACTGTATGTAGGCATGCATATATTTTAACCCTTATGTCTTACTGAGCACCTGTACAAATCATAGAATACAAATTTGCCCAAGAACTTATCTATGATTTTAATGGACCAGTTTTCTAGCTGTTGGAAGCTCACTCCCATATTATCAGTGCTAATTTTAGCTACCTGTGACTGCATGCATTGAGGTGAGGCCAAGTAAAACGTTCTGGGTAATTCCCATTGTGCACAGCCAAGTGCGCACAGTGAGAAGGCCATTATTATCTTTGGTAATGCACAGATGTATTTCTTGAGAAGTAGGTGCAGCCAATTACTGGTAAAGCTCTGCGGGTATGAAAGAAAAGTCTCCTTCCTCTAACTCCACTGCACTAGAAAATACTTTGAACAAAGAATCAAATATCTGATTCTAAAAGATGCTACCCAGTGCTTCTGGGATGAATCCATTGTCATCTTACATTCACAGTCAAGCTTATAGGGCCTCATAGTCTGTTTTCCAAATGGCTGGTAATCTTAAATTTTACAGTCTGGGAACAAAAAGAAAATGTATTTCACACTCTGTCAAAGCAACCATACTAGGTAGAAAGGAGGTATAATCAATAGCCAAGCCCATCCACTGCCAAGTAGGTACTGAAAAATTCATGACATTCATGTAAACCATCCCACCCTTCCTTTATTGAGTAAACGGCAGAACAAAGTGTTATTCCTCCCACCATAACGCAATAAACTCCCATGGTCTAATGCTTATTATATGCACTTGGGTTTGTAATTCACTCTGATACGTGGAGCTATGAAGTTATTTACGTCCCTTTTCCCCAACATCCCACATGTAATTTAGTTAATCTATTTCTGTAACTCCATAAATTGCTTTAATGATAGGGTAAAGCTAATATGGGCAAATGGTTATGGAGGACTACGTCTTTCCCTGGATATTTGGCTCAGGGCACAGACATTTTGCTAAATTAGCATGTGGGCTATTTCTAGAAGCTCTATGGATGCTGAATCATAACATCCAATTTGGGTTTACCTCAAATCCAGGCCATGTACATACATATTCAGCACACCAACCTGTCACAGTACAGACTCTCCTGTCAAACTGAATAACCATAACATCTCCATCATACATATGGAAATACCCTATTTAGCACATCAGTGCTGATTGCCCTAATTATTCCAAACAATAACGAGCGTGTAACAACTCGCCACACCCCTGCAATCTTGCTGACAGTGTGATATGCATGATAATTACCTGGACTGAGATAGGAATCAAATAAGGTTGCAACAAGTGAGGAACTGGTGAGGTCACGGGCAATCAAAATTATTGGGAGTATTCATATAATATTCTCATAGGTCGTTTGCACAGTCTTAACCTTTGCCTTCCCTATATTATTGTATCGAAATCTAACACACTTTACTGATATGTATGTAAAAAGGTCCCTATCATTTATCTTTGTATATTTGTTGAAAAAAGGGTGTGTATAAAGCAGTAGGAACCATATGAGTCAGTAGGATTAAGGTGTATCCACTGGCTTTGTGTACAATAAAAGCTCTTTTAACAGGTTTCCAATTAAAATGCAAGTTACAAACACTTTAACCTTCTCCCTACAATGTTCCCATTTGTACCACAAATTTGTACTGGTTACAGGATGAGGGTTAATGTGAAACTGGACCCAACAGGTGACTGTCACACATATAAACCCCAGAATAATCATATGTACTGAGGTGTTTTGAAATATGGCTGTAACTTGAACTAAGTGTTTCTTATCCCTATGTAAAAATTAATGTCTGACAACTGTGGAAATCCTACACGTACCTGAGGGAGGGGGCTTTTCAATTGACATTTAAACTTCAACTTGAACCCCAAAACCAATATAAATCTAATAGAGATCTAACATTGATAGCTCACAGCAGGGTGACATTTTAAGGTCTACCAAATATTCACAACATCAAAATTTGATCAACAAAACAACCTTATAATATATCTCATAACATGCATTTCATTATGGCACTTTGCAGACACACCTTTCTATACATATGTGTGTACTAAAATGACTTAGCTACACTCTATTGGTTTGACATGTTATTACGTGATGGATTGACTCTAACATATGGCATACTGATCTCTTCTTGACTATCAGTTCCTACGAGACTCAGTTCTCACGCGAAGGGACTTAGCTGGAGCTGACAAGCAGCACATAAATTCTTGTGAAAATTTATAATCTAAATTATGTCGTTGACGAAGAAGTCAACGCCATGGTCACTGTTCTTGGGCTATGCTCCTTGCTAAATATTAACTAGTTACGAAAACCAGAACATGAGTCATGAGAAATGCAGAAAACTTAGCAGAAAACGTCGCACAAAAATGAGATCAAAAGGAAAGGTTTAGAACCACACGTAAATTTTGACACCGATCCTTCTACCTGTTCACGTAAGACTACAACAAACACACCGAAAAGGATACAGCTTGAAACCGTTCAGAATATCCTCTGCTCGACTCGGCATGGTGACCACACGACTCTGAGAGCTTCTTCCAACGTCTGTGCTTCGAAACTACGTCTCTTGATGTGCAAGATGTTAGGTAAGTCTGTAGCAGAAGACTGAGAAGTTCGAGAAAACACAGACCCTCCTCCCGCTTCCGCTAAAAAATGGCATCCAAATTTATGAATGTAGTTCGGGCCGGCACTTTACCTTTAGAAAATATCCATCCGCAGTTACCATATCAAAATATTGTGAACATTTCAATCCATTGTCTTACAAGATAAAGCATAGAGAATGTAATATAGATACTTTGATGGAATGATACTGTTCATAATTCTGTGCGTTTATATGAACACTTTGTTGTAGTGAATGTTTACAACAGGGTGATGCGGTTCGTGACGTCATTCTTAACCCGGAAGTAAATTTTAGTCAAGATGGCGGTTGACCTGACGTGACCAGCTGAACGTTTCGCAGATGTAAACAGCTCTAAATCATCCGAAAATCCCGATATCAAGAAATCTCTTGACAGTTTCTCAAAGTCTTACGTAATATATACAAGGTAGGTATTCGTTACTTGGTGTATTGCATATCTGTGATTGTGAAATTTAGTACATTTTCAGAGTTTCTGCTCAAGCATCTTGCCCAAGCAACCACGATGACCGCTTGGTCACTCGATTACGACTCAGAAAAAATTACAGTAGACGCAAAACTTTGCCGATACTTGGTACCTGTATCAACTTTATTGCAGTCCTGTCACCGTAGTCGTTTGTACACTGAGTCAATTATGTACGTACACACCTCCTCACAAACTATATATCTCAAACGTTAACAGTTAAAACGTTACAGCAACAGAACAGCAAGCAAGTTTTCGAGCGACCTATGACCCAGTTGCGTTTACCAATGAAAACTTCAACTGACGTCCTTGCTACATTGAAAATACTGCAGAAGTGCCCCTCATCCCTTATCAGAGGTTGTCACCATGCTGTGTTCTTCTTTAAAAATGTGTATCCATCACCTGTTGTAGCACTTTAAGTTTTAACCTCCAATTTCAACATGTCCAATGAGAAGTGTACAGAATATTTATTTCATACTTTTAGATACTAGTATTTCAATTATGCAGGTCACACTTGTAATGGTATAAGAAAACTGTAACAAAACATGAAACTTAAAAATCAAGATGGTGTCACGATGATGAAGAGGCCTTTTTAACAAATTGGATATCTATATTCAGGGTGTCATTAACTCTCAGAGGTCACTGCAAAAATATAACCAACACAAAAGCGTCAAGATTTATAGTAATTACATGTACTAGTAAGTTAAAGCAATCTTGCACAGAATACCGAAATCCAAAGTTACAGACGAAAATTTCAAGAGTGGTGAAAAATTCGGGTTGAACTTTATCCAGATGTTTGTGATGGTTCAAAGCCTTTCAGACCAAAACAATCCGTGACCTTTTGTGTGGAAACTGTGCAACAGTGAAAGACGTAATTCTCCACAGTCATGGCTATCAGCTCGAGGCCAACAGACACTGCACTGTTTTGATGGACTTGTTTGATCATGCATAAACATGAGGTCACAAAAGGCAGTGGGGAAACCTTTTCTGTCCATTTGAAGAAGTTAAAGCCTTCATTTTTTCTGACTTGTAACTGCCTTAGATAGATAGATAGGTAGCTGAGATACAGTCTATTACATTCATGTTGTACATATTCTTTCTGTATAGTGTATACATGTATCTATTTGGGGCAAATTAAATTAGTCTGGGTGCCCCTGTTGTCACTGAGAGAAACCCTTGGCAGAAAGCCATATGCTTTATATGCAATGCTAATGAATTTGGTGACAGTATTCTATTGTAGTCAGGCTCGTAGAACAGACCTACTACTGCAGAATACGCAAATGATTCTTTACACAGGTCTGTAAAATGTGAAGATTTTCCTCTTCTTTTCCAGGTTGGATAGAAACAGACAAAATCCCTGGTAACCATGGCAATGCGTCAGCTTGTGGAGGGGGAATGTGGAGGTGCCAACCCCCTGATGAAGTTAACCACACACTTCACCCAGGACAAGACTCTGAGACAGGAGGGGCTGAGGCCAGGCTTTCCTGCAGCTAGGGGACTGCCTGTGGTAGAGACTTCTTTTTCTCGATTAAAATTGTCTTCTACTCTGTATTATATAGTCTTGACCAAAATGGCTGCGTGATCAAAATAAAATACATCCAGAGTAAATGATGATGTTCACTACATTGCCTAGTACGGTGTTATAGAACATCTATTTAAACAAAATTGCTGCAGATTTAAACATGTACATGTATCTATCTTGTACTGTAACAGAGTTATAAAGTGTTAATGCTTGGAGGATAGTTTGTGGTATAATCTTTGTATAGCAGCTATAATCATGAAAATTGCCTGGTGAAGTCTACCATGTTATTGTCATTCTATAACATTCCAACATTCTGTTCTCCAGACACCTGACAGATTTGCTGAAGCCTCAGAGGAACAGGTAATGTGTAATTTTTTTTCTGCATTAATTGAAAACTGAAAAATCTCAATCCCCATTCTCTGACATTCTCTACATTTATCAGCATTACTCAATCAACACCATTTGTACCATTGTGGTTTCTTGTTTGTTCCCGTATGTCTAGTTGATGGAGACTGAGAAAATTCATTCTCTGACACAATCCAACATTTAGCAACATGACTCAATCCTTGCCATTCATGCCGTCATGTTTTGTTGTTTGTTCCCATATCTCTAGTTGGTGAATGAGTTTCTTGCTGACCAGCGCAGCCATGCTGCCCCCACGACCTTCCGTATGGACGCACTCATGCAGGAGATGAGAGAAATAGAAGATGCTGAGATGAGAAGTAGACTTGCTCAAGGTAAAAAAACAACTTAACACAATTTGTTTGTCAATCAAACATTGGTCACCTTCTTCGTGATTGGTATAGCATCTGTTACAGATTTTTTATAATACATAAGTTGATATTATATCTTTTCTTCTAGCACCCAATGTAGCTGACCTTGCTACTGCTGCAAACTGGGCTGATGAGTACCTTGCAAAGGAAGGGACAGACCTGAATGACTCAGACTGGTCCAAGGAGTTTGTAGATGATCCTCTTAGTAGATATGCAGGTGAGACAGTAGCATGTCTTCTTGTCATTAGTATATGGTGTGCCATTCTACCTTGTTTTCTTATCTCTAACTAATGTTTTTTAATCCTTCTGTTAGACTCCAATGTCCTAAATCATGATTTGTGTCTTGTTTACTGCTAGGTCCAGATATTCTCCCATTGGAACAGGCTGATGCCAAGTGGGCCCATGAGTACTTAGAACAAGCAGAAGATAAAACATGGTTGGTAAAATTCTTTCTTGTTTTATTCTTCAAAAACCGTGTGTTTCAACCTCTCAGTTTCTATTCCATTTTGGATGAAATTTCCATTTCATTTGGAATGAAATACATCTATTAGTGTATTTGTGATGCTAATCTATTTACATTCTGTTTTACAGGACAGAAGAATTTGTCAAATTAGAAGATGAAGCAGATACAAAATGGTACGTGTCTCTACTAGTCATTGATTGTTACAGAGTACAAATGTATAACTGTGTACATGGTAAAGTGGACAAGACTGAAGCAAAAATAACAGGTGAAACAACTTAGAAAAAAGGACAAAGAAAAAAGCGTCAAGGCTTAAAAGTTTCTGTAGCTCAATGTTGTGGTATACATGTAGCATTTGATTGCACAAATCATACAAACAGGACCGTTGGATTTGATTTTTGGCGACGTCTCAGGGAGGAGCCTAATGGTACAGTATTGTGTGCAATTCGCAAGAATTCTAGGAATCGTACAGGCATTTTGTCCACAGGAATGGAATGTCCACAGGCATGTCTCTGACCTACATCTATGCCCACATTCCTGGAAACCTTTGGGACCCTGCTTTGGGAAGACCTGAGCTCTGCCCCGGATGCCCTACTTTCTGTGACCCCGGGGCCTGTTCACTATACACTCAGGGGAGGAGTGCACTGTATCTGTATAGGTACCAAGTCTTCCCCAAAATCATGAAATAATGGCAGGGCCGCAGTGCCATGCAAACAATAACCCTAACAGCAACCGCCGTCGCCATGGCAATGTATGTTTTCATTGCCAGTCTTGTTAAGTATAGATTCATGTACTGTACTTTGTTAAGTTTCTGTTTGCTTATTTTGATCTTGGCATTACCTTGTCTGCTATGTAGGGCTGAAGAGTTCACGGACAAAGATAATGAACTTGCCAGAACAGCCAACCAGCTTCTGCAGTCCATAGACGACCCGAAATTAACCAACTCTGAGGTAAGCCATCTTCTCTGGATTAATCTTTACTTTTATTCTATGTTTTTTTATCAAAATGCTCTGTGGTGTACTGGTAAATTCAGTTCATGCTGAGGTACATGTGAACAGCATTTTTGCTTTGCTGCACAATGTCATTATAGAAACAGCCAGGTCTTAGCTGCTACAGATTTGCCTGCTGCTTTCTGAATGCTTTTTTGACTGTAGCTTTCTCATACAAAAATGAAAATCCTCAGACGATTTAAATGAAGCAAGGAGAATAAATTGTAGTGAGCACAGGGTGTTGTTTATCTTACAGACAGAAGAATTTGTCTTCCCAATGTCTGTTGACAAGGTCTGCAACTTTCTCTTAATACTGTCATTGACTGCATAGACATTGAACAGAAGCAAAGATCACTGTCTTTTCTTACAAATTTTTCTCCATCAAAATTGATACTCTATGTAAAGTGCTTGTAACAAATCATTTTGATGGAAAATTTTCTGCTGAACACAAATACAATGTTTTTGCAAAGATTTCTGGTTAATTTTGAGATTGCCCCAAGTTGCTCAAAAGGAAAATTACCTTCTGAAAAAAGTAATGGTTCAAAGAGTGTTTGAAATTAAAATATTGTTTGCAAATTTCATCTTTCAACTAATTGAAATAAGGAAATATGTTGTAAATTTTGGTAAACGTGTATCATTCTTCAAAATGAGTCATGCTGTGTATTCAGCATTAATTTGCTGACAGGATCCCTTCTGTTCTGTTTAGTTCATGAAGTTTGTGAAGAAGATAGGCGAGGGGGATGTGACAATAGAGGGGAACCAGGTTGTAGACCAGACAGCTGACAGAGAAGCTGAAAAGTGGACAGAACAGTTTGCTAGAGAACAGGTACATACAATCAGTGCTGCATTCTGTTTTATGTCCTGTCCTACCTCTGCTTCATGCAGTGCCTTAAGTTTTAGTTTTCTACTTTTAAAATCAGTGCCACTTCTTGCCCTGTAATACATCTACTTTGGACTGAGGTTGCAGGCAAGATATGTTGTTAACTCAGCTACCTCTCCCAAAAGTTTAAAGTGTCACATCTGTGCCCCCCTCCCCACATTTGATTCTCTTGTACATTTGTACATGTACCTTTCTGTTGTTAATGTTTTCACTGACCGATCTGTGCCCCCCTCCCCAGGGCTGGCAGCCGGGCACACAGGAGGAGGAGTGGGTTCGACAGTTCCAGCAGGAACCTGACGTGTTGAACTTTGACACTGAGGAGGCCAGACAACAGTTAGAGGTGAGGAGAATTATGTGTTTGTCCATTATTGATTCTGCCAGCTTTCGTTATTCAGGTCTTTTTGAAACAAAAGTTGTATTTTGATGAGCTTGTCTGGAGATTGTTTCAGTAGGGTTGGCGGAAAGCTCTACGTTCCGACATATAGTGGTTGGATTAGGGTTATCCGAACATAGGTTGAGTTGTCGGAACATATGGGTGTATAAGAGGTATCAGAACATAGGTGTGTAACCATGAAAAAAGCAATATTGTACAGCTGTACAATGAAAGGATTTGATTACTAGTACCCCTCTATTCTATAATGTGTGTTTGATTACTTGTTGTGTAAAGGGCAACTAAAAATGTACAATGTACATTGTGCTTTTCTTATGAAATGTCAGTAACTCTTGACTCATTAAGTGTTTTTTGTAGCTTCTGTTACACTGACTTCTCTGTGTGAAAGTAACCAACCTTGCTTGTGTTTGCCCACTAGGCTGGCAGTGACTTCTGGGACAAGTTACAGGAGGAGTGGGACCAGCTAGCGCAGCAGGACTCCGCCCATCCCTGGCTGTCTGACTTCGACAATGTGGTAGACACTAACAAGGTGAGTGGGAGGGGGGTTTAAAAATAAAGTTCATCCAGCAGTCAAACCTGCCCAAGAAGGCCACCCAGGGGACCGAGGTAAAGTGGTCTTGGACAGGTGGCCTTCTTGGGCAGGTCACTTAATGCTTGCGCATATGGAAGAAAAAAATTTGGAACTGAGAAAAAGTGGTTGTTAAGGACAAGTGACCGGCTTGAAGAGGTGGCTACTTGGGCAGGTTTGTCTGTATTTCGTAGTACATTTAAACCCCAAAAGCTTAGATTGTATTCCGTAACTGAGTTCTTAGAATAGTCACTTGTTCCACTTGTCACCATTGTTAGCTTGCTCTATCTGTATCCTCTTTCTATACATTGTTTCATGTTGCAGTTAGCCCTGGGCATGAATTTGCAAATAAACTAGTATTTATGCAGGACATAGACATAAGTTTTCTCAAAAGCTCAAGAGCATTTTATATGCATGGTACAGAACCCTTCTAACCAGTAAGTACTATTCTACAGGAGTACATGTTTGAGGAGGACAACCCCCTGAAGGACCATCCTGATGCCTTTAAGGAAGGGATGGAGAGGTTGAAGCAGGGGGACCTGGCCAACGCTGTTCTGTTGTTTGAGGCAGCTGTACAAAAAGACCCTGAACATATGGAAGTATGTGTTATTTTCAAACAACACAAGCTTTTATGCTTCATCTTTGTAGCAGTTAGGCTGTGTTGTCTGTAAAGTAGATGTACAATGTACAATATTGATGTGTTTGGTTTGAATCTGAGGTTAAATGTTTGTATCTTGCTATCATACATGTATGACCACACCTTTTCAGAAGGGATTGTTTAAATTCAAACTGTTGATTCTTTGGTTGAGGAGAGCTGTTCATGGAACATGTTAAAGAACTCAACACTGTTGTTTAAAAACTAGCCTAAGGGTACTTGAAAAATTGAGTCAAAGAACAGGCATATCAACAAGACTGTTTAAACTAGACATGAAAGATGGGAGGAAAATCACAATGTTTGACATGTATTGTTGTGTCTGTGCCGTATCCAGGCTTGGCAGTACCTTGGTACCAGCCAGGCAGAGAATGAGCAAGAACAACACGCCATCAGTGCACTGAAAAGGTATGTCCGATTCTTTACCAGCTGTTGTTGGAAATGTTTATTTTTGTCTTTGCATGTATGTATCTCATATGTCCTCAGTAAATCTAGTTTACATCTAGTTTAATGCTGATTGGTAAAAAACTACATGGGTTGAAGTATACATACTTATCAGTTAACATTATACATGTACTAGTGTATAGACTGTCATTTTTCCAAGCCTGAAAGAAATCAGTGAATGACTAAAGAAAGCTCTTTCCAAAACTCTCTTGTATGAGGCTACATTTGTTTTATCCACCATAACCACCCAGGTGTCTGGAGCTGCAGCCGCAGAACCTGACAGCTCTGATGGCGCTGGCTGTCAGCTACACTAACGAGTCCATGCAGCAGCAGGCCTGTCAGACGCTCAAGTCGTGGCTGGCCAACACTATCAAGTACAGCGACCTGGTTCCACAGGGGGCAGAGGCAGCAGGGGCAACAGCCAAAGCCAGCTCCCTCATGTCAAGGTATGGCTTTGTTTTCATCTAAATTATTGTAGAAAGCTCTTCTGTTCAGTAATCCATCCCCCTTTTTCCACAAGGTGCTGAAATCATGTTCATAAGGTGACAAGTGAATGGGTCAGTTTTTCTGAAGAAGGAAAGAGAGTTGGTTGAAAGTTTATTGTGTGAGGTTTATTTGTTTGGGGAAGAAATTTCAAGTTTGAACATATAATGATAAAGTTTATTGCAAATACATGCCCAAGGACTTGTTTGAGGAAAATACAATGATTTAAGAGACTACGTCTAACGTTATACTACATTCTACAACATACGTGGCACTAGTTTTCTAATATCTGTTGTTTTTGCAGTGAGCTACACGATGAGGTTCGAGATCTGTTCATCCAAGCGGCCAGGAGAGCGCCCAAGGACAACATCGACCCAGACGTGCAGTGTGGTTTGGGGGTTCTGTTTAACCTGTCTGGGGAGTATGACAAGGCTGTGGACTGTTTCAACGCTGCCCTGGCTGTTAGACCTGAGGTAGGGATGGGACAGACTTTGAGACTTGTATTTTTTTGGAGGGTGTGATGCAAATACAGTAGATTATGTCACCCCATGATTATTTTCATAAGAATCTTTAGAACAATGTATGTAAAATTTCATTTTACTAATTTGAAAATATGGTCTTTTTACTTCTTGTGCCCAGTGGAGGTGGTAAGAGAGCAAAATTCTTTCAATTTCTCTTCATACATTTACTACTACTACTTAGGCCTGGCTACAAGAAATCAGCACATTTACAGGATAAATACTTTTGAGGTATTAGGTTCACTAGAAATAATGCATCTCAACTAACATCGTGCAGATCTAAGCAACTAGCTTTGTGTCCTTGCGCAGGATTCGCTGCTGTGGAACCGACTGGGTGCCACGTTAGCCAATGGGAACAGGAGTGAGGAGGCGATCCAGGCGTACAGACGTGCGCTGCAGCTGCGGCCAGGGTTCGTACGCAGCAGGTACAACCTGGGCATCAGCTGTGTCAACCTGGGGGTGTACAAGTATGTATCTGTTGTTCTGTAGTATGGTAATAAAATATACCTTTGGGAATCGCTAGTTAGATATAAATGATGCATACAGATTTGTATTGAAAGTTACATTGTGTACCGAATGTCATACATGTACCCATGCCCTTTGTTCTCATCTCATCTATCTCTTACTCTAATTGTTCGACTGTTTGAGCACCACAGATGATCTGACAACCAGTTTTCTCCACCCTTCTTGGTTTTCTGTTCACATAAGTGTCATGCTGGTCCAATCTCTGATGTTGTCCTCCCATCTCTTCCATTGCCTACCCCTCTTTCTTCCTCACTGTACTGTCATATAGATAGAAAAAGGGGAAAGTTGTACAAAATGCTCAAACATGTCTGTCTTTGACAGGGAAGCAGTCGAACACTTCCTGACAGCCTTGAACATGCAGAGAGCGGGGAAAGGTCCCAAGGGAGAGGCGGCGCTCATGTCTGAGAACATCTGGAGCACACTGCGCATGGCCATCTCGCTCATGGGACGGCCGGAACTGTACGCACACTGCGACCGCAAGGACCTGGACGCCTTGAACGGCGAGTTTCGTCTACACGAGGTGGAAGTCTGAGAAGCATTTTTATACCATATTGGAGAATGAACCAACTGTATGGCACAATGATCCATGCAAGAGAGAACCTCAGAATTTGAGGTTGAAGGAACTGTACAGTATTTGGGAGACAACCAATACAGTTTCAAGTGTGATCTGTATTTATAGGAGGGGGCTGAGGAAGTAGTAAACATCCAGGCACGAAACGTGAAAAAAGACAAGGTTAGATGTCAAAATCGCAATTACGTTACCTGTGTTTCTTTAGCAGACTAACCTTTCAAGCCAAGTTGCAAGCATTCTGGATAAAAGTTAATTTTCTGTTCATGTTAGTACATGTACCTAGCAATGTCAAGTCTATGCACTATGTTTGTTTTAATATTTGTTGACCCTGCACAAATATTATTTCTTTATGATCATGACAGATTGCTATCTAATTTATTATACAAGAATGTGAAACGTAAACTTGTGATGTGATTGTCATGCCACTTACCAGTTCATGAGCATAACTTGGTCAAGTGTCAGTCTGATTTGCAGTACTATTATGTTCAGCTAGGTGACATGCTTAGAAAATATGGATTCCTACTTGTGTTACTGTAGGCAAACTATTGAGTATGGTGTAAGGTTTCATGGTAACAAATTGAGTAATTATGTTTAAATCTTCCAAGATATTAGAGTGAAATCTTAAATATCTGGTAGGTTTAGATTGAATAACTTGACATGTACATATAATAATGCAAACATTTATATTACATAACTTTGCTGTGATTATTATTTTGGATAAATCAACTTCAGATAGTTGAGATTCAGAGTGCTACAAGAAAGACTACTTTTTTGTTTGTAAATTGTCAGTTGAAATGTGTTTATGGAGTGTTAAAGGGAAAAATGGGAGCAGGAGAAAGTTGACTGATTACGGTATCATGGAAGAAATGTTATATGTTAAATACATATCTCACAATTAAGGCTACAAAATCCCATTTGTAACTCAAGAAATGTAGACATGCAATACATGTACATTTTTTTTTATTCCACAACAAAGTGTGAATGTGGATAAAGGCTTTGTTTCCTAAAATTGTTAGGTCTCTGTTACTGGTGCTTCTGAATGGAAAAAAAGTTCACAGGAAAGGTTACCTGGTTCACTTCTAGCCATTAACAAAAATGCTGTCCTAATGTTTACAAGGTGCACTAAGAGCTATTTGTATTGACTATGAAAATGTCCCACAGATCTAGAAATTTCTCATGCAAAAATGCAATAAAGTATGCTTAGTTTTCAGGTCTGACTCTTCTAATCTATGTACTTCACATTCAACGAAATCATATAAGATACCTGTACTGCTTACATGTAATACACAGCGATACAGGTCCTAGCTTCCTGTACATATTGATGTTTAGGATGGATACCAGTATTTTTTGTACAAAGTAGTTATTTTTACTACAGATGGAGACTGACTGGTGCAGATCCATTCATGTTTATCCATCTCAATCCCAGGTCTACCTCTGGGCACATTCTAGGCCTCAGGTTGATAATTTGTAAGAGCTTTAAGACAAGTATGGTCTAATAGTCCTTCTCCTTGATTTCCCGAAGTCTCTGCTCCTTGTCCCGCTGTTTCTCCTCCTCCCGTTCCTCCCACGGCGTCTTCTGGTCCTTCAGGTTGGGGAACTTTTCCACCATCTTGGCCCACCAGCGTCGCTCGGCGTGTGCCTGGGCAAACTTCCTCTTCTGATACTTCTCTTCTCGCAGTCTGGGGGGAAAAAGAGAAAAAACAGTTTAGACAAGAAGCTGACAATTCAGCAAGCTATGACTAACTAAAGGACTCTATGGGTCCCCCGAGTGGCTGTCTTAGGCAAGTTTGACTGCATGTATACAGTAAATGGTATGATACACAGCAATAACAGAAGTACGAAAACAACACTTATACTACATTGTACTACAACTTGCAGCTTTGGTGTAGAACTACTACATTTTTGCTAAACCAGTAAGTTATAATCTTGTAATCCTACCTAATATAATACTCCACAAAGGTGGGGAAGGTCCAGTATCTCTTGTTGAAGGCCGTGTTCATCCACACAGGCATGGGGTACGGTTTGAAGCGCCGGTAGTACTTCTGACCGAAGACGTTGAAGAGGAATTTCCCTGGAACCTCTTCTTCCCTTCCCGTTTTTAGCAGACGCAGCGCCTTTTCTCGCTCCAACAGGACCTCGATAAGATTCTCCATGGACTCTGTCACCTGAACAGAACAGAGAACCAAATTTTCACTTTTCAGAACAGTAGACAGATCTGCAATTATAATTTTGGTATTGATGTGAAACACTGCTAGCACTTAAGTCTTTGTATCAACAAATGAATCGGCAACTAAATATATTATACATAGCTTCCTCATTTTACATTTAGCATTTTATGTACATCCTCTTGGTGAGACATTATATTTGATTTGCAGTAGTGAAAATCTCTTTATTTTAGTTTGTCAAGTCTTGCCTTGTCTAGCCGTTCTTCGCTGGGCATCCTCACCACCTGTCTGCTTGCCTCGTGTTCCAGAGTCAGCAGCATGTTCCTCTCCTTCAGTAACACATACCTGTGATATGAATGCTGTTAGTTTTCTTATTTCAATAGCAAAATACGGTTTTAGCAATAACCAATGCTGACAACTGATAAGATTCCTATATAAGCCTCTTTACTATAGATTCCTGAAGGACATTTCAGGAAAAACATATCTGTGCACAAGACAACAGTTTCAGAACATTAATGTCATACACCACGTTGTTAAAATTGGTCAGACATCTCCAACCTGTTGTACTTTTATTCTTAGTAGCTGTCTCACCCCCAATTTGTTTTAAGTGGAACAGTGCTGTACTCACCACAACTTCCACAGGTCCACATTACTTTTCTGTCGGAGTTGGTCCAATGTCCAGGCATCACCTATAGTAGAATAGATAAGAAAACAGTTCTGGTTCCAGTCTAAAACTCAATGAAAATACATGACTTGAAGGCATGGAAACTTAAAGCTTATTCTAATTTGTTCATTGTACTCGTATAACTCGTACACATGTAACGTTAGAACCATTTTGCTCACCATGTTTCACATTTTTCTCGCCCCAATTGTTGGGATCATCAAAGAACTCCTCTGCTCCGTGATAGGAAGAACTGGTGTGGAGAGTTTTCGTGGGAACTACTGTGAGGGCCTGTACACTCGTTGACTGGGACATTGGAGTTGATGTTACTTGTCGTAGTTTTTGGAAAGTTAGTCTGTGGAATACTCTTTGAGGTGATGATGTCACTGTTATGGACCTGCAAAGGATCAGCAAGAAAAAACAATTATAAAATATTAATTGTTCCGACTGATTAGTGACTGATACGAGTAGGGCAGACTGCATAGATGATAATTCCAGTCTTACATTTGACAATGGCCATGTTCAAAGTGACCGTTCAGTGTTTATACACTTCTGGGTCGAGTTCCGTATTTCTATGGCAAAGTGTTTGAGACTCGAATTAAGGCAAGAAAGACACAAAGACATAGAACTCGGTATGCTTATAGGGGTGACTGCTTAGATTAAAAATTTTGCCTTATATTTTACGTTCAAAGTGCCTGCGGCTTTTTACACACCGCATACCATGCACTCATGGATGCCCCCCTCCCAGCGTACATCAACGCGGTCACTTCAATCTAAATTCCGAGAAACTTACACACGATTACTGCACGTCCTATGCATCTCTAGACTTTAAACTTACCTAGATAACAATCTCGCTCTCAGACATTGTTTCCCCATCTCGAAAATGCCTTTTGAGTTTGGCAAACCATTTCTACACATGCACGCTGCCATTTTTGTGCTCTGGTAAAGGTCAATTGAAAGCGCCCCTAGGCGGCCCGTTGAATTACTGCAGATAGAATGCGTAGCGTGCTTGGTAAACTGCAGTACTGCTTTTAACCGCTCCATGTCGCTCCATTGTTTAACATGGTATGCTGCTGCAGTTATAGAATATTTCACAAGTCGGCGCTGTTGAGCCATGAGATACAAAGCAGAAGATGGCGTCCTTATGCTAGTGTCTGTCGTGCCTCAACGATTTGTTTTCGGTAGAAGTCTAACCCAGTGTAAGCCACTTTTTCAACTGCAGGGCATGGACAGAAGTCAGAAGGAAGAGAAATGGTTGGCGAGGGAGATTCAGCTCAGTCAGAAACATGCAGAATTGTAAGTATTACATCTCTATTTGGATAATTTTGCAAATCAAATCATCAAGTAACGATGATTGGTATGAATTGTTTTGGTTTAACCTTGGTTTAACTAAACAACTATTATTTTGGCGTGTGCATGAGCCGTATATGCCATACATTTGTGTAGGTTCACCCAAGGTTCCAAAAATGTCCTTGGTTCACCCAAATTTAAGTCTGCATTTGCCCTCCCACTAACCCTTGATCACCCATCACTTGTGTACATGTATGTATTTGTGACATCCATTAGACTTCCCTCCATCCAGCCCTTCTCCATCCTCATCCCTCTCCATGCATCCTAAAATTTTCATTCTGCAGAGTAAAAGTCATTTTCATCCTCCTTCACATTAAAGTATACATGTATGATGTAAACATTACCTAATAAGAATTAAGATAATACATTGCAACTTTTTTGCATCAGACTTGCCAAGAGAGAAAAGTTGCTGCATCTGTCCCAGAGCGAGCTGAACAGTTCAGAACACAAAGCAAAGGTACACCAGGCTCACTGGACACACGTACAACAGAGGAACAAACAACTTCTACAGGTGATCTACCAATCATTAGACAATCAGCCATCCTGGCTATTTAATGAATGCAATTTTTGTCTTGAAATTTATGTGGATTCATGTTACATCATGTATCTCTGTGCTTATTCATTAGGACATCAAGAGAAGTCAGGTGGAAATGAAGGACATATCACGGCAGCCTCCCAATGTCAAGTTCACTGAACTACAGGTAAAACTGAAAAATGTCCTCTAAGTTGGATCAAAAGTCTTGGAAACACATAAGTTTTTGTATTTTTCTGTATCCATTATTATATGCTTCTAATTAAAAGCTGCATACTCATTCAACTATAATGCTGTATCTTTGTAAACCTTTTCAAGTCTCAGTTTTCTGAGAAATTTGCAGACTAACAGTTTTGGGTCTGTCTGTTCCTCCCCAGACGATGTACTGGACGACAGTTCAGGACCAGCTGCCTCAGTGGAAGAAACAGATGAAGGAGAAGGGACAAACCATCAACAGTCCGTATCACTAGAACTTGTAGTTTCAGGAGACACTTCCTCATGCTTCTTAATCATACTGATGCTTTTGTAAAATTGTACAGTATTTATTGATGACAATGTAGGTAAGGGTTTTGGGAGAGCAATGTGCATTCTATGTGTTCATGTGGAGATAAAGGACCAAATTTTAACCATAGAGTTTCCAAGATACAAAAAAAACATGGCAAATTGTGTGATGTAAATAGCCAAGTACAAATGTATATTAATTTTGTATGTTTTTGTAAAATTTGTCAGTTTTGCCATGAATTTCTATTTCGATTGTTTGATGTGCATATATTTCTAGTTTCTAAATATATTGTTGACTTTTGAATGTAGCATACTAAAACCATAGAGTTTTTTTAACTCCATGCTAAAACCAGCTCAATTTTTAATAGCTGCACACTTTTGTATATGCATGGAGTTTTTTTAACTCCATGGTATATGTAATCACACTTTCAATAAATAAAAACAAAAAAACAACAGTGGTTCATTTGCCATTGTACCAGTAGATAAAATTGTCAACTTTCCTGGATTCTCCTTACAAGGTATCTGTATCCATGGAGTTTTTTTTAAAACTCCATGCTGTATCTGTAAAGCTGTACCTAACCGCATAATGCATAACACACCATGCAAGGTGTGGTCAGGAAAAAAGGAGCATACATGTATTTGATACACCAAATATCTGATACCGGTACATTCATAAATTATAGTTAAGAGTTTAAGACGATAGGAAAAGTCAGATAATCCAGCATATACTTTATGACTTGTTACGAAGGTGACATCACAAACAGTAAAGCATTCTTCACCTATTCATATCTGATGGAGATATGCTAGTCAAAAAATAAAAGGCCCCCATAGTACGAATGGTATGTCCCACTTTCCCCGGAAAATAAAACGCATCATAACGTGAAAAGGTAAGCAGAGATATCGTCCGTTATCTGTGTCGGTAGCCCAAAATAATCTCACCAACAGACCTTCGTGTAAATTTTGTATTAGATGTACGTGGAAAATGGATAGTTTTGAATAGCAATGGCCCGATTTTTTAAGCAATATTATTCCTCTTTACGTTTTGCTGCCTTCTAAGCCCAAAGTCACTTCCGCCATTTTGACAACAAAGCTGCAGACTGGGGTCTATCAATCACCCAGCAAGCTCCCAGGCACAGACGGGTTTTCTCCGCACTTTCCACCCTTCCTGCCTCGCCAGGTAGGAATGTAACATCCCAGCAAAAATCTGGAAGGTAAGTCGAGCTTTTTGTGCCCTAAATCTGGCTTAAAACGCGCGCAAAACTGCCCGGAAAGCGAGGGGGTTGTGCCCGCTTTATCGCCCGTCTGGCTCCCGAGACAGCCCGTTCCCTTCGCCAGACCTCGGCCCGACTTGCTTCGCTGCTTCCCGCTAATAGTAAGGTAGGGCTGGTGCCTGCTGAGCGCTGCGCGGTGGGCTCCCCTGTCCTTCTAAAATCTCAAGACGTCTTCCTTCTAGGAAATGTGAGTGTTAGAGGAACACCTCTTCTATTCAAAACAACCTGACCCGCTCGAAATTCTGCCTACACACTCAGACATATTTATGTACACGGACGTAAATCTTTATTTTAATGCAAGAACCTATTTTACATCAGGGATATCCTTTGATTTTCCAATTTCTTCATGAAAAATTCAGCGCAATCTCTGCTTGAATGAATATATATAGTTTTCTCCCGTAATTATTTCTGCTCCTTTCCAAAACTGGAAATGTTACAATTTGTCATGCATACTCAAGGGACCTGCCCTGTCTTGATATGAAACCATCGCAGCATATCATAATAAACAACTGATACTATCAGATTTTCACACATTTTGGCTTGTCTCATAGTGCAGTGGTGCATACCCTAATGTCAGGGGAAAAAGAGAGAAAAAGAGTCAGACTTTCACTTCCAATTAGTTTTCCTTCATCAAAAGATGATTAGTTGACTTGGTAATTTGCATGGTAATTCTGTTCAATGAGCTGTATTGAGTACAGGCCATTCTGTGTGATGGCACCAGAGGGTGGGTAGTTAGGGTGATGAACAATTCTGTTAGGCAGTGCCAGGCCGTACCAAAGCCTCTAATCAAGAGAATTGATGGAAATTTAGGACTCTGGTTGAAAATTGAAGCATTATGTACCTTCCAGCTCCAGTCTGTGCTTGGATTAGCATGCAGAATATGTCTTACTCCTGCATGTAGATTTGCTGGAATTAAACCTGTTACCTAACCTTGTAATGATGAAATTTTTTGGGCTGAAAGGCTACAAGAGAAGGGTGGAGATAGCATGGTCAGATTCATGCTTCCAGAAGGGGTGGGCACATGTTACTAATTTGCAATTTGTGATTATACATTTTTTTTTATTCAAAACAGATGTAAACATAGAGTTTCTCGGAATTTTGGGAAGTTATTTTAATTTCATTGGCGAAAATTTACTCCTTTGTCTTGTCAAAAGAACCCATTTAGACAAAATCTTATGACCTTCTCAGCAGTCTGTCCAGTCCATGTGGACTACTGGGTATCAGTTACTAGTACCAGGTCTGGATTAAAAACATGTGGGCAGAGGGCTACAAGGGAACATCACTTTCAGTCTAATCAGGTCTGTTTATTAGATTGGAAGCCAAGAATGTTCTTATACCACCTTGTTATTTGCTGGCAAATTTTGAATTAGAAGAAAAATCTAGAAATGGATACTGTTGTATGCCTGATATAAACACAAGGCTGGGCATGAGCAGATACGTAATACCGGTATTCCAGTATCCCTGTGTACATTATCCTAATTTTAGGGACACTTGCCATGAGAAAATTCAAGATACGTGTCTTAAAATTTTATTATGCTCATTCTATCCAGTAGAATGTTATGTCACAGCCTTGGTTACGGCATGCATTAATTCAATAAATTGCTAGAATCCATTTCTTTTTCCATAACAAAATGGGCTTGTTTCAATCAAAAGGAACTGTCAGCATAGTAAAGTGAGCTTGGGCAATGACAGTACTGACAAGCAGCCTAACCACTCTCTGAGATGCCTGGTCAACTGGGTCTGGTCCCTGCCAGTCAGACCATATTCACCTGATGGATGACCAGAGGGAGAAATGAAAGCTGTACAGGTGATTGGAGATAGATTGGCATCATTCCAGGTTTTCCCTTGGCACCCTGGTAATTTCACCTTTCCATTAAGGATGTGGTAGGTTACCGTGGTAATGTCACCTTTCCATACAGGATGGAGTACCTGGTTACCAGTACCCATAAGTGCTTTTACGTCCATGCAACTCCAAACCACAAAAAATGCACAGGTAATTTTGGTGGGCCACTTAAAACACCTCGGTGTGTGGGATTGGCACTATTGGAAAATTGTGATCTTCTTATCATATGCCCTGCTTGTTGGGAGGGCGGACAAAAAACAGGGCATATGATAAAAGGTCAAAGTTCTCACCAAAAACCTCTGCTTCGAGAGTAACTTTACACTGAAAACTACTCTGCTCATAGGTTATCTATTATGTAGGTTCAGCTAGGAAGTCATAACATCTAAGTGTTTGTATAAGTTCTTCTTATATACCTACCCCCTGGTGCCATATTTTCAGGCTGCCACCCCCACACCACATTTTACTGTGGGAAACTGCACATTTGGATTTTAATGACGAGAACTTCTTATAGTGAAATTGTCAGGTTGTGTGTTAGGTATGTTCATGGTTTGGGACAAGAGAAACAATTGTTTATACGTTTTTCACACTCTGCTGTAATGGACCGTGAAAAGGTGTAAAATTCTAACACTGGTAAATAGTCAATAAATAACAAGTGGTTAGATGTCCCTTTGATTAGTGACACCCACAAACATCATAATCCACTCCCTATTCTACATGGTTAGTTCCAGAATTTCCCACAATGTTTTTTTCCATGTGTGGAAACACCTTGTCTTGTGTGTAATTTCTGCTATGTTTGGAACAGCTGTTTTGGTGCATATCTCCAACATATTGTGAAGAAGGTATGTCTGGTATAGCCAAGGGCCTAGGAAGTAAGGAAAATAAGTACCTGTAGATACTAATCAGATGCAGACATTTTGCTTTAGGGGAAAACTGGCCGAGAAACGTATCTAATTAACATTCTAGTCCAGTTGACACATTACTTAGTGACATGTAGTATTGAGAAAATGTAGAAGAAGCTACTGTCATTTTTTCCTCCATGCTTTGTTGGATTGAAGTTTTTTTGGCACTGTTTCAAAGATGTTGCTGCACCTTTTGCATAATCATTTTCAGTCAGGGTTACAAACTTGCAACCATTGGAATTTTGTATTGAAGGGACGAGATTGACATTTCGTGACCTCTATACCTCCTTCCCCTTGTATCATTCTTGGTTCATCCCTAAAAACCCACCATTTCACATATGATATTCTGTGACTCCAGCTTTACTTCCATACTCCAAACCTGGAGATACTCCATTGAAACTGAACAACTTGTATTATAGCATATAACCTCGGGAAAAGCTCTGTTTTACAGTCCTTTTTTTTCTGTCAAGTATCTTCTAATGACCTCTTTACCCCATCTCCTGACCTCTAGGCTTTCAAAAACAAATCTTGTAATGGCCTGCCTTCCTGAATAGCGGTGGTGATCAAAGTGGAGGGGCTGAATAGCACCAGACACCATAATGTCTTTGCCCTGGTGGCCGGACTGTAGGGCTAATGGTGTGTGTGTGGCAAACATGTTCTAAATGTGCATATAAATCCACGCTCTTGTCGGCATTGTCTAGACATCCTTTCTTAGGGATGCACACTCTCCTGGGTCACCGAAGTTCGCGCTTCAAAAGAAACGTCAACAAGGTGTTGAGAAAAAGTATCACCGTTGAATGTGGTGGTGTTTAAAAATCTACATCACAATATCTAAATAGTAAATGTGGGAGTCAACTTCCCAAGCTCACCCCCTCCCCCCAAAGTTAGGTTTAACTTGGTGGGAATCTCACTCATGTTACCAGAAAGAACTAATTGTGCTCTGTTAGATTTACTGGCCTGTATAATTTGTTCAGGGCCATTAAACAGTCTGGGTCTCTCCAATCTGGGGTAGACCACACTGGTTAGTCCCTCTCACCCAAATGGGTTTTAGCATTTCTGGAAGGAGCAGGTATAGAGCAGAGTAGAGTCTTCGGTCAGGTAGGATGTTTGTCCAGTTTGGACTTATCTGTCTTCTCTTCAACCGTCTGTTATGACGGTTTTCACTTTGGGTGGATGGTCCAACGCTCTGTAATTGTATATGGTTCATCTGTCTCTCCTCTCTTGTACAATTGTTGCTCACTAGTTGTTGCCATACACATGTATATTGCACATGTCAAGCAAGGTCGTTCATGATGTGTATCAATCATGATGTGTGTATATGCAATATGATACAGGTTTTTGAATTGCAAGTCTTGGTTTAGAATTTCTCTCAGCTATACATACTGTTTGGGTTTTTTTACAATATCTTTTTTTGAGGAAGGTAATATGTTGCCAATGCTAGGAAGTTTGCTATTTTTGCAGTTTTTACATCTAAATATGCCATTTGTGTTGTTACAGATTGATACAGAAGAGGAAATCACTTGCTAGCCGTCATGAACGACCGACAGACGTCGTCCAATGTGCCGACCACCCAGCAGCCTCCTGCTGCCCACCAGTCTCACAGCGCCCCCTCTCTGGCCTCCCAGGTACAGCAGGTTCCAGCGGCTCTCTTCCCAGACAGACAGGTCTTTCTCTCTCTCTCTCTCTCTGTCTTTCCCACTGTGTCTTTTCCTCTAGCTCTGTCATTTCTAATTCTCTCTTCTGTGTCTCTCTCAAAATATCCTTGTATTTCTTTTTAGACTATCCTAAGAGTAAGATTTTACGGTTGAATTTTTCAGATCAGTAGGATGTAGAATAAATGTGATTATTGCTGCTTCTCTTTTTCAACATCCAAACCTAAATTACGTCGATGAAGGTTAGACATTCGAGTAATGAGCCTCAGATACACAAGAAAACAGCTACTCAAGCAGCTGGATAGATTTTAACAGCTGTTAGACATTTCAAGTAGCATCCTGTACTTTTCTGTAGTGTGACTATCGTCTCTGACGAATAATAGTGGATGCTACCTGAAACGTCTAACAGTTTTCAAAATCTATTCAGTTGCTTGAGTAACTATTTTCGTGTATCTCATTACCTGGATGTCTAAATATGAATGTAAATATGATTATAGCTTCTTCTCTTTTTCAGTATTCAAACCTACATTTGTTCTTGTCCCAGTTTAAAGTTCCAAACGTTGTCCTGTGCAGGTGCAGGTGATCCAGCAGGCACTTCACCGTGGCGGCCAGCCTGTGACCAGTGTCAGCGCTGCGCAGTACTCAGCCCTGCAGCAGATGTACATGCAGCAGCAGCTCCTGCTGCAGAACATGGCGGCGCAGCAGCAGGCACTGGGCTCGTCTGCAGTGGGGCAGCATGGGCTCTCGCTAACACAGGTCTGGAGCCAAATTATTACAAATAAAATGAGATAATTTGGTAAATTCCAGACTAGTATATTACATGTAATGTGACAAAAAGGCTACTTTGTTTTGTTTTGTTCCGGACGATGGCACTTTATTTAATGACATGTAACATTTTCCATTCTATGCTGCTATGCAAAATGCATCTGTCACATCAAATCTCTCAAAGTACTTTCATAGTTGAACGGTACAACATGTTCCGTATTTGTATTTACAGATGGTATGCTTAGCAACTAGTATCAATTTATTAACATATTCTTCCGTGTTACGAAGCTTATAACCTATTATTACATTGTGTATGGCTACTGATCACTTGCTTCTGCTACTTCGATACTATTACTTTTGCAGTGCGGAAAATTTGCCTGTCTACAAATCATACAACATGTATGTTTTTCCTCCCATGTGTAGACTGAACACGGGTATACATATCGGACCGGTGGCATATTATGTTTTGTGATGTTTACAGTGACAGTTGTGTTCTGTTTCAGGCGAATCGGCAGGTCCTGTCCACCCAATCGGGTACCGTGACATCCCAGGCGCAGCTCCTCACCACACCTGCGGCCCTGCAGCTGCTGGGCCCACGCATGGCTGCGGCAGCTGGCGCAGGTGGCCTGAGCCTGTCGCAGCCGCTGCAGCTGGTGGGGCAGGCAGGACAGCCGCTGTACACGACCTGCACACCACAGCAGCTGCACAGCGTGCTGTTGCAGGCACAGCAGGCACAGAGTGCTGCCGCTTCACAGCAGGTCAGTCAGAATGACGTATGAATCAGCCACATACTTTTTTGCTCCCACAATTTGAGTTTGCCTATTTCCTTGTTTTTTTTCATAGTAAACTTTGTTGCCAAGGTATAATGTATGCCATCTGCTGCTTTATGACAACAAACATACCATTGACCAAACATTCCAAAGCAACCCAGTGTAAACCCTGTGTTTGTGGTTCAAACCGTACAGTCTGGTTTCCAGGTTGACATCTTGAAAAGGTGATAGTCACCTGTTATGTCAATCCTTCCACAAATGTGGTAAATCTTAATGAGTAAAGGAAGTGAATGGAGGATTTTCCAACCATTAGCGTTGTTTACTCTCAATCAGTAGCAATAAATGTCAATCTACAAGTAGGGCCTATCATGTACTTACTTCACAGGTATTTCATTATGATAAACATGACACTTTGCATATACTTTGTACCAATGTAAAATATAGCCCCCAGCATGTTACAACATCCTTTACATACTGTATTCAGGCTAACCATGGATCTAAACTTGCTCACTGCTGTCTTAGAATGTGACAGGAAGAGGGGTTAATAGGTGCTCAAGGACAGGAAGTCCTCTAAAGTGGCTGGACATGAGTAGATTAGGGACACTTGAAAACAAAACAAACCCCAAACATAGTGTGTCCATGACGTAACAGGATATACAACCTCAGGTATTGATCTTGTGAGGTGTAAAACATGTTGTGTGCAAACTCCACCCTCCAATGCCATACTACCTTATCTAGTGTTGCACAGGAAGTTAGTGTCATTAATAATCTGCAAAAGTTCGGTATACATGTTGTCTGCAGTGGCTGTGCCGTTGTCCTTTAATCTGTCTCAGAAGAACCAAGTTCCTCTTTACACCGTCTTCATGAATGAGGTGAACTTGTAACAACACTGCCGTGTCTCGTGCCAAGGTCTAGAAGACACAGGTCCATTGTTTGGTGTGCACTGTACTGTGCTCCAGTGATCACACGGGTGGAACCTTTTAGGCACGCAGTTTTCACTTGGAACACCAGCTAAGCTGCATCAGGGCTGTTTGTAATACCTAAAATATATTGTATCTAACTATGCAATGGACAATTTCAGTAGTATGTAGTAGGTATGGAGTTCTAAGTGACTTGAGGCTGAAATTTGACTGAAGTTTTTTTTTTTTTAATTCCGCCCCCCTCCCCAGGCTCAGCAGGCAGCGACTGCCCAGCTGCAGAAACAGGCGGCGGCCTCCATGGCGCAGCAGCAGGCTAGCGCACAGCTGGCACTGGGACCAGCTACTTCAGCTGGCTCAACTGGTTCCTCCTCAACTCCACCTGCTCTCCTCTCTCAGGTCAGGCTTGGTTTTGTTTTCTTTTTTTTAGTATTTCCCTCAATAGGTTAGAGATCTATATATTTACCAAGGGTAATTTACTTTGAACTTGATGTTTTTATATTATGCTGGGATAGGCCAGATATGTAGAATAAGATCTCATGTTATTTTACTCTTCACAATGTAAACAAATGTACCATTTTTAAAACATGTTTTAGTGGTGATAATGCACAAACCGATAATTTGCATATGCCTTGAAATAATTTGCATATACATGATGTAAAAAACAACTATCACTCGTATTGTACAAAATTTTATCTAATCGTGGTTGATTTATACTTGAGTACATTTTGATATGATGAAGTTTGTTTTACTGTGTCAGTTCTGGATAAGCTGAACAAGCTATAAACTAGAAATGTTACCATGTTGTTGTTCAGTAGTAAGTTTTAGATACAGAGTTCTAAACCTTGTTACGATGTGACTTTGATGTGACTTTGCATGTTGTTACTGTTCTACCTCAGCTACCTCCCCGTGGCCAGGGTTCTGTGCAGGCCCTTCCGCTCAGGGGTCCCCCTGTCCCACCCTCCTCCTCCAACCAATCAAAGCCCTCCCAGTCCAAACAGCCTGACCAATCAGAGAAGAGGGCATCGACCTCTCCAAAGAAGACAGACTCCTCTACTGTTGAAAAGTCAAAGAGCCAATCGTCGCACCCGATACCACAGGCTATTGCTATTGGTCAGCCATCTTCAGCAAAGGTTGGTGTTAACATTTTCCATAGATATTTCCTTTCATGTTCTGTGTGTTAGTCTACCTGTGCTCTTTATTTTTTTATCCTCAAGAACTTTGACCTTGTGTTTTCTTAGCTTTTGTATTTCATTTGAAAAAAATTATTTTCTTGTATTTTCCTCTTCTAAGACTAAATAAGAACTTAAAGCCTTCAGAAGAGGCACTGCTAAGTGTTGTCATCATAACCTTTATTTTTTTCTTTTCCTTGACCATTTTTGGTGTCTATTTGTCAAGTTGTTTCTCCCATGTGTAGATGTATTATGTAGCTGTGACAGCAAATGAACTGAATTCTGTCCACAAAATCTGCTAGAGGTTTAACCATTCATTTCTACATTTCCTTTCTTTCTCCAAAAAATCCAAGCTCATGTGTTTTTGCATTGAGAGATAGCCATTCCCTTTCTAAACGTTGCAAAATGATTGGATTCTAGATGGTAGATTGGTGGTGTTGGACAGGATTTAGCCCCGTGTTCCTTGTTTTAAAAGGCTGTGCCTGTGCAGTATCCCCCAACAAAGCAGACTGCCCCTGCCCCTCCGGTCTCCAAACTGGAGGCCCACTCAAGTCTGCACCTCCTGGCCTCCCATGCCCATCACGTCAGTTCTCGGTCCCCAACACATGACAGGGACAGCCACATGTCTCCTCCGTTCAGACATGCTGCGCAGGTGAATAAACCATTAGAAGTATCACCAAATAAGACTTAGGTTTCAAGCAACACAGAGACCCCATCTGGAGGAGGTGTCAATCACGTAAAGAATTAAAGCTTGTCTATAAGTTTGATTGGGTTTCAATGTTTCCTACCGAAAATTAAGAAAAAATAGGTGTTTTTCTATCCTTTAAAACATTAACTGCAGGGAGGCATGTTCTTGGTTGAGGTTTTGTAAATTGCCAACTATTATTATTTTGATTAAGAACTGTGCTGGGAGGCATGTTGGAATAGGAAATTCTAGATTTTAAATGTTATTATTTTAATTAGAAACTACAATAATACATCACATGATTTGATTAATAAAGATATGTAATTACTATTATTATGCATGATTGGCATGAAATGTTAGTAAAAACCAGACAAATTCTTAAAAACAATCCCTTGTCCCTTTGTGTACCTTCAAAAAAACCTGTAGTGGCCAAATGGTAGTAGGAAGGGTTCCGATGGTCTCCCTTCTCTTCCAAAGCCTGCAGCTGAGCAGCAGAAAACAACCCTGTGTAGACCCCCTGCCCCCAAGCCGGAGGGCTACCACTCGTACATGGGCGCCCGAGGTCCGGACGCTACCTCTCCTACCACGCCCACCACTGTCCCATCTCCGACTTTCCTCCAGCATAGTCAGAGACCACACTCCAGGCCGACCCAGCCTGTTCAGGTGAACACACCTTTCCCTAACTTCTGCATGAGCCACTAAGGTACCAGGCGGCATGTGGTCGGCATGACAGTTAGCAGGAGGTTGTGTTCAAATCTTGGACACCTGTAGCTATTCATGACTTTTACGTACACTTACACACCTCAACTGAGTGATTCTTCATAGTGATAATTTAACCCTCTACAATGATGCACCAAACACCCTATTGGTTACTGTAATTCACTTTGTCTTCATGGTAGCAAAATTTCATGGTCTGACTCTGAGTTTGAGGAAAATGGACATGTTCACGGAACTTAATCTTCACGGTGGTGGCAAGCATAGGGAGAGGGCGAAAGACAAATGATTTGATAACAGTAATGATAAGTTCGCAGTGCAGAAGTGACCGTGAAAACAGTGAACATTAAAAGGAAAAAAAACAGGAATTACAGTATTGCAAATATTAATTCTAAGTTTGTAGGTAGATGCCCTAGCTACATGTGTAGGTAGGTAGACTGGTAGACAATATAGCATATGAAGGAATTAGCTTGCCATTGTTTCCTCTGAAGGCTGTACCAGCCCTGCAAACATCGCCTAAGCCAACCGCTCCCTCCCCTCCCATCACAAAAATGGAGGCCCAACACATACCGCACCACGTGCCTGTGCCGGTGGTCCCGCGGCCTCCGTTACACAACCGGCCGGCAACCACACCACCGTCTCCAACCTTTCAACAAAGGCTGCCTACCTCCCCAACGGTCCAGGTGACTACACACGTCACCATCAGGGCTGAAAAAGTCTGGCACAGTTCAAATTTTCCAAACTTTAATCCGTAAAAGGTTTCTTGAAAAAAACTGTTGTGGTGCTGTCGTGCCTGCAAAATTTTTAGCCCTGATGTTCAACAATGCACTGGTCCAACACATACTAGGAGGGAAACATGGTGGTAAAGGCACTTCAGCTTAAGTCTTAGGCTTTTTTCTGAAGAACATCTTTCTTTGATAACATATACTTGCAACTCACTTCTGGCTGCACTAGAAACTTATGCTAAGCCATAAAGATTTCCAATCTTTAGATCTGCTTTGCTGTGGAAAAAGAATAACACATCTTCTTTAGTCTGCGCTTCTGGTAGATCTTACAACTGACACAGGCACTGCTTTTATACCTACACGTACTAATGCAATATGTTTTTCTTGTAGTAATACTTTTTAGCTGGCAGTAATAAGCAATATGTACAACCTACTACCAGTCGTTTTGAGGCTGTTACAAATGGCATGTGCATGCTAGGCCTGTTAGTTGGTGGCGTACATGTGCAATGGTTCTCCTGTGTGACTGTTGTCTCCTCACACAGTCGATGGGGATCCAGCTGGGGGCCTCCAGTCTGGGAAGCCCACCTCCCCCAGATGGAAAAACCGGACACATTCACCACGTGCACCCCCATGTGCAGCCTCCGGTGCAGCAGCTGCCCCAGCCGGTGCAAGCACACAACCCGCAGGGGCACGCCATCCAGGCGGCGCACATCCCGCCGACCCACGTGCAGGCGGCGCATGTCCAGCCAACTCATGTCCAGCCTCTGTCGCAACCACTCCCCCTAGCTCTGGCCACACACAAACCAGTACAAACTGCCCCTCCCCTCCCCCAGCAGCCGCCAGTGGGACCTTCACCAGTCGCACAGGTGAAATTCTGCTGAAACGCTTCCTCTGATTGGCTGTTGTTTCTTTGCTTTGCACTGTTTCCTCTCCCCTGCATACTGATTAAATGCAGCTTGCTTTGTGCTTCACTTCTGTTGCGTGTAGCATAGCATATAAGTGCAATCCCTTGTGGTTTACATCTGCATGGAAGATTTGCACATGTAGCCATAGGATGTACAGTACACGCGTTTTGCTGCAATGCTTGGATGTGTGCCAGACCCCCTGTAGCACCTCTGCAATATGCATGTAGGATTGCATGCCAAGTGGGACTTTTGCTAATTTCCACCCATACAGACTGCATCCCTCCCCCTAACTTTCCCCGCATGTCTTGCTGAATGCTCTATACATCCTGGGTCTCACTTCTGCTATGTTCCTCTGCCCGTGCAGTTTAGTTGCATGTAAGGTGTACACTGTAATGTACATGTGCATACATGATATTGGGCCTGCCAACACTATACATTGGTTGCAAATGCTAGCACTCTAAATCCAATACACATCTTTGTGTATGTGCACGAGTGTGTGGTGTGTTTAAAACCCATTTGCAGGAAAAACTGCATGTTTATATTGATTTCTGCAGCTGATGTTGCAGATAGTAGGTATGCATGAGATGTATCGCAGACATCATCATCATAGCCATCACACATATGGCATGAATATACACAAATGTAACAACTTTTCTTCTATCCAATGGGATGCAGCCCTCAGCCATTCAGCAGCCCGTCAGCCAACCACAGCCCTCCGCTCTGAGCGTGCTGCCCTCGTCGCAGCCCAGTCAGCGACAGATCCCGACCCCCGGGCCACAGTCGCGGCTGACCCCGCCTCCTGCCCAGCCGCAGCGTCCGCAGTCACTACCACCACCTGTCTCCACATCAGCCATGATCAGTCAGCAGGCTCCGCCCCGTGTGCCATCGCCAAAACAAAATGGAGTTACAGAGACAGTAAGAGTGTGTTTTTTTATAACTTTTGTGTATGTGTGTGTGTTAGTGTGTGTGTGTATGTCTGTGTGTGAGTTTGTGTGTGTGTTTGTGTGTTAGTGTCTGCATGTGTATGTGTGTGTGTGTGTCTATGAATGTGTGTGTGTGTCTGTATATATGTGTGTGTGTGTGTGTGTGTGTCTGTGCATGTGTGTGTGTTTGTGTGTGTGTGTCTGTGTTTGTCTGTGTATGTACTGTTGTATCCCAAATTCTTAAGCTTCTATATGTCACATTACTTATTTGGCTGTCAAATTTTACAATTTGTTGGAGTATTGAGGAATTCAAGTACAGTACATTCATGAACATAAAAGCTCGGGTTCTCTAGAATATCAAAATAGGTCGTGGCATTTTCTCCATTATGATACTGTCTTGTGAGCCATGATGATACTGAAGATGTGTCATGGACTTGTGTACTGCATAAAGATTTGAAGCCTGGGAAAACTACCAAGGAACAAAGGAAAAGAACCCGGCATTTACTACATTATCACACATTCATTACCAAACAATACGGCATTCAAACTGTTAATCCTAAAGACACTGCTCTCAGTTAACTAGCGGATACGTTAAGGGCTAGTTGTTCTGCAGTATCTCCAAATTGTTTGTTCTGGCCCATTGTTCCAGAACAGCCAGGTTTTGAATAAGAATGGGCCCATCCATTTCCCCAGTGGGGACAGGAACATCCTGTATTGTTGAGTTGTCAGAACAGACCCCCCCTTTGTTAATGATGTGACCCACTATTGACTCACCCACTCAGTTTCAGTGCATCATCAAAAGGGGACATATCATTTTTGATCTAAGGAATGGAATAAAAAATTGGGAACTAACATGTTTTTTCTTCGCAAGGAAAATTTAAAGTTTAACCCTTATGTCTCTTTGGCCTAATATACACTTATGATGTTCACAAAAGAGCAATTTAAGAAATTAAGCTTCCTCTTGCTACATCAAGGTAATTAATGGTCAGTCCCCAAAGTGTGGAAGGTGAGGTTTGGCTTGCTTGTTGCATATGAGGCTGCTCTTGATCTGTCCTTAAATGCCTTCATGTAGCCTGTTCTATAAACATTGGTAAGGAAAATCTTCAGTTGCTTGTATTTTGTAAATTGTTATTTTGTAATCTTGCTGAGAATATGATTTTATTGGGGATGGATAGATACAAGTTATCATAAGTGCAGGGTCTCCTTTGCTGTGTTGTATTGTTCTTGGTATCTTTTATTTTCCCATTCCACATTACCTTCCCCTGGCTTATCATATTTATATAATTGGTCCAGTATTTTTTTTACCATATCATTTTGAAGAGCTCCTTATGAATATGATGGACTTTCTGTAGTTTATATATTTCACATACCCCTTCCCCCATTTCATTAGACACAGTGCCACAAACAGTATTCGTGAAGAAGAAGATTGTAGCAGAATTTCCAGTAGTTTCTACGACCACAAGTGTACTAAATAACCCCTATACATAAACATGTAGTATTTGTCAGTTGAACTTCCTGATACCCTTTTTGTACTGCTCTAACGTATAACATCATACTGTTTACTGTTTCCTGAAACAGACTGCAGCTCAAGAGAAACCTGATGATGCGATGAAGTCCCCGGAGCCCCCAAAGGAAGACCCAGTGACCAGTCACAGCAGTGAGTTACCGCTGGCGCTGAACAAACCCCCGACGGAGAAACAGCAGCCGCAACGAGCGGTCGTCAAACCACAGATCCTCACCCACCTCATAGATGGTTTCATCATACAGGAGGGGCCGCAACCCTTCCCTGTGAGTTTATGTTTACTGGGAAAACTACTGCATCAGTTTCTCTAGTTTTGTGGTCATTTTCCAAAGGGCTGAGACAGTCACAGTGGGTTGTCAAATCATGGTAGAAACATGTCACCATCAATTCACCAAGACTTGTTCTTGTACGTACTTACTTATTGCCCATAGGGCAAAGGTTTCTATTGGGGTGGAGGGTGAAAATCTGAAATCAATGTGAGCACTCCTGTTTTCTGTTAAATCAGGGTTTAGATTTGAGTTCATTGCAGCCCCAACTGGCACAGTAACTGAGATATTGACTAGAATAGACCGGGACATCTACAAATTTGATATCTATGTAAGAAACTTGTACAAATACCTTTTGTTATTCATATTTCTTGTTCGAACTTTGCTGGTTAACAGCATTGATGTCCATGAAAAGATTAAGTACTATGTAACTGAATAAATGATATATTTATGACTGTTCTCATTGTAAACACACTGTCCTTTGTCCCAGATCAAGCACAACTCCATCCTGGTGGAGTCCAGACGTCCCCAGGCCGGCTCGGCGAAGGACCAGCTGTCCCCTGAGGCAGGCCCCAGTAGTGAGAATGGCGGCACACTGCTTATACAGTCCCCAGGTCGGTCTGGAACTGCACAGCGAGGCAGAAGAACAGCATGTTTTGTGTTGCATGGGACTCCTCATTTCACTTGTGTTTTATAACATCAGATGAAAGATGTTTAAACCATTTGTGGTACTTTCAATGGTGTGTGCTTTTCAACAGATGGGCTAGATAGCACCCTAAAACACAAAATGCCCAATTATTTTCCATTCTAAATATTATCTAGTATGTAAAAAGTAGCTGTTCAAATTTTTCCAGTCCTTTTTTCATTTTTGCAAGTAAAAATTCATCTGCATTTTACAGTATTATAAAGTACTGTGGTTAACTCTGTGTTTTAACAAAAAAACTCAAGAAAATTTTGTTCCCCCTTAAGATGGCAAGCAAGCTGCCAAGAAGCCCAAGAAACCACAGGACAAAACTCTGTTAAAGTGTGAGTTCTGTGGCAAGGTGGATTACCAGTACAGGTTCCGTGGATCCAAAAGGTGGTTAATTTTCTATACAAAAAGGTACTTGTTCATGTTATGCACCTATCAATGTCTGCCATGGGAAGGGTTATGGGCTCCGGTTGGATTTGCTGTGTGGGGAAATCATCATAAGTTGTTGTGGTCAGCTTTTGGGAGTGCATGTTGCGTAACGGTTGCTGTGTTTTTTTGTGAAGCATCCATCTGCTAGTTACATCCCTGCTATGCCCACCTCCTCCCTTTGGTTAACATTGACATGTGCATAACATGCCTAACAGTGGGACTACCCAGTACCATCTAGTTGTTGTCAAGTTTCTTTGCTTACCTTAGTTTGCTTTTACTTATGTTTGTCACCAGTGAAAGCCAGTCAACTCACAGCATGAATATTATTAATTCATCCCTATACGTTGTTGAATTTTCACCTGCATAGTCAGTTTTTGCCTGCAAATTGCAAGTATAGATGGTATTTCATTCCCTGCATGGTGTAGAAGAGACCCTGTAACTGTGTATTTTGTATAAGTACTAAAACTGAGCTTGAGGCTTAAAAGTTCTTTAACGTTGAGAACACTTCAAGTTGACATGATTCCATTGACTGAGTTGCAGCTGGATCAAACTGGCTTTTGTAGATGTCAAAAGTATAAATGTTTCCATGGAAAGCTAATTCAGGCACTTCTCAGAACAAAAAACAAGGCCACGCCTGTGCTTAAAAAGTCAAGTGCATGAGAAGGGTACCACTCAAGGTGGTTAGAGTGTGCAGTATGAATTGGCAATTCACCAAGCAAGGAATAAATTATACCACTACAAAAATGCAGCCTTGTTTTACATCTGGGGAAGCTGAAGCTCGTTGAATTTGCATTTGCAAAATTTCGAAAGAAGCACGACCAGCTTTCATGTAGTATTTCTTCACCATTTAGTGATGATCTGTTTACCAATTCACATCAACTAACCTTCTCCATACTCACATTGGCATTTCTGTTGCTTACAGTAAACTTGAGAAGGGAAAGGGTTAGATACTGGCAGCTTCTGTCTGCCCAGTTCCTCCCGTGTGTTATTCAAGCTTGTACTCATAGTTTTTGGATAAATACATGTACCTGTTCAACTACAGATTCCATTTGTCACTGACCAAAAGTAGTGGATGCTACATGACTTGAAACATCTGACAGTTCTCAAAATCTATCCAGTTGCTTGAGTAACTGTTTTCTTGAGTATCTCACTACCTGGATGTCTAACCTTCGTCGCCGTACTCAAGCTTGTGTTTGTTTTGCTATCCAAGCGGCCACCAATCAGGACGTGGATCCAGCTCGGGCCTCAGGTTCGCAGCAGCATCCTGAGCAGTGTTCAAAATTTCACCACTTTGTCACCTGATGATCATAGATCTCTCACCAGAATGCACAGGGCACCAGTGTTCTAGCCAGTGTCTTTCTGTCATTGAAGGAATTTTCCTGCTCGTGATGGGCAAACATTTTGCCCAATCCGTCATCTTTGACAGACAAAAATCGTCATATAAAGATATGAAAAGAAATGTAATTAAACTAAGCTTAGTCTACCACCAAAATTTGTCCCACAAAATGCAGGAAATCGTGTTCAGAGGGTCAAGATTTCAAAATTTGTCCGGGAGCATGCCAAGAAGCCCCCTAGGATTGTCACATTTGACGTTCAACGGATATTACGGCAAACAAAATTGAGATGACGGAAAAAAATTTCTGGCTGGCTAGAGCACTGCTTGGCACAATAGGTGGCATGGACTTTCATGGAGTATATTTTTTTGTGGAAAATTTGGGTTTATATACATGTATGCATCACTTAAAAGGTTTCTGATGATGCAATATGAAAACACTGTACTGCTCTACATTTGTAAGTAGGACAACCACATTGCACCAGTTCTGGTTTGGATATTTGCCTGTTCTAAACACTGTCCACAAGAGAGAGAACACCCTGGCACCAAACCAGGGAAAGAATTTTGAACACTGATCCTGACTCGGTGTTGTCAGTGGTTGGCACAGATTTTCTCCTGATTTTCAGAATTCTCTGCTTCAGTGGAACTGCCTGGTACTCCTTTTTGATTCACTTTTAACTTGAATCAGTTCCTGATGTTCTGTCATGTCCCCAGACCATGAAATCTCATCTTCCCACAAGTTTTTTCTTTAATCATTCTTTCCAACACACAAACAAGAAAGTTTCCTGTCAATGAGTTGTCAATGATGGCACAAATCTGATTAATCAGTGTATTGAATCAAACCGTATCCCAAAATTTCTGTTTAGGTTAAAAGTGGATCACATTAACTATTAGTTGGTTCCACACCTCCCCACAGCAGGCAGGTAGGTCTATTGTCTGACGTGTGGTGTGTTGCTGTGTTGCTAGGTTCTGTTCCATGGCTTGTGCCAAGCGCTACAATGTGGGCTGCACCAAGCGCCTCGGCCTGTTCACGCCCAAACAGCCCAGCAGATACATCTCCAAGAAGAAACGGGAGCGGAAATCTTCGCGAAAGTCTCCGTCAGGGAGTGAGGTTTCTCCATCGAGATTGTACAGCACTTCTATGGTAAGCTATGTTACTGTCAGATTATTTAATGTAGTCTATGATCTACCATCAGATATAGTATTTTTTAGTACAGTCTTACTGAAAACCATTCTGGATACACTAGGGAAAACTAGAGAAAATTTAGATGCACACACTTACAAAGTCAACATGTATATTTCACTAGGAAAGAATGTTTCTTGCTGATGAAAAGAAATGAACATGTTGGCCTTGTAAGTGTATGCATCTCAAACTTTTCTCTAGTGTATCAAGAATGTTTTTTAGTAATAAAAATTATGTTTTAGTAAGTAGTCTCTTCTAAAAGTTGCAGGAACTTGCTAATAGTCATTTAGAGTGTTTAATAGAGAAAATGGTAGGGAAATAGATCTATTGCCTCTCATGTATTAGCTGTAAGATATAAAACTGGACTGTTTTTTCTGCAGTCGCCAGAACCGGAGGATGTGCAGATGTCGGAGCCAATGGAGTTCAGCCCTTCCCACGAGCAGCTGTCCCCCCGTGCGCCCCTGTCCTCGCCATCGAGGATCGTGAACCGGCACAACAGCTTCGGCAGCACGGATAACGAGTTGGACCTGGGTCCCGCCAACCCTAACCCTGCCAGGTGGAGCGTGGAAGAAGTGAGTAGAATATTTGATGACAGGCCATGTTGGAGAATGTGTCTTCATACATGTTGTGAAATGTTTCCTCTCATCAGCAGTTGCCTTGTAATAGCTCCAGTTTCTAATAGCTCCAACCTGAAATGGTTTCTGATATTGTATACAGCATTTGTGCCAATTTTCTTGCTTTTACCATCATCAGAGCAATTTTTGCACCTATCTCCTGGACTACAGTTTTCATTAGTCCAGCAAGAGGATTGCTCTTTCTTGTTTTCTGTTAAAGAGAATCAAGGGGTGACATGACATAAATGCCCAGCTTTTGCTTGTGTGCCTAAAGGATCCCTTCTTTGTGTCTCCTTCAGGTTTGGGAGTTTATCCGCAGCCTGCCGGGCTGTAGCGACTTTGCGGACGAGTTCCGTGCGCAGGAGATTGACGGGCAGGCCCTGATGCTGCTGAAGGAGGACCATCTGATGAGTGCCATGAACATGAAGCTGGGCCCCGCCCTCAAGATCTGCGCCAGGATCAATTCCTTAAAGCAGGACTCCTGAGGATAGTCCGTACGACTTGTGTCACTTACGTCTATGTATAGGAGGAGAACTGGTGCAATGACATAATCTCCAAGCAGATCTTTTGGTGGCTGCTAAAACAGTATCAAATTAACTAGGCTTTATCCATTTGCCAGACAGTATCCAATACGCCATCGGTGTCAGCAGATCTTCGGTGGCATATTGAATACTGTCTGGCAAATGGATACAGCCTGTCCAATTTGATACTGTCTTTGCAGCCACCAAAAGATCTGCTGGAGATTAGCAATGACATACAGAAAGCCCTGTAGTCCTATAGAAGACATGTTTGTGTTAGATATTCATTGCTTTCTCTTGTACTTTCATTATCCCTTCTAAATACCTGTGTCAAAATAACATAAATCTGAAGGACTCTGTAAGATAGTTTCCTTTCTAAACTTGTGCTTTTTTTTTCGGTTAGCATTTATGCTTACTGGAAACAAGTAGAAAGTTTGATGTACAAGTCCTCTTCATAACTGACTCTTAGCTTGTACATACCTGCACAGTGCATGTACAGACCAGCAGCTTCTATGTGTTAAACCTTTTGATAGAGATGACTGTGTTTCAAACTGGTGCTAGCAATGTTCAGAAGCTGAACAGGGTGGACTAACTGCTTCTACAGTATATATAGCTCACTGTGACTGTTGTTGTACTACCTTGTTGTAGTGGATGTAGTAACAGCCATGCAACTGCAACCCAAATTTGAAAGTCCCAATATGATACCTTCTTAGTTCTCTCTGGTGAACATACCCAATTGTACCCTGTATGGTGTAGTGTTACTCTTGAAACTGAAATACACAACACTAACGGTTCAAGTTTCAGATGTTTAGAAAATCTGAACATCTTTTAAGAAAAGTGACGGATTATGCCAGAAATCTTTTTTTCATTGGTTCAGTTTCTACCTAATGTTCAGAGGGTTTTGGTAGGATATGGTCGAAGGAAAACCAGTCAAATACATCTGATCATACAAGGCCACAAATGTTCGTATTGCTTCATGTCTATTTATATATTTGTGAGTATCTTGCAATTGAACAAAATGTGCTTTCTACAATTTCCATTACAGTTCCACATAAGCATTGCTTGATGTACAGTGAAAATACATCTAGCTTGCTCCACTGTAAGAGATCATTGTATTGTAATCTTCTTTTCCTCTATTGCATTGGAACCTTCTTGTACACAGTTCAGCTTCTACTACTACATAAACCTATGAAAGACATACAGTAAGCATTGCATCTTTCTTTGTGAATACACATAGGTGGTAATAACATTCTGTTGAAATACTGAAATCTGCCATGAAACGTGTTTTAGGTTTAGTACAAGATGAAAGCTAACTGTACAACATGTTAGAAAATCTTTTTGTATTAGGGTAGTATATGTATTATATATAGTAGACTATTAGAACAGTGTCATGTATGAAAGACTAAACAACATACTAAGTATATATGTATGTGGATACGATGATCATGTTTATAAATGTAGTGTAGTAGAGCCTATATGCAAAGTGTACATGTTATAACATAGTGGTAGTCTATGTAGTGTCAGTGTAAAAATGACAGAAAAAGAAGGTGATACGATCAAATATGATCGAAAACACCTTCTAAAGTCATACCTCGCATTATTTGGAAAGCTGTTAGTATCGGTCTTGTTGCCCTTCGTTCAACTGTCAGATTTTTAATCTAAGTTTTGGTATTTTACTTTTGTTTGGTACCACACTGACAAGGAAAGTATGTGGTAACCATACAGACATAGATGTTCCAGTGGAAGAAATGTGGATATCACTGTTCTGAAAGTTTTATGTTCAACTTAAATTAAGACATGTTACAGTTCTCTCAAACTATCATATTTTACAGTATATGGAAACTCAATTTAAGGTCCTGTGTTTTTTATTGTTTTGGCTAAACCACTTCTTTTACCCTTTGAACTGAGGGTATACATGTATGTGCCACTATCTTGGGATGTCAAGATACAGTATCTGTGTCTCCTTTGAGTAAAGTGAAAATTTGGCAATGACAGGCAGATGTGGAATAACACAGATTTAACTACCAAGTCTACAAGCCATGGATGGATATGTGTTGTAAGATTTTCACTACTACAATAAACCTTAAACTTGGTACACTCTGTTGTCCTTAGTTATGAGAATCGATCCAAGAACTACCAATAGGAGCTCAGGATTCATAATCACTTTGAAAATCAGTCCAACAGGATTCTCTGTTACCACGGGACTATCAGAAAAGCCTAGTCGTCATTCAGAAAACATTATACTAGTAAATCTTTCACCGCAACATCAACTCTGGTGTCTTTTCTCAGCACTCAACTTCGTTAGATCGTCCAGTTTCAGAAGATAATGCCTTGTTACTAAGATATATTATTAGAGAGCTTGTACGGTATCAATATCGCTATCTTACTCGCCATTTATAATAAAACACGGCGAAAACGTAGAAAATGAGCACTTCCGGTTACGCATCATCCCCGCGCGCTGCTCGAAAAATTGAAAGTTCAGCAGAAGGTGAGACCGCGAGAGGACGAAAAAATTCAGATTAAACTACCGAATAGAGGAAATATCAGGTCATATTTTAGTAAAACATTTCAAAAGTATGACAGAACTGTTTAATTTTTATCAATTGTGTCCAGCAATATGCTTAAAAATGAAATTTTGTTGACATATCAAGTAAAAATCATAACCCCCAAGAGAGCCCAAGTTGAGGCCGTCTGAAACCGGAAGTGAGGAAAACGGCTGTATCTTGCTTTGAAGTTGTGACGCTAGAATAAAGATACATACATTTTCTTCTAAACATTATCAGTTTTTAAAAACCATTAAAGGTTATGTTTGATCTTTAATTTGTTAACTTTGAAAGGCTTTTGCAAAGTAAATCTTTAAATTTTGTGCTTCAAAACAACAAAAACTTTAACTTCATTTATATCAAAGTTGTCTAACACGTAAATGAATGAATTTTCCTGAAGTAGGGAGCCGTAACATCTATATGACATTTTACCTGAAGCGTAACCAGCCATTTTAATCCTACATAATTCATAGCCAGACCTCCAGATGGCGTTCAGCACCAAGGACAGACATGTTTGCACAGAAACGTGTAGTGCACGGAAATGAGTTACGCTGCATGATTGCGTTAGCAGATTCCCTCTACTATACGTTCTATACCAGTACTTGTTGCCTCAGACGTACATGTAGCCAGTGTGTGAGTTTAACATGCACTAGTCCGAAATGGTGGGGTGGGCATCACTATTTTGGAGGGGTTCGATTCTTGGTGATAAAATAATTGTGGCCATCAGGGTAAAAATTAGATCAGCTGCTGTGCACACCTGTGTAAAAATCACACATGACATGGTACGGGTCCAGTCAGTCTAGACTGCTGGTCATGTGGAGAAGACTAGGAATTGTTTGTCAGCTTTTTGATAAATTTTGAGCTTCCTGTTCGAAAAATATTTCTTATAACGTGTGGAGAAAATCTTCGGGGATGTTTTCTATGTGGACTTGTGCCGTTCCTTGGATTCTTGACGAAGAAAATGCGTATTTTCTGACCTGGTAAATTTTGGGAGAAGACGAGAAAATGGACGGCGTGGTCATGGGTGGGCTGAAATTCACAAGGTAAGACAACAAACCATATCGTCGAATAGATTTCCAACAAACAGAGAACACACGTTACTTGATATTCGTGTAAAATTAGTGTGATTTTTAGAGTACAACGCGCTAGTTTGTAGCTTTAGGTAGGTTTGTTTTATTGAAACTTTCTTTACTGTTTTCTTGAATATCACAGTTATGTTTCTAGTTTTGTAGTTTAATTTTAAAGTAAAAGAATAAGACGTCAGCAGTTGTTTTTGTATACCAATGGCTTTCCTGGTCTAACATGTGTGCCCCTTGTCTGTGAAAGAAAAGATGGGTACAATATGTGATTTTTTTTTCTGCGAAAAACATTAGAATGAAGCACTTTCGACTATCAACACTTGCCATCAAACAAGAGTAAATAAAATATATAGCACTATATCAAAGTACAATAAAAGCTTAACAATGAATGAGAGCCTTGTTTTGCCGTTGGACATTTACAACATACTTCTTTTTACTTGCCCATTTTCGGCATATTGACCACCGTCAGAGGGCAGTAAACATTTTTTTTCTGAAATCGGGCGAAAATCAATGTACATGCTAATGTCATCCATAAAAAATTACTTGCTGTGGCCTAATAGCCCATCTTGTTTCCCAACTCGCGAAATGGCAAAATCTGGGACCGAGAGAGGCTTCCTTTAATAGAGCTTCTCGAGTTATGCTGAACACATACAATGAACAAATGCATAAAAAGCTCGCTGCAGTACCGTTGGAAAAGGCCAGGTGGAAAAGGTCTTACCACTTATTACATCTATTCAAGCTAATATAAGGGATACAATCATGTATATCAATTGTGTTAGTTATCCTGGTCTTTTTTATTCACCAGGATAATTTTTGCCTGGAGATATTTTTTCACACCATCTGATAATAATGCACTGTTAGCTGTGTCTTGCGGGTCAGCTGTCCAAACCAGACCTGACGTTCCTGTCCAAACC